>VZRQ01004000.1:532446-739441 GCA_013397975.1 Machaerirhynchus nigripectus | reverse complement strand
TAAACATAGAGGGTAATTTCAACCTGCTGGCAAAAGATAGGACTAAATCCCTTGTGAAGTCAGCCTTGAGAATCGACATTTTGAGACTCAACAACTGCCAGGAAGAGTCCTCTCAAAAGTGTTAGTTAATCCATTTATTCTCTCCAGCCAGAGAGGAAAGAATGAAAGCAGGGCAAGTCTCAGACCTCTTCCTGTATTCAGGAGAGATCTCAGGACCAAATCCATTGGGATGAGGGGAACTCTGAGCCTGCTAATGGATATCCTACACCAATATCTGGCCCCTCCTATCCTTTGACTGAAGCAATAAAGGGAGATCTTGGATAAAAGAACTGGGCACTGGAAAGCATAAAGATTTCTGCTACAGCACCTTCCAGAGGTGGATGAGCACTCTTACACTTCAGCCCTGACCTCTTAGCCCTTTCACCTGAGTTGATCACCTTGTTCTCGAGCAGCAGCAATCCTAGAAAGCACAGCCAACACCCACATGATCCACTAGCCAGTCTGCACATACACTCAAGGAGAGACAACCAGCCCTTTAAATTAAATTCTCACTCCCATATTCTGGGAACAGTTGGAAAAAGCAGTACTCCACTCCAACAAAAGTCTTTCATTTTAGTTAGACAACATTTCAGTTATCTCAATTCCTACTCCATCACAGCTTTTGACATGGGAGTGCAAGTAACTCAGATGCTCCACCAACCCATGGGCAGTTTAGAATATGATGGAGATTAAGTGTATCTCTGGTCCAACCTATCTCCACTCGACTGCTGGCATACTTAAAATTATGCATATGGCCCAGTATTTGTCAGTGCTCTCAGATGCCTGAGAGCTCACAGCCCAAGCACTTACTCTCTCCAGAAGTTATGGCAGCCACTTGGTGGTTTGATACCTACATTGCACCATGTGGTATCAGTGGAGTTTATTTCTGGCTTTTACTAGAAAAATCTGTTCCACAAGTAAGTAAAACTGTAGCAAAAAGTGTCACGTATTTCCAGTCCTTTCAAAGATTTAGTAATAAACATCTGTAAAGCAGGATTTATGCTCTAGGTGTGCTTATGCAAATAGAGAAAAATAAGCAGGATACAGGTGGGAACAGAGAGACCTGGAACCACAACATGTGAGGAGCAAAGGGGAGAAAGAAAGGAGAGCCTAGCATGGGACACAGCTACATACCAGTAGGGTTCGGATGATTAAAGAACAGAAAGGACACTGAATACTCCAAGAACTACCAACATCACGTGAAGGGGGGAAAAAAAAAAAAAAAAAAAAAAGTCAGGTCTCGAGTCGTGTTCTTACTCCTACAGCCAGGGGGAATGTGCATGAAGCTCTCCAAAAATGGGCAAAAGAGGGGATGTAAAGATGTCTGATCCAGGCATTCTGACGGAAGAATAAATCTAGAAAGTGGTGGAACTAGAAGGCAGGGACAAACCTGAAAAGCTGAACAGCTGAAAAAGAGAAGCATTTTGAGGAATGCCACCAACCTACTAAGCTGCTCAGCATTGCCTGTAAACTCTGTCTTTGCTACAACAGGGCTGACAGAAACATACACCATCCAGCCCTAGACACTACAGGCACCCAAGTGACAGAAGATGAAGACTTGTGCTTTCTGAAGCCATGTTGTATTTTGATTTCCAGAGAGTCAGCTGAGAGATGGAAGATTTCAGTGCTCTGGAAGACTGATCTGAACAGCCACAGCCATGCAACCTCACTGACCTCTCCTGTTGGAGTTCACGTGAGGTGAGAAATAGGTCCCAGTCACTGAAGAAGGAGGACAGTCATCATGACATCTTGAAATCTTGCTGTCCTTGCAAGGCTGTAAGGCTGGGCTAGGCACAATGAATGGGTGCAATGCCTTTTCTGCTGCAGAAATCAAGCCAGCAAATTCCAGGTCGTGGTTACACTTCCAGATCTTTTGCAATCCTTACAGTGCTGCCATCTTGTGTTTCCACCTGCGCCTCCCCACCTAAACCCCTGCTTTATTTAGTTCTGAATAGCCTTTCTACCCAGTCATTTAACAGGCACTGCTAATGTTTCAGAAGCCACTTACTCCGCAAGTCTTCTAAAAAGAAGATATTTTTTCCACTTCCATATATTACCTCAGGTTCCCTAGAAGTATATGTGATAAATGTGCTGAATTTGAGAACTAATGCCACATTAGAAGGCATTGATTTTCTTTACAGTAAGATGAGCGTCTTTGGGAGCTGGATGGAGGTAGCGAACTGAGCAGACACAGCATGATTCTGGCAAGGCGGAGCATTTGGGGAATTGCTCCCACAATAGGAAAAATTTGTTTTAATTAGGTTGGTTGGTGGTTCCCAAAGCAACGTGCTGGGAGTGGGAAGGAGAAATGAGGATGGGACTGTAAACAGCTTGTTGTGCTCTCAGCATTTGAGTCACAGCACAGAGAGGGAACTTGTGCTCCTGGCTCAGCTGCCAGAAGAGTCTTAGGAGTGTGAGGAGAGGCAAGGGAGGTGATGCATAGAAGTCCTTTCCCTTTTACTTTACTCCTCAATTGCTTATAAAAGCAAACGAAGTTTTGCTTTCCTGGACAAGGGAAAAGATTCAAGGAAGAAGATAATAACAAGCAATTAGGGCAGCAAAAATATCCAGGAACAAAACTGACCAAAAATAATAAAATTAAAAAGTGAGTGAGAGAGAATTTGTCATTCTGTCTTAAATTATGTTGAGGAGGCTGAACTCAATTTTATTGAGAAATCAATTCTAATTTGGCACTCCACATGCTATCTGGCAGAGGACACAGGTAACATTCTCCATTGAAATCTGCCAGCTAATTTACTTCTGCTGACTTTACACTAGCAAACAGAAGCAGGAAAAAATCGTGTCGTAGGGATGACATTTCCCACTAAATATCTCATACTAATATGCATTCTGAGTCCTCCTACGCTTGCTTTAGAAACCCATCACCTTGCAAAGGGAGACAACAAGTAATAAAAACCTCCCTTGGAGAAAATGGTCTGAGCACTTGGCTAAAGGTCCTGCACATATCCTGCCAACTGGGCTCGCATGTCATAAGTTTAGCTGGAAGGAAGGGCTTGGGGACATATCAGCTGCTGTAGGAGTTCAGCATCATCTGTCCTCCAATTAAACTGACCGTGGAAGTCCAGTACCAACAACTTTTACAGACACTACGTCCTGCTATTGATTGTCAAAAGGCAAAAAAAGCTTTTAAAGGATTGTGAATTATTGACGAAAATGTGTCCGTAGATATTTCAGAAAGGTACTGCATAAAATTTATCATGGGTTACGTGTCTGGGAGCACAAAATGTGCTGTTTAATGCTATGCTTTACTGACCTTTAAGCAGTGGCAGCTATCCTAACTATATTCACAGCTTCTGTGTATTCACTCAGCATTTATATAAAATATCATTTATTTTTACGAGGCTTGTGCCACTGAAAATTTTACTTGCACTGAGAAAACTATTGCTGAGTGGATTGTTCATAGCATTGTTTTCAAACATCAATATAAGGAGGAGGTGTGATATTCTCAACCTGCATGCTTAGTAGCACCACCTTACTTTTTTTTTCTGAAGTAATTCTTACTTGTGGACAGAATTAAAAGGAAGGGGGGAAAAAGGAAAAAGGAAACATTTTTATTCTTTTGTTTGCTTACTGCCTTTACTTTCACTTCTAATGAAACCTGAGCATTCCTACCTGCCTGGCACAATTGCATTTTCTTTTTCAGGAAAGGTTTCTGTCTTCAGTTAAGTAATATCTATACAAAAGTCCCAAATTTAGAAGTGCACAATGACTTACATTTCCTCACTCCATTTATAAACCAGGTTCAGTGCTCCATAAGGACCCGATTTCATCCCCTCCCTCTCAGTAACATTCTTTAAGTCTTTACAAAGATCCATTTTCCCTTTCTTATTCCCAGAAGCCTGCTAAAACTAGGGCAAGATGGCCTAAAATTACTATTTTCCTCAAAGTCCCAGAAAACCTAAGGCCACTGGCACCTCTCCTGTCCAGCAAAGCTGTAGCTGTACGAGACGCACAAGAGCGATGCTGGGAGCACTCAGGCACCCCCTCATCTCCACCTCTGGAGAACTGCTGCCTCATCCATTCAAGGACATGCTCCCACTTAGTCTCAAGACCTGGTTCATCAGAAAGCTATGGACTTTTGACCCAAGTAGGCATTTCATGCCTCCAGAAGCCTGATGCTGTAAAGACTGAACTTTGCCTCTGAGAAAAGAAATAGGGTAAAAAATGAATATAACGACATTGTTCTAAATAATTGATGCTGCAATCTCATGCTATTTCCTTTGGTATCACTGCAATCTTCTTAAAAAGATAGTCTCAAGCTGTTTATTATAGCAATAACTATAATTTTTCCTTCTCTTTTAGTAACAGTGCTTTACCCGTAATGTCGCCTACCGATAATGTATTAAAGATATAAATAACACAGTATAGGTGGTACAGCAACACACATGTCGTTAACCAGCCAAACAAAATGTGGTTTAGAGCTGGATTAGCTAGAGCTGAATATTTGAGTGCCTGCTGTCTTTTGATTTATCCACTCTCGGCTTTCTATCTCTATCTGTATTTGCTTTGACGTTACGACAATGCCGTGAATAAAACCTAAACACATTCATGCTTTTCTTTTATTCACCTCACCAGGATGAAAAAAGGAGATGAAACAAACAGCTTTGAATGACCAGAATATAGTAATCCAGTCCCCAATTTTAAACACCCTCTCGTCTCCTAGTTTTTGTCATAGCTCTGAAGTTTTTTCAGAAAGCTGTAATTCCCTTAAATATAAAAATCCATTTTAAAAATTTCTCCGTCTCTCCTAGGATGGACTAAAAATAACCCTGAGTGCAATTATTACCCTCCAACCTCAAGCTTTGGTTCACCTGCATGTGCCACCTCAGGAAAATGGCCAGCAGCAATCAGCACTGCTATGTGTATTACAGCAGCATCTCTAAACCCTTGCCAAGAGTAAGTCCCAGCCAGGTAATTTCTTACATGAGTTTAGCGTAACAGATAGGCCCCATCTCAAAGATTTTAAGTGTAAAAGAGATTTTCACATGTTTATGCCCACATTTCAACCTCAGCAGGGAATTACACGCAGCTGGTTAGGATGAGACCATTCACAAGCCCTCCACTCAGCCCATGTGACCAGCATTTGTAGGATCAGCTCCGTGAAATGCTGCAAACGGCACCTCCTTCACGTGGCGGTGGTGCAGGCTGCCTGGCAAGGGTCCCTACCTGGAGACACTATCCCCATTAAATTTCTGTATCTGCAATACTGAAGTGTATTTTAAGACAAATGCTGTCCTAATTTGCTGTAGGCACTGAAGACCAACATGCATTTCAGTAGAGAAAGTTATATGTTTTAATTGGTTTATGAAGACAAAGCATATGCCATGACACAGTTAAATGATTAACAGATTCCTACGAATGCCTTTGGCATAGAATATCTATACATTCATTAGCTGGAACAATTCATCTTCTTGATAAAACTAAAATTAGTTATACAGCAGGTTTACTTTTTATGATTAATAAATGATAAAATCCAAATTATCCATCTGAAATTACTGTTTTCTTAGCTATTAATCTCACATTTATCAGCTCCTATAATTCATGTTATTAGCTGAAAAATCTATTCCCAAAATATTTTTATTTCCTACAAAAGACCAGAATGTGGAATATGAAGTTTTACCTCCTTCATTACATTATTTTGAAACTAATTCTGCGTCAGGTATAAAAAGATGTACTTTTTGATGACATTATCATAAAAACCAAATAGAGAAAATATACAACTGCACCTATATTGTGAACATAAAAAAAAAAAAACCAAAAAACCAAAAAACCCACATTACTCGGTAATAAAGTAGCTCTAACAAAAGATGTATCAGCTCATTTGGATTTTCCAGCTCTCTATAGTTATTTTTGCCAAGAAGCAAAATCCATCTCATTTTCCAGAAAACCAGCTTAGGGCAAAGCAGAGCGGATAATATGGTAAAAGTTCAAAAGTATAGCACTGTCTGTGTCCTGGAGACGGATTTGACACATCACAGGTTTAGCTAGAGGGAAGGGGTTGAGAACAGATACTTCTGTCAGCTATTTAAAATGTTGAAGACCTCCTGTCCTCCAATTAAAGTGATCAAGGAAGTCTGCAACAGCTTGTGTAGAACGACTGTGCAGCATTCCTATTGAAGACCAAGTTTAGTCATGTAATTTGTGGTGTCAAACAATGAGTGTTCCTAAATCTAGCAACATTAGAAGAGAGGATTCTTCTCAGAATCAGAAAAGCTAAGTTTACCATTTTCTACTATCTGGCAATAAGTGGATGGGGAGAAAGAAGAATGAAATGGAAGCATCTGGAGGAGTGCCCAGATTACTATGCCTTGGGTGGGGGCTGAGTCCTGCCAGGGGCACTGCCCTCCCAGAGCCCCAGCCCTGGGTTGGGTGAGGGCTGGGAGTCAGCTGAAAGCAGCATGCCAGGACCTGCTGGAAGGAGGAGCCGATGCCAATTGTAACTTGCTGACCAACTGCCCTCCTTCCCAGCTCAGAGTGAGATTCAGGGCTCGTGAAAATCCCCCAGCAAAACAAAAATTATGAGCCAACAGCCACAGCCAGGTGAGTGCTGAATTCTGTGCCACACAGTTGTGGGAGATAGGATTGAGAGAGACATATGATTCATCAGTCAGAAGTATTTAGGGGGGGGGGGGAAAAGCCCAACACCCAACAGTATTTTTTTGTAAGAACATGCATGAATTCCAGAAGTTTCTTGAACTCTGAACTGCATGTTGGCCACAAATCCCCACCTGAAATACACTGGAACATATTTTAAAGACCAGTCACACAACCAAAAATGGTTTGTTTTCCTTTGAAGATAATTTGTTCACCTCTTTCAGGCATGCCTGGCAGTAATTTTCTATGCAAGTAAAGGACTAAATTAGCAAAGAGATGTAAACAGGTTAAACTCTGCCTGGGATAACCTGGGAAGAGGGAGGTGAAAGTTTCTTCTAAGGCGCCAACTATCTGCCTCCAGAGCTGGCATATAATTGCCCTGAGTCTGACACAAAGCAGACCAGTCACAGTGCAAAGCCTTCAGGGAACATTTAAACTGTGATAACACCAGAGAAGTGAGTACATGACGGCAACCAGTGCTTTCATATGAATTAAAATAGAATTCACAGAAATTAAATATGGTTTGTATGTAAAACATTTATGTCTGAGAAATACTTTCTTAATACAGATTTTTCCTTATAGATTTTGAGAGAGTAACAGAGAAGTGATTCATACAGCACAGTCAAAAATGTTACTTGATTATTTTTGTCAGTTGTCAAATAAGCCCCTTGCCAAAAATAAAAATTTTTGAAAGATCTGAGTAGGAACAGTACAAAACCTCCAGCACAGCATGAACCAGGAAGCCCCCATGTTTCTATCAGCAAACCAGTAGCTCACTGCTCTCTACAGCTTCCGGGAGAGGGGAGATGAAGAGAGCAGTGATGATCTCTTCTCCCTGGGATCTAGTCCAGAACCTGAGGGACTGGTTCAAAGCTGTGCCAAGGGACATTTGACCGGACGTTAAGAAGCATTTCTTTACCAAGAGGGTGGTCAAACACTGGAATAGTTTTCCCAGAGAGGTGGCCAATGCCTGAAGCCTGTCAGTGTTTAGGAGGCACTTGGACAATGCCCTGGTTAACATGCTTTGACCTTGGTCAGCCCTGAACTGGTCAGGCAGCTGGACTAGATGGACATTGTAGGCACATTCCAGTTGAGTATTCTATTCTATTCTATTCTATTCTATTCTATTCTATTCTATTCTATTCTATTCTATTCCATTCCATTCCAATTTCTATTCCATTCCATCCTACCCTATATTTCCATAAGGCCAGAAAGTTAACATAGGCTTTTCTTAGGTACAGGCCTCTCTTAGGCACATGCTTAAGTGGTTCATTACACAGGGATGGATTTAATCCTGCATCCCAAGGCTTTGCAGGAACAGAGCCGCCCATCCACAGATTTTTCTGAAACAACACTGGTATTAAAAGATGAAAGTATTAAACATGGCTCTGGATGCTCATCCTAGTAGTGCAGGGAAAAAACACAAAGCTTGAATGATTCTAAGAACAAACCCAGTGGAAAAACATGGCAGTTAATTGATGTTATTCTCAGACACAGATGTCTGCCCATCAGCACACTTCACATTCATACCTCAGGATAGCACAACATTCTACTAGCATGTTAAAAAGAAGCTAAGTGGTGTCCTGGCAAAACCAAAAGATAGCGTTTGTATCATTTATATGAATACACGCACACACATTCTTAATATAAATATGTCACAGAAAAGTAATCTTCAAATGAAATGTTCTTTTTTACTACCAAATGTCTTTAATGTTAGAAAAACAAACTCAGCTTATAAATAAAACTGCATGAACACTTTGGTGCTGCAATAAATTGAGAATAATTGACCTTGTCCTATCAAAGGATGAGTGTATCTTTAGATCTTAAGTGCTGTGAATGGTTCTGAACAGGCTTAAAGTACTGAGCAGCAGCAAGCTAAGCACAGCATGCACAGTGCATTTCACAGGGTATTAAATAGCCAAGGTTGGTAGAACCTCTCCCTTGGTTTAGTCTTTCGGCATTTGATTTCTAAAACTACAGTCCATACAATATCACACGTCAGTCCTATCTCTCTTTACACTAATTAGCTATTTTATTATCAAAAAGACACCTCATACTATCCTGGTGCATCTATGTCTCTTTTCTTATGGCTACAAGCCTGATCCCAGCTTTTAGAAGGACTGACACCGTCTTGCCTGACAAGGGAATATTCCCCTTCTGCTTCCACTTGATGAGGAGCATCAAGGAGAGAACACTTCCTCGAGTGTGATGAAAATAAGGCAAATTGTTTTGTCCTCATGGGATAGGGCCTAACCCTCACACCCGAGAACTGACTCCAGCAGCCTGGAGTGGGATCAGCGTGTCCACCCCTCCCGAAGGCCGGTGCCTCATGGCACACTGACAGGGCCTGTGGAAGGTCAGAGCTTGCCCATGTAACATCACAGACAGTCAAATACCAGCACGGGAGTCTAACAACCCCAAGACGTAACTGCACTGCTGTTCATTAACAGCACCTTACACGTAAGACTCATTTTCTCACAAATACTCCTAGATAACAGTTCCCTTTGTCAGTGTCACACTTTGAAGCATGATGTATATGTACTACATATATGAAATCAAGTAAAGCAACAGCCGAAACAGCAACTGTGGGCAGAACTGATAAAGAATTCCCAGTTTATATGCTTCTGCTCAGTTGCCAACCATGTTGTGAAGCCTCCACAATACCCTTTGTCATGGTAACCCATGTGGATGGAGGGGATGGAAATCCATCCAGCCCACCCACATCTTGACCATGGAGCCTGTAGCCATGGACCTTAAGTATCAAAACAGGCAACAAAATACAAACAATTAAGCCAGCAGTTGATCTTTTTATGATGATTGTCTTGAAAACTCAATATTCAGTAGAACAATAAAAAATTTAAGTTTCAGAAGTTATTGGTCTAAGATAAGTGAATTCTGCAAACCTCTAAAAACCCAAACCAACCAAAAATAAACCTGAACAAAACAAAACAAAACAAAACAAAACAAAACAAAGCAAAACAAAAAACAAAACCCAAAACACACACACACAAAAATTTCATCAACTTCACCATTTGAAGGCATTTAGTGTTCACAGCAAACAGGAGAATGGTGCTACTGGATATACTACATCTGAATCTTGTCTGCTTTGAGTAATTGAGCAAGATTTTCCAGTACTTTCACATCCAGTATCATGGAGGAACAAAGGAAGACTTGTGAAATAATACAAGAAGTAGCAGATTATATTCCATGCTTGACTCACCGGGTGTTTAATAGCGCTGTTTTGGCTACCACCAACACAGAACAACAGTGCCACCAGCACTACTGTGATCAGTAAAAATAAAAAAAAAATAAAATAAAACAAAATTTTTAAAAAAAGAATCTGCATGTTCTTTTGCTTGTGTTTCTATCATCACAGAATGGAATTTATGTCCTCGTGAAACAAGGAAGAAACAAAACCCAAGTATTTTGATGGCTTAACGTTTTGCATTTTTTTAGTAAATCTTACGAAACTATTGAATTAGGAACTTGAAATTTTACAAGGTTTAAGAAAGGCTACTGTAGACAGAACAGGAAATAACTTGAAAATTTTACATAATGCTTTGGACAGGGATTTCTAAATCTCCCTTTCCAAAACATTCATTCTTCAGCACTGCCATACCTTGATGATGTGAACACACTACATGCACATGCCCATGCAGATGGACAGATATACACCTGCACATATAACCCACATACATATACAGTGATTACCCAGTGTTCTTCTCAGATTAATATTAACTTCATGGGCCATACTGGAAAGCAGAGAGGTTATTGTGTCTCTTGCACTTTATACTGTGTGTTGCTGTGCTCCCAGCCTTTTGAAAGCCTGATAAGCTCTCATTTCAGACAAATTACTCCTGCTCCCCACAAATGTTTATGAGAACTAAAAATTAAATGAAAATGGCAAGAGATGTCTGCTTTTATTATTTCATAGGAAATGATCATCAGTCTGCTGAAGGCTCTGAAAAAATGCCTGTTTTCCATCAACTGCATGCCTATCTTGATGAAAGATCCCAAATTATTCTGGAATGATGTAAATCTTTCTTGCTCTGTACCTCTTCCTCTGCAATACAGACAGTGTATTTTAGGCTATACAGTAACTCAGCACATCAAGGACAAAGCTTAATGTAAGCTTGAGACAGAGCCCATACTCTGATTGAGCCATCAATTAGGAAGAAAATTGTGGCTTTCAAGATCTCAGTATGTCAGCAGAGGGATTCATGGCTCTGACAAGTTGCTGGGATTGGAGCACTGTTCCTTTCTCAGGACATTTTGGGTAACTGTTTGCTCTCACTTGCAGAAGAAAAATGCGCTTTTAAACCAACTGGAGTTACTCTGTCATCTCAGAGAGCACAACTTTCCCTGGATGGGTAAATGTGAAGGAAAATCCATTTGTTTCTATAAATATGCAGGACTTTTTTCTTTAAATATTGACATCCAGACCCTTATAGATTTCTTAACCTTTAGTCTATCAGCACAGCTGCGGTCACCCAAATATGTGCCTGGTCTGTGGTAAAACTGTGCTAGCTTTGTGACAGCTATAGATCTGTCAGATGTCAGAAGCTGTTCCCAAGGAAACATCAGGAAAAGGGATTATAGGAGGTTTTGAAAATCTGTTCTGAAGGTCTGCTAAGAGGAGCACGAAAGCCCACCTTTCTCCATGAAAAATCAAAAATAGATATAGACCACTACAGCAAAGTCTGAGATGATGAGAACAACAGAAGACAATAAGTTGAAGTTCAGTGATAAAAGAGAATTATCATTTTAGCACTTTTTTTTACTGAATAGAAAACTCACTCCTTTTGTAGAGAGAATGTGATCCATTTCCAAACTGTATATCCCCTTGAAAGAAATACTGTAAGCTTCTTCCTTCTTTTACTAGTAAGCTGATGTTTATTCATGTGCATGGAGCTACCGCACAGACCTCTCACAGCATGACAAGTGTGCTGGCTGAAAGGTATGATAGATGACGACTATCGCCAGAATTTTTAAAGCAGGATGCTCAAGTTGGCTGCTTAACCTATATTTAGCCTGCTAAATAAGCGGCCTGATTTTTCCAAGTGCAAAGTGAGAATTGCCATGTCTCTCATGGCAAGAGGCAGACTGGCACACTGGCCACTCCATGGCACTTGCCATGTGACACCACAGCCTGCCCCCGACCCCAGGACCATGCCACAGGTACTCAATACACACCCTAAAGCACAGGTGTCACATGTTGAAGCCCAAGAAAACTGACATTTGGCTTCCCAGGATACTCAGCACTTCAGAAAACCAGGACACTTATTTAGGAGACTAAATATGGATATAAGACCCTAGTGCTAAAAAAAAATTGGCCCATTTAAGAAGAAAGGATGTACACCATCACCTTGGAGCTCCCCAGCAGACAGGACTGAAGAGAAGCTCTGGCTCTGCAGCGCTCACTCTAAAATCAGCTCCTTTCAAGACTGATGCTCTGCCCTACCCTGGGACTTCTGAAGACCTTGCAGCGTGAAAAAATAGGGGATGAGTTACAATCAGAGTGAGAATTGGATAACCCTTTCCCAGGGGCTTCTCTGAACATCTCACTCAGATGTAACAGAATTGCAGTCCCTGAGCAAAACATCTACAGCTGCCATCTCTGTGCTCTTGCTGAAGGGAAGCTGATCAAGTCAGCATTTCTGCCTGGGAAGGAGAGGGATGTTGGAGCACCCATGCAGGGGTAGCAGGGAACACAGTCTCCTAAGAGGTAAGGTCCCACCTTTGTCCATTTCACAGCTGTAGGTATGCACCTACAGCACACGTGACTCCTGCCCTCACTGTGCTGCCACCACTACTGTGCAGTGGTGTGACACTCCCTGACCCAAAAAGGAGGCAGAACCACCCAAGTGGAAACTCATTCTTGCCATGGCATGCTTGGTTTGCAGCCAGGTACTGGAGGAAAATTGCTTCCATGTTTTCCCAACTCACTCTTCAGTCATCTGACCTAGCAGAAACAGCACAAACCAGGGAAGCCGGACAGATTTCCAGATCATTTAGTTGTGCACACAAGCTAGCTGCAAGTACCTCCAACGCCCCAGCTCTCTTCCTGCTTTCCCTCATCGCCTCCATTCTTCCACTCCCTCACCGACTTGTGGAGCCCATCCTTTGGGGCAGTGGCGGTCTCCCATGCCATGCCCACACTGTGCCCATCTCCTGTCCTTTACCTCCCCACACCTGCTTTCACAGCTTTATAGAGAAAAGGGATCATTTGGCTTTGATATTCACAACATACTGATTTTATACTTCCTTTTGCCAGTGATACAGAGAGATAATCAGAAAGGCACCATGACACAAGCCACAGGAAGTACTGCACAGAGTATCATCTCCTCTGAAAAGACATTTGTATTTCCTTCTCAAGAACAAACTTTTAGGAAGGGGACCAAACTAAACCAGCTTTCCTTCTGGGGTAAGGGAGCATGCTTTGTAGCATTCAGACTGCTGTAGTAACTCTTACCAAGCTGGGACTCTTGCACAGCTTCACTTGATAGGAAAAAAATCAAATCACCACTTTATCTGAATTTGGTATGATGGCATAACCAAACTATAGTAATAAGCAACAGTAACAAAAATAATAAAAATATTTAAAAACTCTTTGTAAAAAGCAGAAAGTGCAAAAATGAAATTGTTTGGTTACACAACTCTTGAATATCGTTGACTGACTAATTAAAATGCAATAGAGCAGAAAAAAGTGCACAGACAATGCTTAGGATGTAATGTAAAGAGCAATAACAACCACTCAGTAGGGCTTAGCAGGTCTGAAACAGAATCTAATTCTGCAAACTCCAGAAGGGTACTGCATAATGTAAACCCTATTGCTCTGTACACTTTAATGAAAACTGTCTGCTTTTGGATTGAATTGCATACACATCTATTGTGAGTCCAGCATGATAAAGAAAACAAGCACTGTGCATTTAAAGATGTTGCCTCATTAAAAGAAGCTGAAAGAAAGCCCTTTTTACAGTTTCTATGACAGAATTAAGTAACAGGGTGACAGGTGGTGTATTATTATTTTTAAATGGACTAAACTTGCATATATACAGACACAAGGCACATATTTCCTTTGATATTATAGTAGGCACCTGTAACTTGTTATTGCAATGATCTTTATTTAGCAAGTGTGCATTTAGTAATGTCTGCAGATTTATAAAACTATTTACTTGCCCTACAATTTGGAATAGATAGCTTTGGAATCTTACAACTATTCTCTCTAAGAAAATAAGAAGATAATGATAACTGCTCTCAAAGGAATATGCTTTCAGGCATTGTTACAAATAAACATACACGTTTCACCTATGCTTAGGTTAAAAAGTTCAGAGATCTTTAGTGCTGAGATTTAATCCCCTTGCAAGCATACATCTTTGTATCACTAACCTGCCAGCTAGCTTCCCGTCGCAGCCCTTTTATCCAGTTTTCTTCTAAGTCCTTTTTCTCTCTCGTGGATGTTTCATCCATAGCTGATGGAGCTTGCACAAACTCGATTGGCCACTGGCTGTTACACTCTCTTTGTAAGCCTTTACCGAAGCAGCAGCAAGTGCAGTTCGGTGACAGACTGTCATGAAGAAAATGTCACGCCACGGGTGGGGGGGAGACAAGAGGGGAGAGGGAATGGGAGGGGAGTGAAAGGGTCGACACGAAGGATCCACACGTGAAAAGATCTGGGGGAGTGTGACCGCAGTCTGACACGTTCCTGCTGGTCCAGCAAATGCATCGCTGCAGCCAGGGAGTTCGCAGGCTAATGACAGAGGGTTGGTGACACTGTGCAACAGCCCTAATTAGATGTAAAGTATAGTAGAACTGCTAATACTATCCAAAGCCTTTCCCAAAAGTGCCTCTTTCACATATTGCAATAATTGTCTCCTTTGGTGTCACTATAATTAAGACTGCATTGGGGGTGTGGATTCAAGCGAAGGAAATACAAATAACTGCTGGTTCTGTGTAAAAGAAAATATTTCAGCGTATCTGTTTGAAAAGTGCTTCCTGAACTGCTCTGCAGCCAATAAACATGAATAATAATACAGGCCATTTTGATAGAAATGGGCTCATTACCATACTGGCTGCTGAGCTCTTTCAGAGCGCAGGTTCAGCAATGCAGAAATGGGTTCAGCAGGACACAAGTATTTCAACCCCAAACCAGAAAAAATTAGTCCCAATGTAAGCTATTTTTAAAAAACTGCTTGCACTTGCTCTCTGTGCATCACACTGAGAGATGCTTGCCACATACCCTGAACACAGCCAGGCTCTCCTTATGATGTTCTTTTATCACTCCTTCCCCAAGCACCACCATCTTTCATTTCATCAAGAGACAGCTTAGTCTCCCCATCAACTCCTTAAAACATCATCTAGGTATTTTTACCAAAATAAAAAAAAACCCCAACCCTAGAGTTTTCCTGCTACTTCATTATGGCATTTATCACAGATTAGCTGAAAACACTGAGCTCATTGCACGTGGAAATCAAGGTTTCAGTCAGTGACAAGGAACAAACTCTTGTTTGGAAGTACTGCTTCAGTACAAAATCAAATATTAATTTTTAATTATGCCTTTAGCTGAAACAGCTCTCTCCTGTAGAAAAAAATACACTGTGATAACTTTAAAATTCATAACGTTTATGACTATTAAAATGAGATTTTTTTTTGAAGTGTTGACTATGTGTCACTCACATTGTTTATTTACTAAACAGACAAAAGGAAATGGATTAATTTTTAGGTTCATATTTTCTCCTGGGGGTTTTCATTTGCAGACCCCAGCCATCCTCCCTGGGCTGAGCCAGACCTTTGCACAGGGCTGCTGAAATACAAACAAAAGCCCCTTCTTTTACACATTTCTTCTAGGCTGCTGGAAAACATTTCCATTTTGCTCAGGCTTCACATAGACCTATTGTTAAAAATTTGGGGTCTTCAACAGCTTGACAATATCTTTGCCATGAAACTAAGTGTCCCAAGCAGTACTTAGCGTATGTTGCTCCAAACTGTGGCAACATGGTGAGCCTTCCTCCTGCAGCTCCCAATTTCTCCTCTGTTGGTTTTTTTTCCTCTCTCCTGTTAGTTAAACAATCAGAGAAGCTTGGGCAGTGTGGGTTTCTGCTGCATTCAGTGTGACTTTTGGAATCGTGTTACGTACCGGAAGTGTGTGTGGACACCAGCTCCTCTTACATGTAAGGGTATTTTATTTTTAGACCCAGGAGCACAAGGTAAGGCAGCACAAACACCAGAAGGAGCCAGATGCTTGCACAGACACAGAGGGAGCATCAGGCTGGCAACAAAAGAGATGCAAAAGGACTTCTTGTACATAAATTATTAGAAATCTGCTGTCTGGGTGAAAAAACATTTATTTTACCTACTTAAACAGAGACACCAGGCAAAGATAACCCAAAGCCACCGATCTGGCCTTGGTGGAATGCAACCCATGCCTAACACTACCCACCCACTGTTCAGCAGCCAAAGAATGCTTGATCCACATTAGCAGGGTGACAAAGGGCCCGCAGTACGGCCAATGTCAAAACCTTCCTCCCAAATGATAACAAAATATAACGACACAGGTAACAAATCCTTGAGATTTTTAAGAGCACTGGCATTTGCAAAAGGCAGCATCTAGGCAACAGCTGGTCTGATTTTGGAGTGGTACAATGAAAAAATTAAAAACAAAGCAGGAGGAATTCTTGTCTTACTCTGCATATGGCACAGACAGATGCAAACTAACATACCGACATACTCATACTGGGCAAGGAGCATAATTCTAAATCGAAGATGGATAGCGCACAGAAAGGGCTTGGCGATAATTGTAAACATTAGCAGTGCTCCCAATCCGAGTTCCTCTGGATTGCAATGAATTATTTCATGATTTTCCCTTGTCTTTTACCACCATGTAATAGCCAAAATTGTGCATGAGCTGCAAGAATATGAAGATGTTTATTGATGGAAATCAAACTACTTTTTTCACCCACAGTGTCTTTGATATGTTAGAGCCTGAAGCAAAGAAAACATAATAAAAACAATATATAAATGAGAAGTTCAATTTTCCCCTATGTATGAATCTGTCACTTATTTGCTAAGAATCAAATCTAACTCCACATAGTTAAAGAAGCTCCATACATCATTCTCCGTAATCCAGTACTCAGCTCAAATGTACCTTGCTTGAAGTTCATACAACATACTTGATTTTACACTAAACAAAACATCTCTGGGTATTACAGCTTTGAGTCTAAAAGGCTTTTGCTGCAATTCTATCTCCAACAGTAAGAAACAATGTGAGAACAGACTTAACAGCACAAGGTAACAGGGATGCTTCAGAAATCCATCCTGAGGATTGGGTTTGACTCTTAACAACAGGCTAATTTTTTTTTAAGATATCCCCAATTTATTACTGTGAAACCACTATATAGGTAGCATATAGGCAGCAGCACGAAGAAATAAAAGTGAGAAAAACACGAAGGTGTTTTTGAATATTAAATGCTACCCAAGCACATCACATTTTTTCAAAACACTTGGACTGTGAAATGGGTGCTGCTTCTGGGCAAGGACTGGCTTCTCACAGGCACACAGCCCTTCTTTGCTTAGCCAGCTGAGCATAGTAGCATGACCTATGTTGGATATCGTCAGGAGGATACATCTCCACCCCGTCAAGGTTGACTGGAGATCTCCAATGGCATAATCAGGAGTGACAATGAAGAAGGAAAGGGTTTGGGTGCCTCCTGGTGACATCAGTGCTACAAAGGGTCTTTAGTGGAGAACTGAACTCCACTCTGAGGAGATGCAGCATCATGCTAGATACCAGTAGACTGACTGATATGGTTATTGGAGAGATGTAAGGACAAACATACAGGATTTTTGCCTTCTCCTTCAAAAGCCCTGGTGACGTCATCTCAGACACAGCACAGAACGGGTTCATAACATTTCAACATATTTCTTTCAAAGTGTTATGTTCTCCTAACAGTCCTAGATACGCCCACCTTTCATTTCCTGCTCGCTAACCAAACATTGTACTCTGATCTCTGTTACCAGCTCCACATGAACTAAACCCTGAAATGTACTACCTGGTATGCATGAAGTTTTTGCTACAGTTTTATTTTCCTGCCATGTGTACCCATTGCAGCCTTGCCATAACCCTCATTTCTGAGTTTTCTCATCAGAGGATGATGGAAAGAACCAGTGAACTAAGGGATCCCTGGGATCCCTCAGTGCAGATAATCTCTATGCATTTCTGCCTCTTGGATCACAAGTTTTCAGCACAGAGCATGCCATGAGTGCCGGACTCATGGCTGGACAGTCTCATGAAGGCATGAGATTTAAACCAAAGAGACCTCTCTAGCACTTTACTCTAGCAGACTGAAGAGGAAGAACTGATGAATGTCTTCAAGTATAACCCAAATCAAGGAGCACTGCATGGTAATATTTGAAAGGGAAAAATTCTGAAGTACATCTTAACTTTTAACTATACAGTGGTTTCTGAGGGTAAAATATTAAGTTGTCCCTGAACTAAATCCAAGCCATAGCTACATAATTTCCTACACAGCCTCCATTAAAGCTACTCACAGAGTGTTCTTATTCATCAGCCAGGCTACTTTTAAGGTCTCTGCAAAACAGCCCAGAGATAGGACAGAGCATTCCACAGGGAACTGTTGTCAAACTTGCAGTACTCAGGATATGTCCCAAACACAGCCAGGACAGTTTCTGATGATGATATTCATCTCAATTGCATTGTGGAATGTAAATGCCACCTGCACATACCTGATTAAGGTCCCTTTACTAAAGGTGAGAGAAGAAAGGCACCTATGGAGAGGTCACCGGACTTTAGTTCAGGCTGACACAAACCACCCCGCCACGCACATGCCTTTGCCAACAGTGGGAGGAACTGAGGGAGACTCCCAGACCTGCGCACCTAATGCCCAAGTGGCCCACTTGGTGCAGAAGAATCCCCCACTCTTGGCTCCATGCAGAGTCAGTATCTTTCTGGATGGAGTTTACAGTCACCTTGTCTCTCTAAACACCATGCCCACATAGTGTGCGGTACATACGGCTAATCCCAAGCCACGCACAGTGAAGTAAGAGTGTGTAACACCTTTCTGGCTACCAATGCAAAGCACAGCACTGTGAGGGCTGCTGTGGGAAAATGAACTCCATCTCAGCCAGACCCAATACAAAACCTCCTAAGTACTCAGAGCTCCACAGATCCCACTTTACCCCCAGCCCCTGCTACAAAGGGGGAAATCTACATTCATTCCCATTCGGTGCAACTTGGGCTCATGAAATCCCCTGATCACTTCTAGAAGTACAGATTAGACTATTATCCCCAGTAGAGGTTTCAGGTGCCAGTTGCTGAAGGCAGCTCCCTCCTGATGGAGCCCCTGCACCCTGCTGCAGCTGCAGAACTATAGCACCTGGCAAGCTGATGGTGTGGCAGATCAGCGCAGTTTAGATGTACCTGTTCTCGTATGTATTGCTGCACGTGCCGCCTAAATTGATTACCTGTTGACAAGCTAAAAATAAAGTTGCCATTAGAGCACCACACTGTGTGACATTCCACAGCCTGAGTCAGAACTGTATTTTCCCTACCTTAACCTAAGTGTCCTTCGAGTAGAGGAGCTTGCTTTGTCTGCTAACCACTCAAAGAGGAGCTTGTTTCTCTGTCTTGCCTATCTTGCAACTTTTAAGCTCCTGCCTGAAAGAATTACTCATTTGTTAGTGGCAGACTGTCATCTCTTTGAAAGCAGAGCCACAAGATCTTAACAGACTGGATGTACATGGCTGTTAAATTTATTAGTTAAGAAAAACAGCAAATGACAAGTGAATAAAGCACTCCTTGGGACATTCGGACTACGGATTTTGTATAAATCAATAGCAAGTGCTATAAAATGTCAGAAAATACCAAATGGGGAGAAAGGAATCAATAGATACCTTCTAGATTAAATGAGTGATGAATATTCTTTACCAACAAAAATAAATTAAACTACAAAAACCCCTATGCTAAAGCATTATCCAGCCTCTTACTTGAAACCCCAAAGGAAGGTAATTCAGGGTTAAGGCTGGAAACTCTGTCCTTAAACAGCACCACTGAGGACAAGGGGGACAGAAAGAAGGAGCAGGAAGAGAACAATTAAATTGTTTTGACATAAGTTGAAAATGAAATATTAACTCAAATTGGTTCCTCTTCATCCTGAATTCCCTTCATTTTGCTGGGCTTGAGTCAAGACAGTGGCCATCTGATTGTAATGTGTCTGCACTATGCTGTGACTCTGATTCAATACCTGATTTCTGATTTTAATACAATATTATAGTCCTGAGCAGTTTAATGAGTTTATAGATATCTTGCCTTGTGGTTCTGGATCCCACCTTCTGCAGCAGGCTCTGGACCACAGCTGCTGTAGCATCCTAGGCCAAGCACCCAATGGAAACCCTGCCATACAGTCGCAATAGTGGAGGAGAAAACAGAAGACTTGGGTTCACACTCAAAGTTGTTAAACAGCTGTGGGTCTGCCCTCAATGCAGGGTATCACTTCATCAAGGTACATATTTCTGCTTCTAACAGACCTCTGTTTACAATGCCCTAGTGTCATACACAAATCACGACCTGCCACAAATGAATGTATTAACTTTTTAATAGTTAAAGTAGTCCATACATGCTAGGATACATGCAGAAAAAAATCTGGTATTACATATAATGGAAATACACTTATGTATGTCTTCCAGATTCCTGCTGAAGACTGTATACATACTCCTACATACTCCTCACTCCACTTTGCAGAAGTAGGTCAAAGAAGGTCAGTGAAAATAGAACATGGAAAATCCCTCCTATGAAAACTGACAGAAAGGAAAAGGGTTTTTTTTCTTTTTAATTTCAGGAAGAAAAATTATTAGCACTGGAAACGATACAATTTTCTAGAGAAGGGAATGGTAAAAAGGAGCAGGTCCAGTCTTTCTGACTCTCAAAGGTAAGGACATACAACAAAAGCCAAAGGTGGCAAATTCAAATCAACAAAATCAAACATTTTTTGAGAAATATGTAATTAGAGAGTGGAACTGAATGTTGAATGAATGCTGAAAGAAGTGCCTGAGAGAAAGAATGTATCAACTTTCTACAAGTGTGAGTGCAATTGTAATAGTAAGCAATTCAAACCTAACACTGACAGCACAAACAAAGATATCTTCTTTACAGTATATGCCAGCCTGGAAAGCTGGAGGTTCACATCAGGAGCAGTGCAGGATGATATGTCTGACCGCCCTGATGATCACCCAACTCTTCTCCAACCTGGGCTGGAAACAGCTGGTGCTGGCCACTTTGAGAGCCCGGGCTCCATCTACTCTAGGTGCACTAGAGGGCTGAAGAGGTGTTGCAGTTCCCATGGCCTTACAGATCAACACTGGATCCTGTTGCTTTACCTGGGTAGGCAGCTATTGTTCTTGATGTAGGCTATACCGGAGATGTCTGGTCAGGGTGTTCTCAGGGTTGACAACAGTTACAACTTAATTGCATTTATAATCCTCAGTGCAAAGAGACCGAAAGGTAAACATCAGAAATCAATCTTAGTTCTCTGTATCTTTCTCACCTCAACACCCATTCATTATCTGCCACTTAAATCTTCCCAACCTGCAAGCAAGACAGATCCCAAAATCTCAGGTCCGGCCAAAAGATGCTGAACAAGTCCACACAATTGCCTTCAAGCTCATGATCCTGCTCTGGCAGGACTTGAAGGACTTCTGTAAGGAACAGCAGAGCTAATGTGATCAACTCTCCCTCTCCAGGGAGCAGAGGGTAACGTTTTCAGTTTGTGAAGAGAGGAATCCTTCATCATCAGAGGGGAACAGGAGCATGGGCCAACTATCACGCTGCAGTGGACTTTGGGAGATCTGCCTTCCTTTGCGTAGGCAAATGGATCAAGCCAAAGACGCTGCCTCATTTCTCAGTAAACCAGGACCAGTAGAGGGAATACAAAAGAAGATGCTGGCACACATTGCTGCATCGAGAACACTTATCAGCATTTCTCATAGAACTCAAGCAAAGCAGATTTGTCATCAAGATTTAGGAGAGGCTGACCAAATGCAGGAGCACTCCACTCCCCATTCCTGCCATCCTAGCACAGCCACAGATTCCAGCTAATGCAGCAAAATGGCCCTTATTTCACTCTGCCCTTTCCTGACCTTTTTAAGGAGATCTCTTCTGCCACCAGAAGAATTTCTGGACAATGCTAATACTTCCCACTGCATGGGGTTTGCACGGGGCAAGGTTTTGGTAGTGGAAGGGCGACAGGTGTGGCTGCTGTGAAAAGCAGCCAGAAGTTTCCCCCATGTCTGACAGACCTAATGCCAGCTGGCTCAAGGATGGACCTGCCGCTGACCAAAGCCAAGCCCTTCAGCAAGCGTGGTACCACCTTTGGGATAACACGGTTAAGAAGGGGGCAAAAAGTGCTGTGCAACTGATGCCTAAGTTTTTTACATATTTTTCACGTATTTGTAGCTTTGTAGATTTCTAATACGTGGCTGTAGCTCCCAGTACTTTTTCTACTACTTTCCCCCTACATTTTAGAACAGTAAGCTAACCTTCTAATACATATTATGCTACATTCCTGAAATATTACTTAGTCTTGCCTCTTTAGCCAAGGACACCTTATTTTCTTTTACCATGTATCCTAGACATAATAAATATGGCGCTAGAAACTAGGAGGGAGGGGCTTCAAATGGGGCAGAACCAAAAGGGGGGGTGATTACTTAACTAACTTCTCTTCCAATTGGACACTATTGTTAAATATGCTACTTTTTAAACTCGTAAAATTGCAGAAGTCCTGTATCATGCGTGAATTTTGCCATATTTGTACCTGGAGGTCCCCACTTAGAGACCTGGTTTTATATTACTTTCTGTATTGTCTCGAAAGTGTGTTGTTTTGTTTGCAGATTTTGAAGGCATCACAACAACAACCAGAAGAATCTATGGGAGGAACAGCCCTGCAGACACCCAGGTGAGTGAAGAAAGAGGGCAGGGAGGCACCAGAGTGCACCGGAGCAAAGATTCCCCTGCAGCCTGTGGCCCAGACCACAGTGAGGCAGGGTGTGCTCCTGCAGCCCATGGAGTTCCACAGTAGAGCACACATCCACCTGCAGCCCGTGGAGGACCCCATGCCAGAGAAGGTGGATGCACGGCAAAGAGTCTGTGATCCTGTGAAAAGCCCACAATGGAGCAAGCTCCTGGCAGGGCCTGTGGAACAGTAGAGAGAAGTTCCCACTGGAGGGACTTTGCTCGTATGACTTGTTACCCCTTGGGGGATCCAGGCAGGAGCAGCCCATTCCTGAAGGACTGCATCCTGTGGAAGGGACCCACACTGGAGCAGTCTGTGGGAACTTGAAGAAGGTCATGGAGGACTGTTTCCCATGGGAGGGATCCCATGCTGGAGCAGGGGAAGAGCGAGAAAAGGAAGAAGCCGCAGAGATGAAATGTGATGAACTGACCACAACCCCCCTCATACCCCGTCTCCCTGTGACTGAGGGGAGGAGGGTTATATTTTTTCTTCCCAGTCCAGCTGAGGAGGGAGTGATGCAGGAGCTCGGTATCCAGTCAACCCACCAAGATTATAGCTGGTTTCACACACTTGCTCTGTTAATCCCTTGTGACACTCTTCCAGAGTCTAGTATACTAGCCCAAATCCTTTGCTGAAGCCTTCTTATTCCTCCTAAAGCACCAACAGGGAGACTTTTGCAGATGATCCCTGAGCAGCTCAAATAAGAGACCTATTTTGCTAAAGCCCTACCTGTTGTTTGTTATTGTAATACGCCTTCTCAGTGGAAGCCGAACTGAAAGCACGCCAGCTCACTGGTGCTGCTTGCTATTTCAGGCGGTGTCATGAGCCATACAGTCTGCCGGTATTTGTGCTTCAGTTTCACTGCATGACTCCAGCCACTGAGATCTTTATGAAAGTAATACATTCCAACCTAATCTACAACTAAATTAATGTCAGAAGTAAGACAGTGCCCAAGTGATCAATAAGTGGATTTTTCCCTATAGAAATATTAGAAGCAACTCACATCAATAAGCCTCAAATTTATGGGGCAATTCAGCTCTTCCATTTACAGCTTGAATAACTGGCCTTTGTATAAGATATTACATTACTAAATAACATGTGCTAAAAGGAGCTTCTCTGGGGTAGTCCCTACCCTGCAGCAGCCACAGATTTCAGGGGCCATCAGCAGATGCAGTGAGGGACCTGAGATGTCCACCTCAACCACGCCCTTTTCCAAAACAGCACAAAATTATTTCTAAATGCATTACAGTCAACTAAATGCATTATACGCAGACCCACTTCTAGATTTAAACAAAGAGTGTTGATACTGGGACCTTTGGAAGACAAATGAATGACACTAACTTTGATCTTACAACCATCTACACGGTCATCTTTAAAGTTATGTATCAGAGACTATATCTCCTTGAATATTCTTGTTCTTGTCAAGAGAATCATATAAAACTAATCTACAAGAAGAATGGTGTCTATGAGAAAAGAACAATCCTTCACTAAAAGGACTGACAGGACTCTATCATTTCTAATTTTTATGACTGATTTTGTACAAATCAGAAGACCTGATAAGAAGACCTGAGTGCAAGGATCTGCTTGCCTAAAAGGAAGGGACTACAGAAAAACCCTTCTGGGTTTTTTTCCCCATTATATAATTTCAGGTAATACAGCTACTGAAAAGAGAGAAATTAAGCTGAAAATGCCATGGCAAACCATTAATTACAAACTGCCCTCCCCCTCAAGCAAACAACCCCCCACACTTCTCTAAACCCTTCTCATAAAGTCACTGTTCCCACTTGCATGGGAGGGAAGCACGCTGCCCAGATTTCTCAAGTAAATAGTAATTGACTGTGGTGAAGAGCAGCATAGGTTGGTGTGCTTGGTGCTCAGTGGAAGCCCACCAGGCTGACTTTCCAAGGGCAACAAGCAAACTCAAGCCTTCCAAAGGAGGACAACCCTCTCCTCAACCACCCTGCAACTGCCATGGGATCCCTGGGGAAAATGGCTGGGAGTTTTCAAAAAAGTGGTCTTTAATCTGCAAGAGTTTTATTTTCCTGGGGGCAAATACCAATTTAGCATCACTAGCCAAGTATTCCAGCTTTATTTTGATCATATCCACCTAATTCTGCTTCATTCTCTGGGGTAGGTTCACCATTTTCTGCTACATCCCTCTGGAGATCATCAAGCTTCATGGGAATCACAGTACAGCGATTTTCACCTCTTCTTTTCCCCAAATCATTGGCTGAGCTTAAGACTCCTCTTAAATTCTTTGAAAATTATTCTTCAAAAAAAAATTAACAGTAACTAAGGAAGGTGTTTGACTCCAACACAACCGCTTTCTTCTTAGCAAATCTGAGGAGCTCAGTAAGGTCACCAGTGGCTGTTTCTCATTTCCCATTTATAAAAGGGCAACAACTGCTGTGCCATGTTGAAGCCAGAGCCTTGTCTTTCACACATTCTATTCTTCTAATTTTTTATGCTGCTTTTATTTAGACATTACAATAAAAAGCAGGCATTCCTGCAAACTAATAATCTTCAGTTTCTCCACCCGATCAATGCTGATGTGGTGGAGAAGTTCCAAGTGTCTTCAGATTAATTTCTCACACACCATCACGGACACTTGAGCAACAAATAGCCTGCTCTGTTCTTGATAATAGAAGATTAGTAACACTAACAACATACAGAACAGACAAAGGGAAAATGGTAGAAAACTTTCAAGGCATACATTGCATTAAATCTTGAGGCAGGCTTCCTAGTGACAGGTGCAAGTTCCTGCAGCCTTTGTGTACAGCTGTAGGAGACACCCTCACTTTGTGAAAAGGAAAGAGAACAAAAATCAAATTCATTGTCATTTTCCTCTCATGTACTCTTTAGAGAGGAACTGGAATGAAATTTGCCTGCTTTTCTTTCCGAAGTAGGCCTCTGTGCAAGTACTGCCAGTACATCTCCATGTGACACCAGCCCTCGATGTGCTGACTATTGTGGAAGTGTCACGGTCTGTCAGGAATTTGGCCGCAATTGAAAATTACTCCTTTTTTACTTATTTGAGGATGCAAATGCTTCAAAAAACAAATGCAAAACGACTCCTGACTTGTCCCTTTTCCTTCCACAGGGATACTGGGAAATCCAGCTAACAGTGCAAGGACTCTTACTGGCCTTTGTGGTTTCTTTGCCTCCCCTTTCACAGTAAGACATGTAAAAACAAGTGGTCATAACAGAAGTATTCACCTTAATCACATAAAGCTTTCCTTGGCTCAACACGAATGTGTGTGGAGTGTTCTAACTTTAGCATACCCTAACCTTACATTGTAGTGCTATTGAGAACTATCATAAAAGACAAGTTTTAAAATGACAATTTTAATGATAGAAGGACAGATTAACAATCCTCATGTCAAGAAAGTTACCATGATCCTCCTGAATGACAGAGGACAAAAATTCTGAAGCCAGAATGGTAAGACACACACGGATTTGAGTGAGATTGCTTTGATTTCCCAATTTGCCTAAATCGGATGTGCTTCTTACTTACAGCTAGAGGTAACCTTGAGGTGCTTGCCACCCTGTCTTCCTCCACATCCATCAGATCTCTTCTTTCACCTTGCAAGTGGATGTCACTAAAACGAACTGTCTTCTGCTTTAGGCATCAGGAGTGGCTCAGATCTGCCTCACACACAGCTTTGTTCTATGAAGGTTCTATGGATAGGAACCCCTTATGCTGAAACTTTTTCAGGACTGTGCCTGGATTTATTATAAAGCAATCTTGCTTATATATATATATATATATAAAATATATGCTTATTTTTATATGCTTACATACATAATATAAGCTCTTTCTAAGGTGCTTGTGCATCTTCTGGAGATGCTTATCACCCTATGCGGCTTCAGGAGTGCTGGGAATCCATCAGAACAAGAATGTGAATGTAAGCACATCTAAAATATGGGGTAGCAGTGTCTTTAGCAAGGCTTCTTAATTTTGTTTTGTCACAGAAGAGGCAGCACTGGTCAATCTACATGGTAAGCCAGGTAAGCAGGCTGGCAAAGGTGAAAAGATTAAGTATTTTTCATCACTAGTGCAACATGGAGAATGTGTGCAGAGTGCGGAGGAAGAAGGGAGGATGAAACCTGGTCACAGCTTCCTCTTCACACAGCACAAGATAGCTGCATTTCAGATGGAAGAAAAAACACTCAAATTGTTTATTCCATGTGTTCCAGCAGCCCTCAGACCCATGACTTTAATCTCCCTAAGGCATCAGTACAACATCATCTGCCTTGTTCTCCTTCATCTATGTGAATCTGAGCAGATAGACACTTCTGAAAAAAAGCCAGGGGATACTCATCAATTCCTCACTCTTATCTACTCCTCTCATTTCTTTCTTTATTTGAAATACTCCGTTTTGTTTTGTCTGAGTAAATTCAACTTGTCCTTACCTTCTAGGCCTGTTCCTTTTGTCCTCTTTTTTTCTGTACCTTTTCCTGCAAAGGCAGCAGACTTACAGGAAGAACCCAGAGTGACTTAAGAGCACACACATATGTGCATACTGACAGCAAGGTGGCCTCATTGTGATGGGCAGCACTTTCTGATGCTGCTCCAGGAAGAGCACGTCAGCTGTACCTGGGCCCTTGGCACAATGACAGTATCAGACATAACCCACCACTTCCTATGGCCTTACTGCAAACATCCTCTGCTACTGACCACTAACCTGCTGAACCATTCCCTCAAGTCCATTTTCTTTACACTTCCTTTTACTTCTTTCTGTGTCCCTTCCAGTCTCTCTATCCTCATAGCATCCAGTTCAACTACTAGATTCTCATAAATCCTTTGGAAGTAAGTATTTGGCCCACAGAAAATCCCTGGAATTATTCATTCATCAACTGATAAATAACTAGGATTATAATAATAATGTGACTCTATCATAAAGTTATCCTTTGGCATCTAAGGGACTCCAAAAAACCTCAGGTGGCTTACCGGGAAAGAAAAACATACAAAGAGAGCAGGTGTGCTGTTTTTGGGATTCGCTGGACTGATCCAGCCTTGGTGGTAAGCTACTGTCCATTCCCAGCTTCTATCATAAACCACATAAAGCACATTCATAAATGCTAGGGATGCCAACAGAGATACCTCACAAGCGGAATGGCTGTACAAAGAACTGAGAGTAGAAGAATAGATGTTTTGTCACTGAAGAGCCCCGCAGGTGCTCCCATTTTAGCAGCAGGCTGCGCACAGGGCGCCTGACTGCCCCAGCCCCCCGTGCAGCTGTGTGCAGCGCTAGCAGCGAGCGGCTCTGGCGTAAGGAGCCACAGCGATGCCAGGCCAGCAGGGACTGCCGGGCCAGCAGGGACTGCCGGGCCAGCAGGGACTGCCGCTGTCAGGGCGCCCGGGGAAGCGCCAGCGTAAGGAACTTTGTCAGCTGTGCAGCCGCGGTGACAGGCACCGGCAGCGGGAGGGAGCAGATGAGGAGGAGAACTAACTGCTGGCATCTGGTTTGTGCCAGCGGCAGGGGACCGGCTGCAGGGCGGCAGGGACGGGGGGATGTTTTTCTGGGGCTGCTCGAATCCCTGGGACGGAACAGCAGCAGCGCCAGCCTGAGGAAGGATACTGCCCACACAGAATGACTTCCTCCCAAGATTGACAATTCAGGGACTCTCCTTTTGTTCTCATTTACTTGCAAATAATGGTTTCCTTGTACGCCTACCAAACAATATTTACGCAGGACTGGATATATAGCTCTCATTAGAGCAAATGCTACTACCTAAATAGGGCTATTTGTGACTCCGCACCTCGAGTTTCACTCATCCCTGGTTTGAAGTGCACTAAAAGCACATTATTACTGCTTAAGATGCAAACTACTATGCTGAAAAATATCACTTTTTACCTTCAGTGAAGGAAGTTAAAAATTAATGGTTAGTTGAAACTAAGGTGAACAGTAAACAGAAACTCCTTGTGACCATGTGCAAGCTATTCCCAATCTATAATGAGGTTATACTTACTACTTAGATTAATTACTCTTTTGCTTCTATCTTAATTTATTTTATGCTTTAGGAAGCCAACATGTCCACTAACCACTCTGTATGTGATAAAGAAACACAATAAAAGCAATTTCTCTCGTAACCCCCCAAAAAAAACATTCTCAGTAATGCATTTTTGAATCCAGCATACCTCCTCCTAATGAGGTTTCAGCATGCCATAAATAACACTAATGAGACTTTGTCTTGCCCATGTAATATATTTCCTTAATATAGCTTTAGATTTTCTTATGTTTCATGGAAAACTAACAGTCACAGAAAGAAATGTCCTCCAATAGCACATTAAAACCAAAAGCACAATTAAATATAAATGAATTCAGTAATTTAATTGCACTATTGTCATTTTTAAAAATTCAGAAGGAAAGTAATGGTTCAATTTTTTCTATTGGTAAATAATAAAAGTGCTGAAGGAATCGGATAATATTTAAATAAACATTATTGTGACTATACATGATACAAAGATACCTTTTATTGCCAGGTAAGTTCTGTGCTAATGAAGATAGAGTTCAAAGCATTCTTTGCAAGCTGAGGGACCACTCCTGCAAATGTTATGCAAGCAGTCCCAGGTAAGAGATGTAAGATTTTACTCTGATTTTAAAGAGATTATAGTCTAAGTGCCTATTTCCAGCCTCAAAATGCAGATATGTTAAATATCATCTGCAAAAGGCAGCCTGCTAAGCAGAGGTTTACACTGAAACAATCTCTTAGGTTGACAAACAGTATGTATTTATGCCATCTGTAGCTCCCATCATTCTACAAGCAGACCAACATTGTCTGCATGGATTTTTTTTTCCTCTAAAAATAAGAGCTCATGGGGTTTTGCCCCTAAAAAGAAGACAAAATGTATTACTGCAGAAAATTAAACTTTTATTTGGGGCAGTATAAATGTGAAGCCTATTCTGTTTTCAAATATAAACACATCTGTTACCTGCTTTCCCTCAGAAAGCAATACAAGACTTGTGCAAAATTTCAGTGGGAAAGAACTGGCACACCAAATTATAGACTGGGCATCTGAACAAATGATTAAACCAGGATGGAACTGTATGGCTGAAGATTAGCAATAAAATGACTTACGTACTCCAGGAAGGGAAAGGGATTCATGCAAACACGAGCCTATTCATCTCATCTTACTAGAGGGTAAGGCTTTAGAAGAATTCTTTCATGAAAGAATACCCAAAAGAGGTGTAAACAAATGGCAAATGGCATGAAAATCAACAGAGATTTATCAAAAGAAGACTAAACCTAACTAATAGCTTCCTTTGGTGTGATTAATTTTCAAGAGACCATAATGACCTTATCTCTTTGGACTCCAGCAAAGGGATATTTATGTATATGGGAAACCCTTAGTTAAAACAGAGAGGATGAATTTAAGACAGTAACTGTAAGGGAAGCAAGAAGCAAAAGGGAAGGGCAAGAAGATGCATACATGGCTCCAGTAAGACCTTCTCTGGAAGCCTGAGCACAGCTTCAACTCCTGGCTCCTGAGAGGGCTACAAACCTCACTGGGTGCAGAAAAGGATTTTTAGGAGAACGTTAATATACAGAAAATAAATGTATTCTCAAAGTAAGGGAATTTTCCTAAATTAGACTGAGACACACTTAATGTGTGCTGATTCTTCTTTTTATATGCAAGACAGTTTTTCCGCTTTTTTCCAGCTCAATCTGATGATCTAACAAAAGAATATTCATCCTCCAGACAAATGTTGCTTCATATTTTTGGCTTTTCCCAGTTTACTGTAAGTTAAACAGCAAAACCCCAACTGTTTATGGCACACCTATGTGGTCTGTTTTGATGGGTATGCATAAAAGACACCCACAAAGTCTTTCTTCTGTGTATTTCCTGAAAATTCAGAAAGTTCTATGAAATCACAACAAAACTTTGAAACTTCAAGCTCTGAAACCTTCATGTTTCTTCTAAACTTTGCTAATGGCTGAGCTCACATTACACAGTTTTGAACCAAGAGCCTTGCCAGGTAAGTGTTTTTTTCCCATGTGTTTTTTCTGAGGAAGGAAAATTACTCCTGATAAACCAGATCCTCATGAATGCTTGCTCAAAATCATATTTCAATTCTACAGGTATAGGCAAGAATCAGGCTATTAGAAAAACCCCACAAAACTGCAAAACATGGGTCAAAATAAAGCCATGTTTTTCTCAGAATAACTTTTTCCCTCCTTTAAAATACTAGACCTTCAGCAGAAAAAGCTTACAGGAGTAGTATTAACTTCATCTTTTCAAGACTTCACAGCCTGGTGCTGGTGGGTGCTTCCAGATAAGAAAGGGGGATTTAGTGATCATAAAGTCATAGTAAAACACTGAATTTAACATGTAACACCAAATTGCAATCCATGAAATGAAGTATGAGAGAGAAGCCAACTCTAAGGGCAGCTAAGAGAAATGACAAAGAGAACAAGGCCAATCAATATTAGGATTTTGATTCTCACTCTAGATAGATAGAGAGATCATTCCCCCACATCCCTTTCTGGCAGGCAATATTAGCAGAAGTGATGTCAAATATTGTCATTTCATATCCAGACAATTGGCATTACTACCTCATTCTCAAAGTATCTTGGAGAGGCATGCCTGGACATACACTGGGCCACAAATCTGACAGGACATCCCTGAACTTAGAGATGCAGCTGCACTTTGTCAAACTATTTTGGCTCACTTCCAGTTGGAATCTGACTCAGGATATTGGCCCTTATATTTCATTGAGGTTATTTATGATGCATCTCTTTTTAGTTTTCCCCACAAGATATTGTCTTTGAGTTATTTTTAATTTTTGCATCACTGCTGTCTTTTGAAGATCAACTTCTGAAAAAAGATTAATGAGCATTGCTGCTCACTTTGCTGGAACTAGGTTACTACAGTTTAGCTACGGCCAGACTCAGGGCACCCCAATAACACCAGCAACCTGGCAGAAATTAGCCTCCACATGCATTTAACGTGACGTCGATGACAGAAAGCAGACAGTTTGATCTTCCTGTTAAAAATAGATCTTTTCTTACGCAAGGACTACGCTGGTATAAAATGCCCATAAAGGAACCCTCTTAGCCCACGGCTCTACACAGCAGAGAATCTTGTACCAATATACAAGGTCTGGAGAGTAAAGGGGCACTGAAGATCACAGAAACCCAGAACAGGTGCTGTGTTTCATTGGGTTAATGCTTACAATAGACAAAGTACTCAAAAGTTAAAGGTCCTCTTCACACTTTTAAGATTACACAGTTCTTCAGTTGTGCTCACATCTCTGCCTCAGTAAATTCAAACCAAGCCAGCTCCAAACCATGCTGCTCCAGCAGTCCGGGCTGAAGACCCAACAGCAGACCAACCCCCACAACCAGTACCCAACATCCACTGCACCTTGGAAGCAATCTTGCTTATATATATATGCTCTCTGCTAAACCTGCACCTCCCAGGTCAAGTGCCTTGGAGTTTGAGTTGTCTTGCACATTAACCCTAGACATACCATTTATGCAAAAACTGACAAAAATCTCTTTCCCAATTCAGAGGCTGATATTGCTCCAGTACTTCGTATTTCTCATACTGACAAATATGAGGTACGGTGATAACAGAACTCTGTCCCCACAAAGACACACAGTTTCACATGGCAGATTAAAAGGAAGTCCTGCCAACACAGTATATTTTCATTCAGCTCTGTTTCCTAACATGCCAAGAATACTGCCTCTAACATAGAAAATAGGCACTTGGTGTACAAATATCCAAGATGAACAAGAAAGTCATCTTTATCCTGCTCTTGGTAGAAGATATCTCTTGGGTAGCAGCAGTGATGACCTATCAGGAGCATAACCTTCTACAGTCAATGTGTGTCTTTGTCAGGCACTCATTTATGAAGAATTTCATTGCATGCTGCTTTAACTTGAATAGATGCATAAGTACATATTTTAATTTAAGTGTCATAAAATCTTTCAGGCTGGTTTTAGTTTAATAACAGGATCATTAGATAATACTTCCTTCAGTAAAGATTATGGTGGATTTATTTCTGCAGCAGTATTTGTGGACATGACCTCCCTGTATTTTTGACCATCAGACATTCCTCTTCCTGAAAGAAAAAAATCTGTTACAAAATGTTTTCCGAAACTGAGAAGTTCAGCACATGCCTTAGCTCATCACTGTATTATCTCCAATACAAATAAGACATTATCTATGTCACTGAACTTAAGGCATACACAAATGTGATAACACACTTTCTTGTGCCAGACTCTGGGTAAATTTAGGAGGAGTCCTGCGGATTCACTGAAAAAAGAACAGACAGTGCTGCACTTCCAGAATTTTAACAACGGGTTTATTCTTCTGCTTTTCCACTCAACCGTCTGTTATTTCAGACAAACATGAGGATGTAAAATTACTTACACCCTTAAAACAAAATGCTTTAAGAAGTTGAAGAAGAAACACTGTATCAAGAAGATAAATAACCATATTGAGAGAAGCAAGTGCAGAGAAGAGCAGCTCCAGAATGCAGAACTGAGCTTTGGTTTGGTCACCAGTCACCACAGAATGCAAACACCATCTGAGAGAAGGAAACCCTTTGAATCCACGTAAACTTAAGGGAAATCTTGTGAGACTGCCCTTGTGATATTGCTTACATTACTCTGTTTCCATTTTTCTTAGAAACATCACAAACAAAGTATTTTTCAAGGTACTCAGTAATCCAAGGCAACAACAGAAATCCTGACAAAGACATGGGGGTAAAAAGAGAGCAAAACCAAGTATTTTAGAACTTTGCAAAGAAATTTAGGAAAGTCCTAGCATCAAATTTTACATATTCTTTTTTTCTTCACTCATGCAATTTCTTCCTCCCCATCAGTGGTTCCAGATAAGGCATTATAAAGTGAAGGTACCAATACAGTCTTCAGTTTTTCATCAGGTCTCTCACAGCATTATGATTTTAGAGAAGATGAAAAATTTAAAGTGTCCATCTCTCATTTAAGCAGTTTCATGTAAGCATAATATATACATAATCCACCAAACTGACAGCAGGATTTTCAGGGTCCAGGTTTGGAGCCACATCTGGTAATCACATCTTTAAGAAAATTTAATCAGTGTATCTCTAGTATTTCTGCTAGGTGTGCTAGCGACACGTCGCAAACATGCCCTTATCTGAATGTGAAATGCCTGTTATCCGGTAGACAACATGTATTTTATCATGTTGGATCAGAGCCTGCTCTGTGAAGTAGAACCCCATTTTGTAAGAGCACGTTTCTGCTTCCTACAGATAAGAAGAGAGAAATCACGAATTATGTTTTTTCCTGTGCTCCGGCAAGTAGCTCCATTGCCTCTTAATGGTTCTCCACACAGAAACCAACAGGCAGGACTAATGCTTTGGATTTTTATTACCAAAGGCAAAAGAAGATGGAAAAATTGTAGAAGAGAATCAGGCTGTGGGGACAAGAAAGACCTATAACCAGAGGCCATTAACCTTCCAAAGGAGAGAAAAGGCCAAGTCACAGATCCAAGGCAAGGGTTGACTCGTTACTTTCTAGGATCCCATACCACTTGAATGTGTTGGGTAAGAAATTACTGGGCCTTTTTTCCTCTCCTTTTTGCTCATGTTGTCCTTGAAGGAGACCACTGCTCTGCAGCTGAAGCAAGCAGAGCTTCAGAGATGGGGCACTGGGCACCCAGATCACAAGAGCTCTTTTGCTTAGGAAGGGCACCGGTATCCTTAGTCTAGGATACACCCAAGAGACCTTCTGCTGGACAAAATGACAAAAAAATGCACTGGGAATGGCAAATTTACTAAACCTTTCTTCCTGAAATTACTTCATGATATGAAATTCTTTATGTTCCTACCCTGAAAGTAAGAAATCCATCCTCTGGTTTTACTGAATCATTAAATTTTCCTTTGTCCTTGATGACACTAGAATTCTTTAGTCCTTCGTGACAACAGTTGTTAGTTATCTTAACAGGGAAGAACTTCCAGATCTCAAAATAGTTGTCTGTTTAGTGCCACTCAATCAACTACATATCCACAGGGCTCTACAACTACCATTTTACAAATTCTAGTTATTAGTACTTGCACTTAGCTTCAGTTTACTTAGAAATAATTAATCTTTTCAATAAAACTTTGATTTAAGCATGTTGTATTATTCACCCTATTTTGCAGGCTGGAAATGAAAATGCTATAGTCTCCAAGGATGCCACAGGCAAAGCTGGGAATGAAGCTCGAGTAGCTACTCCTCACCCACCCACCATCTCACTTTTAAAAAATAGAGAAACCTGACTGCCCACTCACTTGAATCTCAAGTTTTGCACCCATCCTGCAAGCAACCATACATTATGCAAAGCAGGCAAGAACTCAGCTCCGGACTTTTAATTTTCCTCCATCTGGGGACCAGTCCTGCTTTTCTGCAATCTCAATGCAAATCAGAAGTGTATCCATTGGAGTCATTAGCATTGCATCAGTCAAATCACCGCCAGCAATATCAAAACTGCAATGTTTTATTTTAATAATGAGGAAATACAAGCATTTTAGAATAGGCTATCATATGCGAACAATCAGAGGAAGACTTTCAAGGATTTTTAGTGGAGAAATGGATCATCACTTATCAGTGCTAGAGTCAGCCTTTTTCTTAAAAAAATTTTAAAAATCTAAGGGTGCAGAAATACAATCAATTCAAATTAGTATTGATTTCTAAATAATGTGGAATTAAGTAAGACATTTACAAACTGTAAATCACTGTTATTTAGTAAGAATCAGCAACATCTGTTACATAGCAATAGACAGAAGCACTGATAGATTGGAGATAGGAAATGTGCTTCCATAAAGTTGGCTATGGCAATGACATTGTAACCAAGTTAATGTCTTCCATTTGAAGTAAAAGGATAGGAGAAGAAAGTGAGGTCTAAGCCAAAACCAACTGCTTCTCATAGTCTTCTCTAAGGAAAATTAGAACTATATCAAAAACCAAACAGAAAATCCAGGCAAACTCCCAAGAGGTCAGGCAAAGTACTGTGGATTTATTTCAGCTTAATTGAAACTGGAATTTTGCATCATGCCTGTGATGTACTCATACAGGAGTCTCAAGGGAGATGCAAGGAATCATATCCAATCAGGAAATGGTGGTATAGAGGTGTAAATTGGTGACCTCTATAGGGCTACACAGCTTGACTGTTACTAAGCCAAAAGTAGAACACAAATCCTGAGACTTTTATTTTCAAGACAATGATGTCTCATGTATTCAGAGATGGCCTCTTACTAAGCCTGAATCTAGAGGATTGCAATTATTTTCATTGTAGACTTTTTATGTGCCTCTGTGATATCTGCTTTCCAAAGCTGGTTTCACTTCCTTTTAAAAATTTATGTTGAGAAATACCACTTATAGGCAGCTCCTGTGAAGTCATATCATGCTGTACAAAGCTTTGTCCAAATACTGGTGGTGATTTAAGGTTCCTCTTGGAACCATCCAAACAGCATATAAAATCCAAGCCACTTCGAAAGTGTCTGCTTTTGTAGAAGAGGAATAAGGAAATCAGTCTTTTGGTTGAAATATGCAACCAAGAATCATGAAACAGAGGCTCTGAGTGTGTTATCAGCAGTTAGATAATACAGTGCTAGGTGCTATACTTTCCTCAGAAAAAATACTCAGTATTTTTATGGGAAACTCATTCAAGGTAAGCTTTTCAGACCCAACTGAACAATGTGCCTCCAGTTTCCAAAACAGATGCAGTTTTCAGAAAGTTTTTTGTTTATCTTTGGGCTAAAACATGGAGAAAAGCTTTTGCAATCACCTGCATGACAGCTTCTTCTGCCCTAGTTTTCCTATCCCTGAACAAAAGCAGGATACCACTATATGGCCGTCAACGTGTTAAATTAATTCCTGCCTAAAAAGGACCTTGGATTTAGGCTGTTGAAGAACTACACAGATCCTTCATAAAGCAAGGGCTAAGTGAAGAAACAGAGCTGCTTATGCATTCATTTCACTGCTTGAAAACTACTGTTAAGGGACAACAGTCATGTCAAACACATATCAAGAGTTGTTATGAAACATCGGGAGGCAAAATTCAGCACTCACTGTAGGGATTTATGTATGTCCCAAATTCCAGCTCAATGACAGTATCTGCAATCCCAGACTGTGTCGCAGATTCTTCCCACTTCACAAACTCCTGTGGTACGAATGCATACAAACGTGTACCTGCATATGAATTACGTATACAGTCCTGGGCTCAGTTTATGTAAGTAAAAAGTGAGCTGAGAGCAATTTGCAGGGGACAAACCACCCTTCCCCTGCTGCCTCTCACACAGATTCTCACAGAGCAAGTAAGCACAAGGGAAACTAGTACAAAATACATTCTGCCTCTGAGCATTTGGCTACTCTCACCTCTTTCTGGAATTAAGAGTTATGACCATCTCAAATATCCAGATGAGAGGCCACGGAAAATGTTTTAAAGAAACATAGAGTTATCACTACTTACACATTCCAGACTTCTGTTCAGCTGCAAATACATTAATGCAAGCAAGAAAGAAGACTGTGATATGGGAAAGGAGGCTGTCTACAATTTATCACTGCTGTGCAGACATGCCCTGAGAAGAGAGCTGTGCTGAAAACCCAAATATAGGAACATCTATATTAGCAGCAGTTATTTCTGATTTGGTCTGAGGGACTTTCCAAACTCAAGGGGCTCACAATGAAGGACTGGCCAGCCATGAAGAGCCTGCAGTAAAGCTGAAAGGACACGTAAATTGCTCTGATATCCCAACAGACTTCTGCTGTTTCAGGGATGCTATTCTAATCCCAAGAAGCAAGGAGTCCCATTTTCTGCTTTGCTCACTAATGCAGCAGGTTCCTATTCGGGCTTTATCAGGGGATTTTTATCTGCCAAAACTACAGCTGATAATTCAATTTGATGCAATTTCCTAAAAATGCTGAGTCTGAACTGGATCAGATTCTCAGCTGGGAAAAATCACAGCTTCTGTGTAAGATCCAAGCATGGAATAGGTTAAAATTCATGAAAAGTAAGAGTGTATTCTGTATTTTATTAGGGCATTAGTAAAGAAAGGCATACAAAAATTATAGTTTTCTAAAAGGTCAAAATACAGCTCTCTGCTCCTTAGAACGTATTTTGCACAATATTGAAAAAATGATGAATAACTTGGGGAAATAACTCAGCCATAATTTTGCAATGGTATCTTCTTTGATGCCTAAAAAGACTGCCTTTGAGCTGTTTGGGAATTAAACATTTAACAGTAAAAAATGAAAAAGCCTGTCAATACTTTGTGAACCAGCTACATGAGAAAAAGCTGTCAAAAGTGGCCTTCTGAAATTGCTGTTTGCTCCCACTACTAAGTGTTTCACAGCTCTCCTTCAAGATTTTCTTGTGTACAAGTAATTTAAAGCAGTTTTTCTAAAATCAGGTTCTGTCTTGCAATACCCTACTTTAAAGTCTTTATGCTTAAGTATCTGTATTGTATTATATATGTATAAAATAAGGCAGGCAGGCAAAGCGGTGGGGTTTTTCAAACTGTCTTTTCCTGTGTGTTCAACTTTGGGCTCTCCAATCTGCTTTACATGACTTTTCTCCAGCTCTAAAACCAACGTATTTTTCCCCCATCTAGTCTCAGGATCTTTTTCCAACCACGGAGTCTCTTCCCAGCTGATCACAGGAGCAACTCCAGCCAGTGCTCCAAGGGCCATCATTCAGACTTCGAAGTGGAAAGAAGAAAGACATACACTTACCACAAGCAAAAAAAAAAAAAATCCTAAAGCAAGCTCTAATCTCACTATCTCCAGTTGTTCCCAGTCTGTGGTTTAATTTACTGCTGGGTTAGCAGGGTGTTCCACAATGCCTCTCATAATTACTTTCTCGAGGCTCTAATTCAACTGCAATTACCCACTGCGGAAGTTAACAGAATTGGATCACAGCTCCGCTAAGATCCAACTAAACCACCTGAGCGAGCAGCTGGCTGGCCCCCAGAGCTTCTTCCCTCACTAAGGTGAATCCACACCTTACTGATCCATGTGGGGAGACTATCTCCTACGGGACTCTTCCACCTACCCATCCCAGACATCTTGCCTCCAAGTCCAAAGAATCATTTTTGCAAGAAAGGAAATATTTATGTATAGTTTTTAATGTGGACTAAAGAGTTACACTAACAAAAAAATCCAGCAGAGCTTCCTTTCACACCCACAGCTGACCAGCTGGGTTCATGGCTCACAGCTGGCCAAATGATCTAGATAATTAAAGAAGAAAAAAACCTCTCTTTGTTGTTCAGGGATTTCAAGTCTGTTTCATCAAGAACATTATGTCCTTGATCTATCTCTGCTCTTTTTTGACTTTTTTTTTTTTTAACTGCCAGATTTAAAGGCCACTATGACTCTATGGAAACTGCCTATCAGCCATCCCAGGCCATACCTACATAAAAGAAATGTCAGGACAGGAGGCTCTCTAACAAATGCTTGGTAGGTTCCCTTTACTCACCAAAGGCCATATACTGTATAGGGCAAATGTTTATGGGCAGCTCCAAAATGCCCACTATGGGACGGGGGCGTAGCAAAGCAGCAAGTGCACTCTGCATTGAAATAGCCCAATGCTCTGCCCTGCTCCCCGTGCTTAACCTCATGCATATGGATCATTGTGTCCACACTACACCCTCTAATGTGCTTTCTGCACCACGTGTGGGGGGTCTGGCCATGCAATCAGACCCATCACAGTCTCCACGGATCCTACGGAATTCAGCAGTGTCAACACCAGCGTCTGCTGAACCAGCTACTTGTCGGGGAAGGACTGAAAAAGGCAGTGGTACGGATTAATTTATCTCTGCAATCTGCTTTGCCTGACACTTTGCTTAATACCCAGCACCCCACACAACTTTCAATACAGGCCCAGGCTTACTGCATTTCAGGGGGACACAAGCTTATGGCACAAAAATGTATTTACTTGATGATTTAGCAAAACCCTCTTCACACATTTTGACTGCAGAATCAGTGTCCAGAAATGTACGTTCTGCTGGCAAACAATAAGAAACCTGCACACATTAAAAAGAAGAGATTTCAATTACAGAGCAATTGCAGGGGGAGGGGAGGAAGAAACTGACTTACGAATTTCAGCGTGAAAAATGGCTTGTAGCACGATGACTTTGCCAGGACAACATACCCTGTAGCATATCTCCATAGTTAAGTGGTGCAGAATTGTCAAGTAATACAGTGCCGCTAACAACGCTGTCATACAGCCGCTGTTTAGTCAGCAACTGCACCTCTATGACACTCCACACTTGGTGAGTGCTTAGGTTCCCAAATGAAATGTGATACCTTGCTAATGCAAAAGACAGCCTAAACCACATTACCCCCACGCGCACCCTACTGACCTTAAATTCGGTGCCTTTCACGATTAACCTTCTTGCAACTGAAAGATTTACCATAATCCCACTTAGCTATTTTCAAAGTGTACAAACTCTGTGTGTCGGCACTGGTACTGCAGCTGACTGCACAGTTTCTTCCAGTTTTCAGGAGGCAAACAATACAGTTTCAGACACACTCGGCTTCTATCTCCACCACTTGACCTCCCTAAATTAGAGCGCAAGCCCCCAGCGTGGCAGTGGTGCTGTCTTTGTTGAGCTGTTGCTCTGTGATAGCTAATACATGCATACATTACTGCTGACATTTAAAAACATTCCTAACAGTTTGTGTGAGTACATGGTAAACAGATGCTATGGGACTTTTTACCCATTATCAGTCATCTCTGAAGACTGCAGTAAAGTGACAGGTTGTTTGAGACTCTTCGGTCTAACAGTGAGAGATTTATTTTTAATAGAATATTGATATTACGGCACAAAATGCCATTTGGTGTTTACTTTTTTTTCCTCCTAGAGCTGCAGTTTATGGGTTTTTTAAGCTTTTGCAAGCCTCTGTTATATCTACTACTCTATTTTTTATGAAAAAAAGTTAGAGACTTTTATGAACTCTCTGATTAAAGTACCTCCATCTGAATGTAGATTAAAAGTTCCAACACCTGAGAGCATTAAAACCAATGAATATTTATATAGAAAAACAGCAGATGAATACACTTTAAATCTTCAATGCAAGTCTAGTCACGGGGTTTATCTTATTTTAGGGCTTACTTTTTATTAAAATGAACTCTTGCATATTTACACTACAGAAATAAATTTTATTTGCGAGCACAATACAGTAAGAATCTTACAAATGGATGGCCTTGGTGAAAAGTAAATGTACTCCTCAAACTAATTTATTTCTTTATCAAGTATATATTTAAGAGGATTTTCACTGTATGCTGCTAACACAGTTTGGTGCAGAGTAGGTGTGTTCATTTGAGCTGGTTCTGATCTCACACTCATGTAAGTCAAGCACGTGTGTAAGTCCGTGGAGTTACGTTAACCACACCAGTGTAAGACAGTGCTCTTTTGGCAACAAGGACCACTGCATATTGTTATCCCTGGACTTCAATATTTGTGTTATACCACATGCACTTGGTTGCTACAACTGCAACCAACTCACACTGTACCTTGAAGTTGGCATCTTTTCCGACAGAAGACGACCAAAGTGAGCAATAACCAGTCACCAAACCAATTTTTCACAGAAATGGCACGGGACTGCAAGGTCACCCTAAACCCTACAACCTTCTCGAGTGCTGACTCCAAACCTGCCTGACTCAGCACCTGTAGTAAAGTCAACATCACTGACCCGAGTCCCATAGCAAGCGAACTGTCTACAGCAAGGGTGCAGTAGTGCAAATGAAGGTGAACAGAGAGCTCTGTTCTGCACAGGAAGGAGCTCCTAGGCTCTCTGCATCCGTCTAGCGGCAAAAATCCCACTCGTGTACTCAAAGATTTGTTCCTCATTTGAATGGGAAGGAATACATGGATTCAGGGAGCTGCAGCACAACTGAAAATGAAATCTTGATGCAGCCCAAGTACCTTTTAGCAAACCCCTTTTCTCCTCAGATCTTGTGCTTTGTAAAAAGATTTGTTGCACCATCTCCAATCCTATGCTGTTCTATTTTGGTTTTAAATGTAACCTTAGAAATAAATGTTTACAAATCAGCTCATTGTGTCTTTGTTTTGAAGCTTAAAGCTTCACTTTGATTGCTGCCTTTTTGACATTTTGCATAGGAAATATGTTTGCATGTTCACAGCACTATTGAAACAGCAATTAGATCACCATATTCCAGCTGTTACAAGGTTTTGTAATGCATTCTCCAATAAACATTTTTAACAAAACAGAACTATTTTAGTATGTCAAGCAGATACATTGAGATTTTTTTGTTTAGCATTTTTTCGTCTTCTGTTTTTCTGAGTGGTACCATACTTTTTCACGTTCTTCTATTTCACTTTCTTTCATGACACCCCAGTAAAAAGGGTCAGGTTTTCAAAAGCAGTAACTGGTTGGAGGAGTCCTGATTTTGGGGACCCGGGAAGCTGAGCCAAGGCAGTTTTCAGAAAACGGAACTTTTTGTCTTATGCTACCAAGCACTACAACTGGGACAGCTTTTACAACGCTTGCTATTATTTCTCTGATCATCTTTAAGCAGGAACATTTTTACCATTTCCAAGAACTATCTACCTACCCAGTTTCCTTCCGCCCTTCCTCAATAGTTTTTTTCATCTCAAAAAAGAAAAAATACGTTTTTCTTCCCTTGCCTGTTAAAATGAAATGTCCAAGTCCCTTGACACTGAAATTATTTCCAGCCATGCAAGAGAACATGTGCATCACACACCAAGGCAAACAGCACCCAGGCACGAAGGGCAAAGGCAACAGGAGCTGAGCCTCGGTGGCCGAATAGACCACACAGAGCCTCAGTTGTGAAAACCTTGTTCATCTTTTCTAACTCAGTTCATGCCAGTCAATAACCAAACTCGTGATGTACACCAGGCGGCAGCAGCAGTTGCCTTGGAAAAGACAAACAAGATCTGCAACCTCTTTCTTTATATTTAGGATCAGATAACAATTAAGAATTTTTTTCTTCTTCTTGCTTGGTGTTTAATACTTCCTGGTGTAGATGATTAAACGCAAGAAATCCTCCTTTGAATTTATTTTTTGCTGATTCCTGGCCTCACATGTCACAATTTTGGTTTTCTCATTTTCTTACACAAGAATTGCTATGAAAATTTTTCATACTTGTTGCTTCATGAAATAAAAAGGAAGTCTTGTTCTGTCTAAAGCCAACTAATTGCAACTGAGATGGCTGATTTATCTCCCGTGGTTTTCGACTGATCACTTTGCATTTGGTATACTCTAAGGAGACTGATACATTGATTAAATTTTTGGGGTATTGTATGTAATTTTCAGGTTGCAACTGGATTTCTTTTTCTGATGGAAAAAGTTCTGGGAAGTACTGAGAGAAAAAAGAAAGTTTTCCAAAAGACTGCGCAGCTATGGTGGGTAACAATCCTCCTCAATCAATTCCAGTATTTCAGAGCTGGTTGTCAACTATTATTTTTAATGGCAGTTAGAGACAAATGTACATGATGGATTTGTGATTTTTTCTGCGTTTTATTATTATTATTAGTAGTAGTAGTAGTAATAATTTTAAAAATAATTTTAATAATAATAATAATAATAGGACAATGAAGACTTGCAAACCTCCTGGGAGGTTTCCTCTTACCTCCAGATAACTTCCACACTTGCACAGATGCTCACAGTGATTCCACCATACAAGAGGCTGGTACATACAACCCAAAGAAGAACAAATCCTAGGTCTGCACAGGGCATAGTTTGTGCCTGCCCACTGCTTCGAGGGGATTGCCATTGCTCCATCCCATGCAAAGTCTCTCAATTAGAAGTGCAAACATATGAGAGCCCCAGCAGAAGAGTTTATTTTAAGTTTCCCTCTCATCTTTGAGGAAAATGAGCCATTATAAATTCTGCAGCTGTCTATCACTGGTGGGACAGCACTGAGTTGGGGCCGTTTCAACCTCCCTCGGGTTTCAAAATAATTATGCATGATTTTGTCACATCAAGATGAGTTTATTTGCAATTCCCAGGTGTCATGCATGTCCAACACAACCTTGCAGAGCACTCCAGTGCTGATAACCTAAAAATACTTCTTGTAAAAAGGGTTTGCTCTTCATATATTTCACCCAGTTTGAAACTAGTACCTTAGCTGCCAGTTAAACGAAAGTATTGATTTTAAAATTGCTCTTTTAACCTACAAGGTACTACATGGCCTCTGTTCAGTGTCTCTTAACTTTATGTTCTTGGGTGTACACTTGAATCTGCTAAGGAAAATCTGTCACTTGTCCTAAGTTTCATTGGCAAGTGTTAGGAAGTTACAGCTTTTCCCCAGGAGTTCTGTCGTCCTGGAAACGCAACAGGTAACAGTAAGAGAAGTTAAAGCAGGCTAAGAGTACATGTTTTACAGGAGATTACAAGGCTCTTTTTATTGCTCTTACTGTCTAATGAACTCTGTGACAACCTCTATATTCCAATATTGTTTTACATTAGTTACGTAAAATACTCAAAGACACACGGAACAAATGAGAACATAACCTAGCAAATCCACAGCAGTGAGGAGACTTTAACTCTTGCATCCTAATTATCTGTGCGATGAAAGGAATCAAAATCGTTTTTGCAGCTGGCAGGTACTCCAAGTTGTTTTTTCAACAGCCTGATTATCAAAGTAAAGTGGGAAAAAGTCTGGAGAGAAAAAAAGCAGATCTGGAAGTTAAACCATACGCCATTTTAACCTCATAGGCACCAATATCTTTCAGTGGATTAACACAAAAGAGAAGTTATTAAATTATTCAGGCCATCTTCTGGTCTAAAGGATTACTTTACATCTACTGAGACAATTCTTTGTGTCATGTCAACAACAGTCCATGAAGGCTGGGAGCAGAACACAGCATTCTCTTGGTTAAAAAGGGATGAGAAACCTGAACATGCTTATGAAATCTAGACAAAGAGGATCCACATAAAATTAATCAGTTCAATTCCTTCTCTTCCCATGTCCTACATCTGTACATACTCTTGCAATTTTACTTTTCTGAGCCTTATTATTTAATTAGAAAGAACTGGAGACAGACGTCAATCAGGAAGATATCCGTAGAGAAGCTGAACAAGTTTAAGGTCCCAGAAAAGGACCTTAAACTCTGAGAGAAACTGTCAGGACCAGGCTCTAGCAAAAAGCTGCATCATTAGCCAGGTCAGTCTATATAAACTGGATGATCCATTATATATGTTAGCCCTTTTACTTTCTGAAATTAATTGAGACTGAAAACGTGACCCATGGAATTTGCACATCCCTAGTCATTGATGCACTGATTCTTGGAACAATTGTGACAAGGAAGCATCATCTGGTGACCAACGCATTCGTCTGGAAAGAAAGCAAGCTGCTGCTATTTAACACTCAGACCAAGACAGGCTGTTGGTTTTTCTTTGGATGTGCCATTACAGGAACTAGAAAATGCTAAGCCAGGAAACTGTGAGACAGTTCAAGAAAGAAAATACATTAGACACCAGAGGAATTTGACAGGAAATGCATCTCTTGTTCTTGTGTGCTCCTACATTAACATTACATCAGCAAGGCAGCCTCTAAAGGTGAACTATTTCCTTTCAAAATACTTTAAATTAATACAAGTCTTGTGTAGAGAGGTAAGTTGCATGAATGCCATTCAGGAACCTCCAACGAAAGAACTGATGGGTAAACAGGTACAAGAAAGGAGCAGATGGACTGATAGATGTGAAACAAAGCCAGTTATGAGCAAATACAAAACTGCAGTATGTGAACATTTCCAAAGTCTTAAAATGGAGGAGATTAATCACACAGACCTCACAGCTGTCATAACAAATTAGTCTGTCCCAAATTTGAGGAAATCATTTGATAGCCAATTGCCTGAAATAATGAAAAAGGGATAAGAAGTTAAGTCACCTACGGGAACAAAACAAAAACCATTTCTAATATCCTTGACACTCCTCTCTTACTGAGATCTCCTCTCCACATGAGATTCAAGCAATTCATCTTCACTTCAGAAGCTGTGCAGTTTTGACCCTGCCTGCGTGTTGATGTCCTGATTGCTGGTACGTCTTCCTGCTGCCTTGGCTAGCCCACGTTCTCTATCAATGTCCCTTTGTGTCTCTCCATTGCACCTTCTTTCCCTCCTTCAGGAGCAGCACACCCTTCCCTCTTTTGTGCCACAGTCCTCCTCAAAGTCGTTCAAAAAAACACAGTAGGAAGCTTTTTCGTAACACACCAGAATAAGACAAAAATCCAGAAGAAAAACCTGAGCCACCTTTAGACCACTTCTTTGTCTAATCAGCTAACACCTTGTAAAGATAGAGGACAACCTCCTTCTGTGGGGTGTCAAGCTCAGTGCCTGCCCGGATTAGGTCCTTTAACTGAAACTTGTTATGTGCTCAGGGATGGGGAAAAGGATATTTTGAGCTCTGAAGGGCTTAGGAATCCCTATGTCTCACTATTAATCCGTCAGTACACTATCTTTTAAACAACAAAAAAGCAAATGCTCCAGCCAGATCTGAAACACTCCAAAGAAGAAATGAATGGTTTAATTTAGTACTTTCCACCGTACAAAATGAAAAATTCCAACAGAATGCTGTTACAAGAAAGCATTTGCTAATAATGCTTCTTACTCACTTGTTTAGAGAAAAAATTGGCTGTTATTAGAAGAGTTTCAGAGACATGTGGAACTGCAGTCATACGAATGCAGAAGCTGGAACCTGGCATTAATTTCAGTTTGCTGGTTTACTGCATCTTGTAAGTATCTACAAGAGAGCTGTATTTCTGCACTCACTATTAGAAAACCTATTACAGAAAAGTCATTTAGGATGAACACCCCACACTCGTAGCCATAGGTGTCTTCTTCAGCTAAATTAAAAACCATAGTCTTTTCAGGTCATAAAAATCATCAAAATTTTAGTTACAAATTACACCACAGTAAGTGTCAGCATCTTTTCCACAGATTTAGCACTGTTTGAAGATACACTGAAACAGATCGGTGCAATATTTAATTGAGCTCTCAACAGCATCATTGATAAAAGAGTTTTAGTAGTCTTTGGCAGAGACTTTATCGATAGCTACTAAGATGCCATACAGCAATGCTTCTAAACAGAGTGGATCAAATTTTCTCTGGTGCCCTAAGGCCTTTTCTATTGCTCTTGTGGCATAAAGAGGCTTAAAGACAGCAGACCTCAACCTCAGGGATATTTCCAGCGTAACGAGATTTCTCAGGTAATAAATAGCTGCAACTACCTTTGTTCCTCAGCATATTAAATACATGAAATAAGAATGATGCTCTACTCTGTGCCTCTCCTGCCAACAGCTCCTAAGGTAAGTGCTCAAGCAAAATTCAAATAGTCTGAAGAACTTAGTCTCTGGCCAAGCAGAGAAACTACCCCAATCAAAAGAAAATCAGAAACAACATAGATAGGGGCATATTTGTTGCTGCTTCTTTTTGAATAAAAAGGGATGGACAAACCAAGTAGTCAGGCTGCAGTCACATCCTAAAGCTCTGCTGTCAAAACTCTGTTGTCTGGACAGATTAGGTTGCCAGATACTACTTTGAGCCTAAGCCCTCTTCAACAGAGTTGGACCATCAAGAACTGTTCAAGCTCCTAACAGAGGGTGAAAATGACCCCAGTGATGTTACTGCTCTCACCACCACAAGGGCTGAATAGGATGAAGATTACCTCATTTTTTTCCCGTAAGATCTGGTAGTTTGATTTTTGCAGGGAGTATATTAAAGCCACACAATAGATGTGAAAGATGTTTATGTATTCAGTAGAAACATACCTGTATCTAAATCTATTCCTGCATGTTTTACAGAAAATCTGATGGTACAATACTAGTGTTCAGCTGTAATTCACTGATTCCCAGCAGAATGAATGAGTATCTTTCAAGAAAGCTCTTGGAAATGCTGATGACTGGTGACTATTGGTACAAACCAGTTTTACAGATCATAGGAAATCAGTTACTCATAGAAAGCATGACAGATACAGAATATTCTTACTGTAGATGGGAAAAAAATTGTACGCTATGATCCGTAAATCGATAAATATCCAACAAATCAGCCACACAAACAAGATGAGAGAACTTTATTTCATCTTCAATCAGAGAATGAGATATATATACTGGCCAAGATAGCAGTGAAATAGCTACCGTGCTAATTTTCCACTCATCTAGTAATACAGATCCTTTACATTTCAGTACATTTTTTTCTCTCCTTTGTGATCGTATTTGTATCTGCAGAGATTTCAAGCCCAGGACACAAGCTGTGAAATATGTTAAGCTGGTGCTGGTTTTGTTTTTTAATAAAACAGAAAAATAACAATATAATGCTTTAAAAATCAATACGCTCTTTTACATTTGAAGTACCTTAGGAAAATAGTACTTTAAAACCAGAATAGTTAATAGTACTTTAAAAGTAGTTTAAAACCAGAATAACACCAAAATTGGGCTGGATTCAGGTGATAGAAAGCAAATGCAGAGGCGTACTAAAGAAGCCTACATGTACATACAGCCCCCTACCTACAAAAGGCACATGGATAGGGTTTTATGCAGTAGGGATTTAAGCAGCACTTCTGCAAGTATTCAGATCTTTTTTTCAAATTCACAATTTAACCTTCATCTAGAGCCGTCATATGTCCCAGCTTCCCCAGGCATGACCTCTTTTTCCACCTGAATGTTTATTTCCAGGTGAAGAAAGAGGAATTTGGCGAGATGCCTTGGACATAAAAATCTCTACAGCCACAGATGCAGATATCAGAAGTCCCAAGCAAATGGTTTCGGAGCATGTGCAGGCCACCTGTATAGGCCCCCGTGCCCATAACTCTATCCAAGAAATTATACACAAAACTAGGGCAAACCCTGCCCCCTTACTCCATAGGAAAAAAATATACAAAAGCAAAACCTAGCTGGACCCATAGCAGCAAAATTTGAAATTTTTGTTGTGTGCTACCCATATAAAAATGCAAGTTTGAGGGGAAGAGACAGAAATGCATGCATAATTTGCAGACCAGAAGGGACAGTACAGGAATCTTTAGCAGGCAGATACAGGATGTCACATTTATAGCCCTCCCCTATGACAGCAGACAGCACTGCTTTACTTGAAGTGAGAATCTCTGCTGCCTTCTGCTGCAATGCTTCAATCACCCTTCTAGAGTATGCAATACACACATCTGGAGATTAGAAACCCTCCTGCCCAGCCAGCAGACACTGTCCAGCACTGGGATGGCTACAGATCAGCTATTCCAGTGGCCGAAACAACGACAGCTTTTTTATCTTTAGTACTTATTTTCAAATTACACTATTATCTTGTCTAGACATTATTACATAATTATCTGTGTCTTTGCCAGGATGGGTTGGACCAGAAGATCTTTGAGGGCCCTTTCAACATGGTGTTCTATGGGCTACAGTTCTGCAATCTGTACAGCATCCTAAAAGTAGTGAAAAATCTCAAACTCTTTACAATTTGGAGCAATTTAAAATGACTGACGTGTTTATCAAAACAACCTCAAGATTTTACATTTGTTTTCTAGTTGCTCAAGTATTTCTACAGACACTTCTTAGGAACCAGCATATGTTTTGAGAAAGTCATTTTCCCACCGTATGCAAGCTTGCATGCATTACAGTTTGTACTTTTCTTTAAAAAGAAATGGGAGACTACTGAGATATTATTGTACTCCACATTGCACAGTTACCCGTTCTTAACCAGACACATTTGTCATTCTGTTGGAAAAGTAAGTGTTTGATACTTATCATATTCTCACAGACTTCAGCCACTATTACTATTTAAAAATGCAGAGTAGCTGAAGAGCCCTTTTATTATTTATATTTGCTGTGTCTCCACTCATACTCTACTTCTTGCTAGGGGAATGAGACCAGCGACAATGAGGGCCAAACTCTGAGACTGATAAACACAGTATTTTCCAAACCTCTTGCATAGCTGGCTACTGGGCTTGCCTGTGTAACCACAGTGGCTGTGAGCTCTTCATTTGTGAGCTGCTGAGAAAGCAGGAAATTCTTGCTGGGACACCCAGAGCACATCTCCCTCTGGTATTCTGTCTCCTCCATGCATGGCTGGGACCTACCCAGATGATGGTGGTGGTACCTGTTCATGTGCAGAGCCTGACACTGGTGCAACAGCCTGCCAGAAGCATTGCTTCACCTGACACAGCAAACAAGCAGCCTGTGCAGGCGTGGTGGTGGCTGCCTACAGCCATGCTGAAACAGCTCTTGATACCCTCCCTCCTAATGAGCCATGCAGTGGGCAGGGGGATGAGGGGAGGGCTACTTGTGGGATAAGGCACTTTTCAGTGGAAGGTTCTGATTTGGTCTATTCTTTAGTGTTTTACAGAACAACAGACAAACAGAAAACAAAGTTTATCTGTTTCTATACTTGATGCATTGGACTTCTGTTTCTGTATTTGATACACTGGAATAAGTTCTTGGTTATAAATTTACATCAGAGGAAAGAAAAATGCCAGGAGGCTATGCAGAAAGATTTAAAAAACATTAGACATCACAGAAAATAGGTCTATTTCAGGAGAAAGATATATCCATCATGTGTCTGCATATGGTGCTCAAAACGAGAGCCTAGATCGCCAGGCTCAACCAGAACTGCCTGGGCCATGACAGTCCCCCTCAACTCTTCCAGCCTGATTCAAGAAGATCAAAATAGAAGTCCAGAGTGACACACATCATATAAAATTGCTTCACTGCTTTTTAGATATAAAGAGGAATGCCAGGGGGATCTAGATCTTCTGCCTTCAGCTAGCTGTAGCATGGGCTGACAGCTGTAAGCAGAAGACAAAGATTTTCTTTTGGGTGGTTGCCCAGCTGCAAAGACTCACTGGCAGAGGTGAAAGGCCCCTGTCTCACTTGTTTCCAGTTCTTCAAAATAACCATTTGTCAAAAAGTGGCATATTAATTACCATGCTCCTTGTTCAAGGCAAACACTGTATTCCTTGTCCTCCAAAGTCCCTTCCAATCCCCACTCTCAGAGCATCTCCCAGTGATTAAGTTGGGAAGTAGGGAAAGCACTGATGGTGCTACCAAAGTTTCATTTGCTCCAATGATAGATAGAGCAAAGGGGAGATAAAACTTTCCTGCTGAAACATGCCCCCACAGAATCCACCCTCCCCTCCACCTCCAGACCACTCCAACCATCCTAAACACACAGTTCCTCTTCCTACTCCAGAGCAGGCAGCACATCTGCCCCCATCCAGCCTCCTCTGCACTCTGCCTGCACCTCCTCCTCCCACCAAGGGCAGCCCAGGCAAGACGTGTGTGTTGCTTCCTGCTGGGAGGAAAGGAGGCATTCCTCAAAGTCCCTTGTGGCACCAGCATATGCCGTGTGCACTAAGGAGCTGGGTTATCTCCCTCTCTTACATGGCTCTACCTGGAGTACACCACAACTTCCTCATGCTTAGCAAGAAAATACCACTACTCTTTGTCACTCCCTACAGCTCTTCAGTTGTCTGCCAGTGAGAGCCTTATCCCTCCTTGCTCTGTTTTACTGCCCAGGGGCCTGCTATCTTCTTCTGCGGCTAACTCCATCAAGCTGCCAGCAAGGAGGGATCCCAAAAACACTGCCTACCTCAATCTACAAGCTCCTAAATGAACAGCTTTTGCAGGGGGCACTGCTAATGACCAGTACCAGCTTTATTGTGGCTGGCCTTGAATCGGGTCTGGAGAAAGGACTCGTGAAAAGCAGTATCCATCATTCCAGAAAACTGCCTGGCACAGTGTGATAAGTTCAACTGCAGACCACATGCATTTTCTGGCTTTGAACAAATAGCACAAGTCAATTCTCTATAAATTCAAAATGTGTATTAGAAGAGGGAAACATATTTTAAGTGGGTTTCACATCCTTCCTCTCTTTTTCACCCTAACTGCTGGAGATTAAGCCTGCCACTTCACTATTTCATTCTTTTGCCACATAAAGAGACATGAGGAGAGTTCACTACCTTTTGTCACCCCCAAATCACCTGGATGAGACATGAGGAAACGACCTGTGCCTGAGCTGGGGTTTTGAGGGATAAGGGATGGCAGCAGGGGGAGGGCATATCGGGAAACAGCTTTTTAATTGCGCTTCCTGAGAGATGCTGCTGTAGAGAAAATGACTGACGGAGAAAGCAAGACAGTCTGAAAGCAGACACCATACTGCAACCCACTCAGGGAGCTGAAGAAGTAAGTGGCATTTTTGTACTCTGAGTGGCCTAAACAAATAAATTACAGTCTTGATAACCTTTTATTTCGGAGCTGTGCCATTTGTGCTACTCCAGTTGGATTGTGTCATTCCCAGGATAAATCCTCAATTGCAATGGCTTTAAAATTGAGCTATAAAAATTTCCTCTGGGCAGAAATCTGGCAAAATGTAGCACAATGGAAAAAAGAAGCAAAGGGAATCAGTCTAAAAATAGAAGTGAGTAAAAGAACTTGGGAACCTTTAGGTGGACAACAATTTGTCAAACTTTTCTCCCTTGCACTCTGGTAAGCAAAAGAGAGGGTGGGGACTACACTGGAGAGACTTGACAGCTTGCCTGCAGATCCTGAGAGAAGCACCTTCACTGCCAAGGTTTGGGAAAACAGGACAGTGGCCAAAATGTCACTGTGAGTGAGGGAGGTCTCAAACTGGGACGAATGAGGCAGGCTGGAATATGCAACATGCTGCTCAGCCCCAGGTGATTACTCTATCCAAAGGCCACCCCAGAAGCTGAGTCACCCTCCTAAACTTAAACTCAGCCTCCCTAAATCCCATCCTGCTGTTTCCTACTTGCTGCCTCCACATTTAAACCTTGCTGTGGTTCTCTCTATCCCTGCTGAGATGCCTTCAGAGACACCCTGCTTGGAAGCACGAGGCATGAGGCTGACTCTGTGCTTTATTACCTCATAAAAGCTTAGTTTCTCTCCATAGCTTAGTTTTTATGTGCGAATTAAAATAACTTTTGTTTAAGTTTGCTGCTACCAGAACAACGCAGACATGGCTGGGAGAGCAGATCCACAACTAGTGGGAAGTTAGTCCACTGAGCGTTCACCCCATGACAGCACCCAGGGCAATGCCTAAATTATCTGTTATTACAAGAATAAGAAATAGTGTCTCAAATATACAAGAATAGGTGGTATCACTGAAGAAAGATGGAAATTACAGTGGGAAATCAAAAACAAAAGGAAAGCCAATCCTGTAAAAGCCAGTTCCTCCTGCAAAGTTGGGCCCACTCTCCTTGAAACGGAAGGGCTGCTTGGAAAATGCAACACAGCCCCACAGCATCTCACATACCACAGTGCCACGCAGTCATGAAGGGGCTGAAGGTGACACTGTCAAGCCTTGCTGATATCCATCCTATTTTTAAAACTGCCAACAGAGCTCAGGTTGGCTTATGACCTCCAGTCCTCCCATGCTCCCGAGGAACCATCCACACAGGAGGGACAGACACACTGGCAGCAGCCCTGCCTGTATGACAAGGCAGCAAGGCACAGGCCAAACTCGGTGCCGTGTCCATCCGGAGGTGTTGTCACAGTGTCAGGCTCTGACTAATTTTCACAACGGCTTCTTAGTGTGCCCACAACCTACGCAGTAATCTGTAATGCAGTTTCTGGGCAACAAGAAGAGCTGCAGTAGCAGGAGCTTGCTTGACCATGTACACCACCTCTGAGCAGCATTTCAGCTTGTTTGGGGGTATTACATGAAAAAAAAAGTGGAGCTGAGCTACAGCCAGTGTTTAAAAATAAACAAATTGCCAATGTCAAAGCCTCTGTAATACTGCAAGCCCAAGGTAATGCTTTTTATACAGGGGAAAACAACATTCTGATTTAAAACACGTTTTAGTTCTAATAACTTAAGGTGCCATTATTAGCATATGCAAAGAATATGAAACAAACAAACATATTTTCTTATCTTCGAAGCATTCCTCTAATAATATAATGTTTCATACACGTGAGGAATAACACATTTAGGTGTTGGCCGCCAGAGTTAATGACATCAGGCACTGATGAAATGTCTCGGCATGCCCCAAAGTTACGCAAAATAAAGAACTACTGATTTGAATTGCATCCAACTCTGCAACTCTCTATCTTCAGGGCAATCCAAGAGTAGATTTTCTTGAATGTTTTTCATTAAATGCCATCGTGCCATACTAGATAAGAGATTCTATTTGGACTAGGAGCTACTTTCAATTTTCAACCCAAAATAAAAGAGGGTTTATCAATTCCAATCAGTTTTATCCAGAATTAGTTGTCAAGTTTCAATAGCTGGCATGGATCTGAAAACACAAATTCAGCACCAGTGTCAAATGACTAATAGAACCTTATAGAAGAGGCCTGAATGTATAGTCCTGCTGGGATGGACCAACTGCATTTAAAATATCAGCACTTTTATGTTATAATAGCTCCTATTAACAACAGTTGGCTGACATTAGATATATTCAGGCTAAGCATCAATTAAAAAATTGCTTATCTGTTTGAAAATCTGGAAAGTGGGTATGGGTTCTCACATGGGCAGAAAGTAATACAAACTAAATAATTACTGTGGTGTCCTGGGACTGCATCACTTTGACTAACAGACACTGCTATTTTTCTGCATTCTTTAAGACAAGTTCTTACGTATATCTGTGTGTTCCTGTCATGCTATGCTGCATTTCTTAACCATCATCTTTCATTTTCAAAATAGCATCATTTAGAGTCCCTACAGAAAGCCAGGGGCACAGGGTATTACACAAACAAAATGTACTAAAATGATCATCCCATATAGTTCACAGTGCAAACAAACATGAAAGGTATCCTGCAATCATCATCTTTATGAGAAACTGAGGCACCACTACATTCAGGGTATTGCCCAAGGTCACAAAACCAGCCACCACATCTCCTGAACCCAGGACCATAAAGCAGTAAATGCCGATATCCAAGAGAACTCATTAAACTCATTAGGGGCTCCTAAACGAGCTCAAATAAGTGCCAACCAGTTTAAATGTTAAATAGGTCATCGCTAACTCTGATCAAAATGCTTTATTCTTCATTGTATCTGAGAGTGATTTAAATTAGAAATACAGACATATTCCTGGGAGCAAGAACGCATGGTTCCCTACCCAGCTGCTCTAATCACTGCCTGTCTTTACACCCCGCTGGCTGTCTGCCCAGCTCTGGCAAAGTTTTGAGCAGCACTTCAGCTTAGAGGGGTGAAAAAGGTGTGGAAGATCTCCTGCTCCCTCCCCACCTGCCCCCGAAAGCCAACCTGCAGCCCACCACTGCAGCCACACTCCTGAGGGTGGGCATGCTGGTGGAAAACCACACAAGAAAAAAGACAACCCAAACTCTCAAACATCTCAAATTTTCTGATTAGTCAGCTACATTGTAGAAGTGGAAATGTTTTTTTTCAGCTGTCCTCTAAAGTTAAAAAAAGCCAGTCCAAGCTAATTTGTCCAAGGATATTAAAGAGGCTTTGAGGAGAGTGCAAAGGGCTCTCTCAAGTGGATCAAGACACTTCCCTGCAATTATTCAGTAAATAGTCTGGAATGCAAAGTTAAGGGAAGAATTATTCTTCTCTACATCTCATATTGGTTCCCACTGTCAAGAGATCAGCCTTCTACAAGCAATACCAAGGAAGTCCACACACCTGATAGACATCTCTATGTTCAAATTTAGGACCTTAGAGTTGGCCACACTGCCTTCCTAACCATCATCAGCACCACAGTCAATAGCAGCTAAGAGCAACAAGGACCTGATAACCCTATCACTTTACCAGCGGTCTCTGGCAATCCTTCAGGCCAGTTAATGTAGAACAAAACACTCTCTGTGTCAGCCAGAACAGGTGTCCAAAAATAGCAGTCAACCACTAGCCGCAGTTGCACCATTGCCTGTGGGAGGAGCTTAGTTTCTGGTTGTCTGGTCAAATCTCCCGTTGTTCATTTCATTGTACTCACTTCTCACTCATTAATATAACAACAACAAGCTCCCAGTAATAGGATCTTGCCATTAGAAGATGATTTCTTGCTTTCAAAAATAAATATCTCAGTTTCACCTTCACATTGTTTTTATAATACAGAAGGAGATTTTCATCCTGTCAAGTTTTATTTTCATCCTACTGACATTACTTCTTAATTAAAAGAAAAGATAAGTAGATGGATTCAACCAGGTGCTATGACTGATATGAAGCACAGTTCCTCGGGAAAATAAAAAGAATCAAGTCAGAGAAGAAGGGAGTGTGCCTGGCAGTCATTTCATGTAGCCAGCTACAAGCAGTGGTAGGTGGCCTTAACTGCTTCTCCTGCTTGTTTGTTCTGCAGTTTTTCAGTGTCTTCCAGCTGTCTTTTCAGTTTCTTTATTGTTGTATTTATTTTTTAATGATTCTTCACTGAGGAGTTTCAGCTAAGAGAACAGAGAACCAGCAGCAGCAAAGCATCGTTTCCCTCCTCCCCATGTGCGGGGCAAGTGAGGATTTTGCATTTCATACATCATTTACAACTCCTGGATGTGAGGCTGCAACCAAGCCCGTCGTGGCTCAGACAGCACTCCAGCACCAAAAACCACAGCTGGCAGCCAGAATTTGACTGAAAAACACTGTGGGGAGAAGTACACTATAAAGAACTGTCGCTTTTGTAAAGTCTCAGTCACTGCAGAAATAAAACATTTTAGTTTGTATGAATATTCTCTTTCATAACAAATCAGTTTATGTCAAAATGCCCTATGTATTAAAGGAGATGTAAAATGCATAATGCTTTGCTCCCCAAGAAATAAATTTATATTTTGAATGTGCTTGAGATGTATCTCTTCCCCCTGGGGACCAATATAAGCACTTAATAGTACAGTATCGTTTCAAGACAACTGAAGAAGTAGTAGAAACATGCTGCTTAGCTGGAGAGACAGAGGCCAGCAACAAAACCAACCAAAGAAGAATAAAGTACAAAAGTGAAAAAGTTCTACATTTACAGAGTTTGCTCTAAAGGAGAGACAGTAGTGAGCAGCTGAAGACTACAAACAGTACAGGGTGAAATTAACAGGATTTTTTACTTGAATAAAAGAAGGAGCTTCTCTGGTTTCTGGGAGACAGAGTTTGAGGCATAGACTCCTGGGTGCTCACAACAGTAGGCAGTGGAACAGACAACTGAAACTCTCATTGTCTTTGAGTTTGCTGAGCCACATCACCAGGAAACCAGATCGAAGATGCACTCCAGGAAGAATAAAACGTGTCAAATAAGAGGGTTTAGGGGAAAAAAATCTACTCAGGGACAAGAAGGTAAAGGAAGAAAAAAGCCTCTTCAGGAAACCACAAACTTTCATGGAGCTGGTGATTATTCTGCTTTAATTCAGGCCACAGAAATGTTTGATCCTCTATATAAACGTAAAGCCTTGAAACAATCTGTCCTGCAAGGCAAATCTACTAAATAATGCAGAGTTCCCAATGGAAAAGAAACCTTCGTCCATCTACAGAAGGATTTTTAAAGGGCCACATCAGATATCTGAGCTTTTAATTTTATCTTGCATTTAAATTTAACAAAAGGCCTATTGTTTTCTTTCAATAGATTACAAAAAAAGCCACAATTACTTAAAAGCATTCAAAGTGAAGGCAGGATAACAAGGAAGACAAAATTAGAGGCAAAAGCACTTTCAAATTGCATATCCTTTACTCTTCCTACTGTGTAGGCAGGATCTCAACCTTAGATGCTGGGTCACCTATGGTCTTAGAAAGAGCAGGACTGCTTAGGTTTATAGCTGAAAATGGAGCAGATCGGTGACTCTGTGGGAAACACGCTGATGATGACGCCAAGCACGTTAAACACACTTCTTTCAGTACAGCCCAAAAGACACAACACATCCCATTTCCTGGGGCTGGCTGGAAACAAGGGATGCCGTCATTCAGTGACACCACCACCCAATATGGAGAGCAAGGACGGGTCAGATGCTAACTGGCACTTCTAGGATGCGGCTGGACACCCATGGGGCACCCCTGAGCAGAGAGGCAAGAGGTAGAGCTGCCCCACCATCAACCCTCTGCACCCTAGGACAATCAAAGCAGGCAGGCTGACCCCCCAAGTCTGCCCTGCCTGTTAGGGACCCCAGAGCATGCACCAGCAAGGGTGGCCTTTGTGGCAGCCCAGTGGTGCCCACCACTGCTGTTAGTCACACGCTGTGTCCTAGCAGGTGATGCACAAGCAACCCCAGCAACTGGCAGCAGCACAGACATCTCCAGGCCCAGCAATTCACCACTCTCTCTCCTCTTAACATCTGCTCGTGGAAAGGAGAGAGGGAAGACGCAGGATAAAATTATTTCGCTTTTTCTTTCTGCTTTTTCCTTCTGCTTTTTCCTTCTATGATATGAATAGCAAGGCCACGGTTTACAAAACTGTGTGTTCTTTTCTCCTCCAGTTAACCTATATAGTAAGCATGGGAAATCCATTATGAGAATTAAGGAGTTTAAAGAAATAAAATAAGACATTTAAAGACAGTGTTGAAACATGTTTCCCCACAGAGAGTTTATGTTAGTATCTAATAAAATTTAACATATACTTAAATTTAAGCACAAAAGACTTTGCAGGATGAAAGGAACATACTATTCAAATTATTCATTTCATCTGATACTCACATCTCTTTGATTAACATCACTTCAACTGCAAGAAAAAACTCCCATCTTCCTTTTTTCTTCTTCTCTCTTTTTATAGTATTTTGCACTTCTTTTTCATGCAATGAAGTCTACTACCCTTTTATTTACAGTCAGATCCACTTCCATGTTCAAAATCTTTTCTGTCTGAAACGGCATGTCTTTTAAGAATACAGGAGAAGCAGGGAGGAGGGACAGCTCTGTTGATGCTTCTGAAAAACACCCATAAAGGATGTATTAGGCAGTCAGAAAGAGAGCTGTGGGGAAATCTGTGCTGGGAGATGAGGAGCAAAAGGGGACACAAAGGCACTGGGGGCACTGCTGGGCCAGGGAAGAAGAAACAGACAGAGCTGGTGCCTGGTACATAGTGTTGGTGGGCGGACCTCTGACAGCTGTTGCTGGGGAACCCCACAGGCTGGGGGCATGTTTTCTGTAGGGCTGTACAGAGAGTCACTGTCTGGTGCTTGGCTGATTTTATATGGGAGCTCAACAATTAATTATAAGAAACGAAATAAGGAGAGAGAAGATAATCAAGGTTTCAGTTTGCTAGGTGCAGCATAGGCACTGGACACAACAGGCTTCCCAGTATTGCCTCTTTCATACCATTTTCTTCAAGCTGATATTGCTGGACTCAGGGTCCCCATATGAGCCAGGCCAGCTCAGTCCTGCACTTCCCAGAAGACTTGGGAAGAGCTGTGGCCCCAGCCTCTGCCCACAGAGGAAGGTGCTCATCACTCTGGCCACTGAACCTGGCAGATGGGTCAGACACTGCATTGGGATGGCTGCCAGGATTCCAGTAAGCACCTTAGGATTGTGAGTTCCATCAGGGTGCTTTTGAGTCCCAGGATCCAGAGGACCCAGGAGGTGACTCAATGCCATCGTCTTCTCCAAACCGTGTACAGAGATAGAGCGCAGAAGGGATGTTTTTTAATGAGCCTGTAACAGACTGGTCACAATCAAAAAGCAGCTTTGTTTGAGTTTGTGTGTACATATATATACACAGATATATTACTTACATATATACATCTATCTGCAGAGGAACCTTTAATAAGATCAATACTCTTATTGAACATATTTTCCTCAGTATGTGCTTAGCCTTTCCAATAAAATGATTCATATAAAACACATTAAGTAAAACTGTGCACTCAATACACTATTTTGGATATTCAGCACCCCTTCAGACATCCTCCTCATACGTGAAAGGTCAGGCTACAGCGTATTTTTTCATTTCCACATCTGAGTCACCAAACAAGAATCACCTTCTGTCTGAGGAGATGTACATTTAAGCTTTGTCACCCTCCAGCTTACAGAAAATGGCTCCGTAAACATAGCTGGCACAAGGCAATCTGTCTCAAAATTCTCATGGTATTTCCTTGCTCCTCTTTATCTGCACAAGTGATCAAATGCAAACTAAACTTTTTCTGGTAAATCTTATCCTTCCTAGGAATGGAACTCCTTTTCATACATTCTTCTTAGAGTTGACCTAGGCAAATATCTGGGGTGTTTGTTTATATAATCTTGCTTCTGTCAGGCGAGGCCCGCCTGCCTGTGATGCCAGAGCTCTCGTCTGTCTGCCAGTCTCACTTCTCTTTCACAGACACTTCATCCCATTGGAATCAATAGGTAAGAATCAATAAAATGCAAATGCTGCACTTTATCCTGGCTGCTTCAGACTGCCTTCCTCCAGCGCTGGAAATGCTGTGGCTCTCCCTTCAGCCTACCTAAGACAGTTTAAGGGAAGAGGAAAAAAAGGTCCCAGGTAGCTGATGGGCAAGAAAAGCATGAAGGCTTTCTCAGCTCCCAGCCAGCATCAGTGGGCACCTGGGTATCTTTCTTTGCTGGTACTCTACTGATTCAGGAACCAGCTGTGCATTGCAATAGTCTCGCAGGGAGTGGCTTTGCCAAACATCAGCAAGAGCAAGGGCACTGATGTACTTTTAGAAAAGCAAAACCTGGGAACTGCTTCTCTGAGCTCGGCAGACTTCAACCGTTGTCCAGGCCAGATGGTTTAAACCAGTCATTGTTTCACTGCTGCCACAAGGTCAAAAGCTGTACGCATCCATCACCACGTTTTTAACCCCAGCATCCCTCCTCAGTCTCTTTTTGACTGACTGCTGCCTCTGACAGCTTCACCTTTTGCAATTTTCAGACCCCACAAATCAGTACTGGCAAAGCAGGAGCTCAGTAAAACAACGCAGTTGTACAATTCCCTCTCTAAACTGGCCACCAGCTGTACAGACACCTAAATAAACCAGTCTTTCAGCCTAGGATTTCCAGAGAAATCATCACCCTCAACTCGTGCACGGGATGAAGGACTGTGGCAGGGGGCTATGGCAAGGCTGTGGGCAGCATTTCTTGCCACAAGGCAAATCTATTTGAATACTCCTATTATTCCAGTACTTGTTTAGCCTAACTTATCCTGGTTTATTTCAAACAATAATATAATTTGTATGGGCATGGTGCATCTTACTTCACTGAGAAGTTAAGGTCTCCAGAGACTCACACTAAAATCATACTGATATTGTCAGCAATGTAATTGCCACATGGTCTCCACAGACTTCTATTGAAATTGCTTTCGTCTCCTAATCTCAAGCACTAGAAACAACATCCCAGCAGAGACTCCAAAGACTTGCAATGGAGTCATGTTCCATCATAAATGGTCTCATAATGATCCTCTTCAGACATCCTTTGAAACTGCCAAGAGATTGGTGCTGCGCAGTATTTATTTTCCACGATGTTCTGTAAAGGACATTAATGTTCTCTCCCTTGAATCCTGGAACTCACATCCTATTAAAAAACTTTATGAGCAGTAACTACTGCTTCACTGCAGTCCCCCACAGAGCCTTCAGTATATATGTATTATTATTTCACAAACTGCACTACTGAGTTGCAACTGAATTAGGAAACATACCCTTTATCCAACAGACTGGAGCAGATCCCAAGGATTTGTTTTGCTTTATGAGGTAATGACAAGAGGAGGGGAGAAAGAAACTGTATTTTTTCACCCAGAAAACAGACTATCTCCTTGGGACACACCTTGGCCCATGCATGACAGCCCTAAAAAACAGGCTAGCAGCACACTCAGTGCTAAAAGTTGCTGGATTTGTACAGTGGAGGCTGAAAAGTTTATTTTCCCCCTCGTTTCCCCTGGTTATGTATTACAGACAGCAGGCAAAGTTCACCTGAAGCAGTGTCACGCTGAGAAAGGGGATTTAAACCCCCCTGGGTGTAGGAGGAGGCTTAAACGGCACAACGGAAGACAGATCTTAAATCTGGTCCACCTCTCTTTATCTTTGACACCTCTTCAACTCAGAGAATAAGTGATCAAAGTTTCTGAGCTTCTGGATAAAGTTCTTTCTCAACAGGAAAGCTGAACGTATGCTCAGGTTGCAGCACAAGGCAAATTCTGCAGTAAGTTTTTGAAGTTCTTGATCTCAACAGGTTTGGAGTGGGAGTATCAGCCAGGTTTTCAATCCTCTACTGGGGCATTTCATATTTTAGAGAAAGGGACACACAGAATCATTAGGTTGTCTTAGAATCATTAAGTTGGAGAAGACCTTTAAGATCAGCAGGTCCAACCATTAACCCAAGTCTACCACTAAATCATCTCCCTAAATGCTACACCCATACATCTTTTCAATCACCGTCAGGGATGGTGACTCAACCACTTCCCTGGACCGCCCGTTCCAATGCCTGATGACCCTTTCATTGAACATTTTTTCCTAATATCCAATATAAACCTCCCCTGGCACAACTTGAGGCTGTTTCTTTCATCCTACCACTTGTTACCTGGCAATAAGGTGAGACCGACCCTCACCCCACTACAACCTCCTTAGTTCATGGAGAAAGAAGGACCAGAGACGAGCAGAGCCTTAAGGGACAGAACACTTTGATTCCTTTCTTGTCTCTGCTTGTTCTAGGATTCCTGTGGCGCTAGTACTTGATGGCTTTCAGAAAGCAATGTCAGGTACCCATGACTCCCCTTTTACAAAAGGATTCAAGGACAACCACCTGCCACATATGACATAGGAGATGAAGCTTTAATTACACAAAGGAAACTAAGAACACAGAACAAATTATTCTACCTTTTGGGATATCAAAGTACCCTTATGTAGCAGAAAATGGAAGAAAAATCCTTTAGTCAGTTTATATTTACCCCAGATATTCTACTCCAGCAGTCATGTGCCCGAAATCCCATATAAATGTCATCTCTAGCCTTTGAGTGCATTTGCCATGGTATTAGATGGTACAGAGGCATTTCATACTGAAAAAAAAGATTTCTCTGAGTTTAAAATAAGGGCTGAGCAGCTCCTTGTAAAAAAAACCCACCATTATGAAGTCTATTGCATCCATGCCACAGACATGAGATACCCTCCGAGTCAAAGGATCTATTGGGAGAGCAGCAAGGACAGGATTATTTCTTTTGCTAGCTATGTAATATAAGAAACTTATTAATATATAGCTGCATGTAAATGTAAGATATAATTACTACTAATAACAATTATTTGAGCTCTGGAGAGAAATGGATCAATGGTCTTATCCTGGTCTTGTCAGCACCTGATCTTTACCATGAAAACTTATGAGCCAATCTACATAGTGAATTAACTGAGTCACAGCTTATATTCACTAGAGAAAGAGCCCTGATCTGCTGCCATTCCACAGTGCAGATCCTAAAATCAGCAAGCATTTTAGTTTTACGGCTGAGTAAGATCTACTGCTCAGCACTGTATGCTTGTATAATATTGAATATTGTAAACAATACTCTGGCTTATACTGGTCAACTGTAGGGTAAAAAAAATAGTGGCTACATCCAAAATTTAATAGTCTTAAGGCCTTGGTACAAGCCTCTTTGAAGTATTAGATTATTTTTATGTCACAAAATAGTTCATTGTTTTATTTTTCATTCCTAGTCAAAACTGCATCTTTTCCAGCTGTTAATGAACCCTGCCTAAAGTAGACATTTACATTCAGCCTATTTACCTGATGCATAATGCTTTATGAAAAAATCAGCTCTAAATGATACAGCCAGAATTTTATTACAGACTTTTGGTGCAAATAATAAAATCTTTCTACAGGTAATGAACTGCCCAACAAAGCAAGTTTGTTAGTTAGTAAAAAGAAATGCTTTTAAAAACAATTAAGATATTAGAAAAATATGGGTTTCAATAAAGACTTGTTTGTACATTTTATATTAATTGACATTTATTACTTTCAGATTTTCTGCAATTCTAATAGCATGGAAATAAGCAGCAGGAATGGCGACTTTCAGGATAACTAATTTATATAATCAGCATAACATGATCTTCGTTTGTATGAGAATAAACAAAGACTTCATTATTTCATCCAGCAGGACAGACAGATCTGTTAGCAGCTCAAAAGATGGATTAGCACCTAGTGGTAGATCTACCCTGGTAGCAAACACTCTCCTCTTAGACTTAAGGTTTGATCTTTATTTCTTAAGCTTTGAAATACAACATTAAAATCACAGTCAGAAGGCTCAAACAAAGGCAGTGTTAAGGTTAAGGGTTTCCACCAGTCATTCACATTTGGAAATATAGCACAGTTTCTTCTCCTATAATCTCCTGCACTCACTTGAGAAGCTCTCCTGGTCCTTCCACTTCCTCCTCTGCTAACAAGGATCACGCCAAGGCGGTGTGCTCACATGCATGTGTGTGTCTATCTATGTATGATACATAAGATTAAGCTTTTGGGGGTCATGGCCTCTCTGCAAGTACTTTAAGAGATTTATGCTTATAGACCAGTTAAAAATAATGTGAAGAACATGAAGATTTAACTTTCCTGCTAATTATCTGTAAGAGAATAGTTTTCAGTGTTTCTAGACAGAACAGACCATGAGATTATGCTACGCAATTTCTGTTAACCCACAGACTATCACATTTCACACGGATGCTCTACATTCAACCCAAAACTTCAGTTAAATTACACCACTGCAGCTCTCAGATGACCAGAGTTAAACATTTGATAAACAGAAACTGAAGCTCAATCAAATACCAAAGACCTTGCAAATAGGAGGAAATCAGGTTAGAACCTGGCAGCAGGAAAAAGCTCAAGAAAGGTGACCACACATTCACACCTGTCTGATCTGACAGACTTCTTCCAATCTTCACATGATGATACACAGGACTGTGTCTGTGCCAGTCAAAAAAAAACAATGAGGCTCAGGAGTGAGCATTGCTACCCCATTTCAGAGCCCCACTTGCAAGTGTGGAATACATCAGGCTTTAGAGATAAACAGTTATTAAAACATTAACAAACCCAATTAATTGTGTGAGGGGGTTAAAAAGGTCCAGCTTCTTGCAGGTGACTGGCTGGAGTCCTGACGCACAAGACTTTATTATAACCACTTTCCTGAGGTGGGACTTTAAGGGTGATGGATGTGCTGAGAGCAGTGAAGGTGACCCAGTTCTGCCCACAGCATCCAAAAGAAAAAGAGTAAGAAGTGCTCTGAGAACAGAGCTTAAGGAAAACACACTCATACCTTAACCATGGCTCCAAAGGACCATAGGTGTTCTCCTACAGGAGAAAATAACTTCTTCCAAAAGGACGTTCCAACTTTGTCTCAAAAAACACAAGCCATGGAAAGCCCTGAACCTCACAGTAAACTGCCCTCATCCCTCTCAATAAATGGGTATTATTCGAGGCTGAATTAGTCAAATTTCAGACACTGGATTTCTTTGTTTTTGCAGCCAGACTGAAAAGTTGCTACTCCTGATTTCCAGCTAGCATTACTTTCCAATGCATGCTTCCCCATTCTTTTCCAGCTGTATGCAAGCTGTTCCTTACCCGTACCTGGAGATGAATTACATGCACACACCTCAAAGTTATACACAGCTCACCCTAAAGAGACCAGGAGCTTTGCAGTCAAGGACTGCAAGTCCAGATGTGACTTAGATGAGACTAAAGGTGATTTGCAGGGCAAAATCCAGGGGACAACTACCACTGACTTCTGAAGGGCCAGGACTTATCCAGGCTAGTAGCTTTAATAGAAAATTCTCAGGAGTGAGTATTTCAACCAGTGTCTTGGCAAATTTTCAGCTCAGGTAATTATGTTCTGCCCTCTTAAAATTCCTTTGAAGCTTCACTTGGCGAAGTTAAACCTCCATGTCCTTTCCTGGACCTGCAAAGACATGAAACTATGAGGGCCTATCCCAAAAGCAGCAGCACTTCAGGGATGCACTAATGACTTCTCCCTGGGCAGATTGTGAGGCACTCCAGTATCAGAGGGTGGAAATGTTAGCTCGGAGACAGAGGAAATTGCAGTGATGCTCTTAAAAAGGAAACTGCCATAAGGTTAACAAGAGATTTGTGAACATTACAAAAAGATACGGACATGCAAAATCTAAGTTCTTTCCCTGGAAAGACAAGTGTTAGCAGGTTTCCCTTCCCTTCCCTTTAACAAAGCAGAAGTCTACAGCTTGTATTTGCACAATAACCTTCAGAAATCTTCACAAAGAGCAGGAGATTAGCACCACTCACACACGCATTGCTCAGCTGTAAGATGGCAGCACCTTATGTACTTGTCTATGAAATTACAGCGCTCTGTATGTACACAACTGATGCCTAAGAGCAGTTCTTTTTCAAGGGCAATAAAACCTGAGAGTTGCACGATGAGCAAAATGAGAGATGCAGCAATGTAAAAACATCCAAAGGCTTTGTACTGCTTTTCTAGAATTAGTGTGTACAGTACAAATTTATTGATGCTTAGTGTTGTTTTGAACTGATAAAATATTTCTTTAATAGATGTGTATTTTCACTGTAAGTATCTTTTCTCAGAGTAGTTAAAAGTATTCTGTAAGAAAATATGCTCTTCAGTGCAAAATTAATCACCTCATTTAATGCAATCATCAAGGAATGTCTATTAATTATTATTAATAATACAGAACAGATTATTATATTGTAATATTCATAAATTCCACAAGTTTTGCTGGGCCACCATTAAAAAGTTCAAGCAGGAAATGAGACCATTTTTAAAAGTGAGGTACATTTTTATTTTATTCCTGGTGTTAAATTTATCTTTAACAAAAGAAAGAAGTCACTAACTATCCTGTGTTCAGACCATCCTTAAACTGCCTCTGCAGAGAAAACTGTTCTTGCAGCACAGCAAAATCTCCTGAACACTTCTGGTGATTTTCTCGTGTGTATCAGTTGTCACAGCCTCAGTTTGGCATCAAAGACTGGTGACAAGTATGTCCTGAAGACAGCCCTCTCTCCTTCCCCAATGACATAGTGCCTAAAGATTTGGCTTATCATAAACAGCTGTCTCATAGATGGTTAAAGGCATGTGAAGTTAACGCTATCGTAAAAACTAAACTCTCTTCCCATGCTATGATTCTGCAAGAATAAACACTTTTTAGTATTTAATGTTTATTACCTAGGGAAGCCCACTATAGTTTGTTTAAATTAAAGAAAAAAACAAACCAATACACAAACCACATAATTTGCAAATGAAGATTCCCTCAATTTCAACAACTTTGGTCTGCAAGTTGCCTAAAGGTATTTTTTTCTTGGAGCAGTAGAACGTACCCTTATGCCAGTAAATGGTCCACTGCCTATCTGGGGAGAGAGATTTCAGGCAGGTTTGGGGCTGCAGCAAAATCAGATCCAAATGAAATGTTTACTTGGGCAGAACCCCCATATTCACTTATGAGCTGCTGCTCCATCATCATTTTCATCCTCTGCAGCTGCTTGAGTGTTCTGGGCTGAGATGAGAGTAGGAACACCAAATTCAGAGGGAGAGACAGGAATCACTTTTGGCATTCTATCCCTTTCCTCACCCCTTCTGCTGGCAAGGGAAAAAAAGAACAAAGCAAGCTGATATGAGAGTGAATTCTGCTTTTGTAGCAAGGATTCAGAATTCATATTTGTCTCTGGAGCTTGATTCAAGAGGAAGTATCTTGAAGGGAGAAGCCTCCAGCGTACAAGTGTTTTAAAAGATGTGCTCAGTAGTTTTATATATATATTTTTTTTACTGCTGCCTTAGAAGAAAATCCTGCCAAGATAGTACACTTTTAAAGAAAATGCAATAGCTTCCTTAGTAACTCTCACTCCAGTGATGTCTTCTGCTCTCACACCCAATCTCATCCTCCCAAAACACCACAGAAGAGCACGCAAGACATACAGTCCTTAAATAACAAAGATCATAAGCAACTCACAGTGTAAGTCCCATAGGGCAAATCCAGGTGGCATAAACATGGGCATAAGTCATACATTTTGGGCCTCACATACATTGCAGGGCCAGGAAGAATAGCAATTCACTTGAGGGACTGTCAAGCGCACAGGAATGCACTACATCCATTATATGAATTCGCACACCCTCCTCCTTGCTGCACCTCCAGGCACTGTCTGAAGACACAGCATGTCAGCCTTGCTCTCAGGAGATGATCAAGAGAAAGGTCAGCACCACTTCTGAGTCGCACCTGTGGCCTGACCCCTTACAGCCCAATGCTTCCCACATCTCCACTGCTGTTCACCTTCGCCTGCCATTAAAACAGCCCATCTTACCTGGGGCAAGGGGCAGGATCCCGTTCTCTTACCCTGCACTGAGGGCCCCACTCCCCCTTACCACCGTGTAAGGAATGGTCACTAGTAATAAATCTTCCACCAGAGATGAGACTGCCATTACCAATGAGCCACACCTCTAACCAGATCCTCAAAAAAGAAACTTGTAATACCTTCAGTTCTTTTTACATGACTGAGCCATCCTCCTGGTTAGCAAATAAAGATTAAAAGCATTCAGTTCTGCAGGGGTATGCATCAGGAGAAATAAATATGTTGCCACTAGAGAAACTCTGACCCTTTTTGAATACTGGAGCACTACTAGGCTCATTGCTAGCTAGCATCCATAATAAATACAGTGCTCCTAAATTTAAAAGACACATTTAAAATATTCCTAGACACAGTGACCATTTAACAAGTTTATACTGAATAGCGTAAAAGAAAACAGAACAATTTGGTTTTCAAACACCCAGCACTGATACTATTGACATTTAGCTCCCCCCCAGCCTTAACCTTATCTTCTTTGTCCTTGTCTCTCCCATTATTCTTCCTTTCTTTGTTTACTTGATCTTACTTTTCTCATCCTGTCATTTACACAGTAACATTATTTTAACGAGTACATTTGAACAGGAACTACACCAATTACTACATCACCCATTTTTGCTTAGCCTTTATAAAGAAAGGGAGAGGAAGGAAAGTAAAAAGATTAAACCAAATGCAATAGTTTTGAGTTCCTTGCAAAGTGCCACTGCATCTCAAGTTAAGCCTGCTCTGCAGTGAATGTATAAAATATATTCAGTGCCATATAAGTAATGACATATCAATTAACTGTGTCACAAGGTCTAAAAATATGCAAATTACTGTACTTCAATTAGAAAAATCTACATCCTTGGAGAATATTGTAAATCAGGAAATTTGGGAGACATTAAGAGTAATCAGTGAAGGAAAGCATGCACTTTCCCCCGTATCCTATTTTTATACATACATAATGAAATAATTATAGCTACACTGTATTTATGCCTCTGCAAAAATATTAAAATCTTAAGATCTTTACAATGATAAATTTAATCCACATTACGTTTGCAGACAACATTAATTATATGAAAAAGAAATCTATTATCATTCAATATAACTAAGTTGAAACTAATTTGGACATGTAAATTAGACATAGGACTTTTCCACAGTAGCAGTATATTAGAAAACAGACTTTCAAAAGAGATAGATTAATTAAAGAGGTCACATATGTGAAAAAGCCAAGTATGTTTCATTTGATTCTATGACAAAAAATATATATTGAGAAAAAAAAGTATATACTCATTTTGAGAAAAAGAAGATTTTTATGTTTTAACAGCAGCTCTTCAATGATTATTTTTGTTAGGAATGCTACATCATACCCAAAGGCTATCAGTCCAGGGTGTACAACTGCAAATGTGTATGGCAGTGTCAGTTCTCAAAGAATGGGTCATTCACCACTGTAGCAGCTGTGGTGATATCTTTTGTTTGAAATTCAATTTGCATCTGTTTCAGAGATGCCATAAGAATGCATATAAGGAGCAAGCACATGACTTGGATCTGCAGTGGCTCCATTCCCCACAAACCGCTGTAGCCTTCAAAGGACTGTACAGACCAGCAGGAAACAATTCCCAGCACTGCTCCAGAAGAGAAGGAAAGGGCTGTCCTTGCCTATATGCTGGAGAGCCTATTGAGAAGGATGTTTTTTCTCTCTTGTTCATCATGGAGTTTTGCCATCTCCCCAAAAGTGCTGATGGTGACCACAACGTGATGAGGACCCTCTGAGGCATTCAGTGTCTTTTTGGACAACGCTGAACTCCACCGTGCCCGGGTCACCTCCCAGTGAAGCTCCCATGGCTCGTTCCCCAGATGGCAAGCATTAGGAGAGCAGGCTGGGAGTCTGCCGGAGATAGCTGGGACACATGGAAGATGCAGCTACCCAAGCACATGGATTCCCTTGCAAACACAGTCATACAGGGAACAGGCACACGAAGGCAGCCAAATTCATGCATGTATCAATTACAAAGATGAAGCAGTCCAATGTTCCAGCACTAAAAGTGTGGGGGTTTAAATACCACAACTATGGTCTTGCACTTACCTGAGGAATAGGGTCACCCAGTCGCCAGTGCAATCAATCACAGATAAACAGGCAAGATCAGGGAAGACACAAGAACAGAACCAAGTCCTGTAAGAACCTCTGACTTGGGAGCTGAGGCCACCAAACCCTGACAAAAGGTGCTCATAGTACTCTAGTTCATAAATATCAGAGGACTACAGAGCTCTAGAAGGCTCAAGGCTATGTGGGCTTATTCCTGGGGTTCTCCACAAGTCACTCAGGACTCAGTTCTGCTCTTAATGAAGGTGACATCTTTCCTCATTGACTTTGAGGAAAACAGGGAGCAACCCTTCAAGAAGCCCATCTTAAACATTTGCCATTAACCTGTGCACACCGCCACTATTAAAATAGCATCACACACATCTGTCTAACTCTCATCAAAATCAGACCTATAAATGGATTTTAAAAATGTATATAGGCCAGTTGTACTTAAGCAAAGGAGATTTCCGATAAACATGCAAATAGGAATTTAAACAGCAATTTAAAGACCACGAATTCAATTCTCATTACTTATGCAAACTATCATGGTCTTGTCATGCTTTATTTCTCTGTCTTATCATTTTATCTACGGTATTTCCCCTCTGTTGCTGTACTTTCTTTTTTTCCTGTCATCTACATTTTCTGGATGCATTTTTAATGTCCTCACCTCCATATTTTAACCTTTCAGGTAATACAGGATTTACAGCAGCAGACAGGGTACAAGCATTCGTATGTAAGGAAAGGCACCTCCTGTAATTCCTGATACATAATTGCAGGAAACAGAAAACTTAAAGATATTATCGGACAAGTAGTTTATAATTTGAACCTAAGGGCATTTATAGGCTACAAGCAGAAAACAGATAGACAGATTTACAATTGCATTTCTACATCTTAAAGCTTAAAAAACTGTAAGTGGTTATTTATAGGAAATAGCTGTATTTCTTTTAAAAAATGTATTTTATTTAGTTCAATCCGTGTTTGATTTATTTGCCATATTTCTATTTGTCATTATAGTTGAGGAAAATACGAGAATATCCATCCTTCCTGAACTGTAGGACAGCTATCAGATAAGGATCAGAACAAATTCTAAAAAAAACCCTCACGAGTTATGATTAACTCTATGTAAAAAAAAAAATACAAGAGAAAACCATAATCACCAACTACCATTCCTATGGGAAGGGAAGGGGAGGAAAAAACCCAAAGAAAAAAAATCAGAACGAACAAGAGACAGAGGTATNAAAAAAAATACAAGAGAAAACCATAATCACCAACTACCATTCCTATGGGAAGGGAAGGGGAGGAAAAAACCCAAAGAAAAAAAATCAGAACGAACAAGAGACAGAGGTATATGCTGTAAATATAGCAGACATTTTATTACCGCCTATGTGTGCTGCTACATCCCAAGACCTTGCAATTTAGTTGCCTATTATTTGCCTTTAAACATTAGCAAAAGAGATCTACCATTTTTGAAAGGTAATTATACTGTAATGCAGATGGCAGTAAAACAATTACACAAGATAAGCCCTTGCAATGATCTTTACAAAGCAAACCAAAAGTAGTACTGAATCATAAAAGACCCAACGTGGAGAAGGCTGCATTGCAGCACTACCGCTCTGCCACGAGCTCCCCTGCAAAAGTGGCAGCACAATATTGCAAACAGCCTAAGAAGCAGACACAGTGAAGGTTAAGCACTTCGTAAGTTTAGAGGATTCTTAATCCCAGACTAATCCTTTACAGTCTCTATTTGGTGTAGATCCTAAAATACTCCAAGTACTACAGAAACGCTTGTTTGGGTGGATTTTTTCCTCCAGTATTGAGTTTAACTTTTACACCCTCCTGCTATCTACAAGCTCTGTTGGCACACTGTCTTTTTAACAGGATTTTTCCTGCCTTCTGGAAGTTGTTGAGACACAGTGAATGTAACTGCTGAAGAATCATTAATTACTATTAATAGATGTCTCTGGAGATGAAATGAACTATAACAAGTAGTTTGTTTGACTGTCACATCAATGCACCTGGTATTTTTATGACTTGTTAGTGACTCAGTGGAGATTTCAGGAGGCAAAAGGTGCATCATCAACCCATCCTGATTGAGATTGCCGATTGCCTGCCAGTTCCAAACAGATTCTTCTTCTTTTAAACTTTGACCAGCCATTCAACAAATCAGGGCACTCTCCAGTAGTACATTACAGATAGGAGCTAGCATCAGACATGCACAGAAAAGAGGACACAGAGGAGATAGGATCTGATCTTTGCTATTTTCCAGTGCATAAAATAACAGCCTGTCATCTACCTTTTGCAGGTCATTTTTATCGAGTTGCAGGCCAAAATGAAATTTGACCTCCATTTTCCAGCTAGCCCAGAGATGATAAATTTAATGCAGACAGTGTAAATGAATAGGTCTCTACTAGGGAAAAGTTGGATTGGTGAAAATTATTAGTGGTGAAGTTTCTGCCCCTCTATTTTTCATTTCATTTTTCTTCTACAGTTTTTGTCATCCTTTTCCTGTACTTTTCTTCCTCTTTCACTGCAGTCTGACCCCTTTTCCACTAGGAAGGATAACATTTACTGCAGCCATACTCTGGTCACTACAAGCATTCTTCTCCTTCTAGATAATTAAGAGTGCAGGGCAGCAGAGGGCCAAGTCTGCAACCTCACCCAAAGGTGTCAAAGGGACTACTTGTATGATTCAAGAGAGGCTAAGCCAGGGTAAAGCCAGCAGATACTTACATACAGCTTTATAGCACCACACTTGTATTATTTCTGTATTTCTCAAGGAAAACCACCAAAACAAAAAGTATGCAAAGGTATGCCCACTGGGGACAATCTCCTAAGCCCACATGTCTCTTTACTCACACACAGCATCAGGGCTTGGGCTATAACCTCTTCAGAGCACTCTAATTTCCATTACAGGTTAGTAGAGGAAAGGTCCCTGGCCAGAAGTGTTGACTACAACCATGGCTGGAAAATAAAAACTTCATCAGTTTGCAATAGATTGTTTTAAACCTTGACTAGCCTTCCAACCAAGGCTGTTCCACTTTGCCAGCAGTGTGAGTCTTCAGGCTGACAGTCCTCTCCCATTAATTGCTTTGATGAAGGAAAGAAATGAAGACTAATGGCAGACCTGGTGGACCCTTCCACCTGGCTGCAGTTTCCATGCACAGTCAGCTGTCCTAGAAAATCTTACCATTATCTTGGATATCTCTCTCCATGCTATTTGAAAATACTGCCAATGTAAATCTGATATTCCCTTGCTTAAGAAAATGTGGTTTTATTATTAAAGCAAGATGCCTCACTGGAGAAAATTTAGCACCACAGAGAACAGCAATGGATATATTTCATTATTATTATTGTATACAGGGTGCACTGGTTGTAAGAGGAACATCTGTGCTCCTAATTTTATTATAACTTCCAGTATTTACGATATCCAGTGAGGCAAGCAGCACACACCATGTGTGCATCTAAAAGACAGGGACAAGAACGGATACATGACAAACTCCTGAAACTCTGCCTAGCTCCACCTTTTTCTCTGTGACAGACAAGGAGTCACTACACACAGTGGGGCCATAAAAACCTGATGGAAACCACAGCTGAATTCACTGGGCCAAAGACCCTGCATTTCCAATGGTCTCCCCCTCTGGAATTCATCCTCAGTGAGGAGATGAGATTGAGCACAAATACTAAAACTATCAGGCTGCAATTCAAAGCTGGCAGTGGATCTTCTACATCACTAAGTGCTGAACAGTAGAATGGCCCCAGGAGTGTAATCCTGAATTAAACTACACAAATTCAAGTACCCATAAGCAAAAGATATATAACTGAAGCAGAAGGAATTAGAACTAGTTCCTTCTCTTGAAGGAACCAGATGCTTTACAGGCATGTTGTAGTACCTCTCTACCATGGCGACAGATGCCATAGCGATTCCTATAACTGGTGACAATGACAGCAATAAAGGTATGCTACTTTTATCCTACTGGACTGACAAACATTATCTTTGAATCTTAAAGTCTGGAAATAGGGGAGAAAGTTGGATACCAGTTCTGTGACAAGCAAACATATAAAGGGAAATGCCATCCATGGAAAAAGAACAACATTTTAAAAAATCCTTTCCCACTACCGCAGAAAAATGAGGAGCTATTGTGGGAGGGAGGGGAAAAAAAAAATCCTGTAAATACTGTTTTAACAAGTCCTTGAAGTTGGCCTGTTCCTCCATGTCCTGTCCCAGCAATGTATCATACAGCTGTTTGCACACGCACTGATCTGAAGCAATTCCGCTCCTCTCACATCCCGAAGGAGGCAAGGCAGGTCAGAAAATTTTACATTTTAAACAGCAGTTGGAAAATTTTTCCCACAAGTACACACTCCATTTATCTGCCAATGAATCCCGCAGCCTGTGTGCTTCCCAGGCACATTCCTGGCTCCCTAATACTCATCCAAAAGATGCCCAGGGGCTGGGGAGGATAGAGGCAAGAGGAATGGTTGGCCAGGCTCCTATCCAAATCCTTGCAGCATCTCTTTAGCCACTGACAGAGGCAGTCTATTGGGCTAGGCAGCCCACATATCTGACCTACAGAGCATTTCTCAAGCTCTTACGTAGTACACAAACCTCCCCAGGGAAATTCCCACTGGGTCTTCTGACACAAACACTACACTCACAGGAATATCTTGCAGTCACATTTCAAGCCTGCAACCTGATTTTCAAAACGTAATTGTTTGCCTGAGAGCTACTGTACTGCAATCATTCAGATAAAACAGCAGCCAAAGAAAAAGTAGAGCCATTATTAAAATACAACATAAACTGAGCAAGCGGAGCTAAACTCCGCCTAGGTAAAGGCATCAGGACTGCTGAAAAGAGGGAGGAGGGCATCCAGGCAAGGACCAAGGCCAAGCCCTTGTCTGCTGCTGCACTGACACCTCTGTGGTGAGGTCCGTGGGGTTACCCCCACTGCAGTAAGAGGGCGACTCTGACAGCAACTGCTCATTCCTTTGGAAATAAAAAGGGAAAGAACACTGTACACTGGAAAAGAAAAAGGAGAAAATCGAGAAATTAAGAGGCAATGTATATGAAAGGAGACGAGAGTCTGTAATAAAGTTGGGTGGCTCAAACTGTGCTCTGACTGTGCCTTTGCTGCCAGTGAAGGTCCCATGGTTCTGAGGACGAAGTGGGAACAAGGCCCCCCCGAGGCACACGGGGTCTCTATGAGGTGAATGATCCCTGACCAGCATGGCTGTGCAGGTACGGGCAGCGGCACCGAGCAGTCGTGCTGCCAGAGCTGTGCTTCTGCTGCTGCTGCTCCTTCTGCAGGGACAGGCAGGCACTGCTGTAATAAGCTATCTTGTCAAAAAGCGCTGTTTTGCCAGGACAAGCTATTTCCAGCAGTCCACCCAGGACTGCTTTGCTGTTGCAGTGTGTGGGTATAGCTGTATCAGCAGCTTGCTTCTAATGGAGACAGAGCTTCAAGGCTGCTTTCCACATGGAAAAGGGCAGAATGCAGGGCAGCCATCCTGCCACTTCACCTCCTCCTGGTCCCAGACCCCGTAATGCAAAAGAACCAGTTTCCCAGTCATTTTCTGATGTTTTTGGCAGAAACAGGTCATACTAGGCATATGGCTGTGCAGACATATGGATCAGGATTTCAGGCATCCTCTGACACACAAAGAGAGAGCAAAAAGTGTCAGTACAACATTTAATACATCTGTGGAACTGCATGGTGCAGGATATTGCTCAGGGAAAAAACAGTAAGATGGAAAGCTGATGTCTTTCAATACAGATTGATTTGAGGAGAATCACAGAGGGCACATCAAAACTGCAGAGTTGTTTTACAGCTGCAAAGAAGAAAGACCAGAGAATTACAAAGCTGCTGGCCTTGACCATTGCTGGTTAAAATCTGCCATTGCAGAGAAGGCAAGAGACTGTTCCTCTGTTTCCATTTGTCTGTATATTTTGATTTGTTTTTTAAAATGCATTCAAGACATGTGCTGTACTGCAAGCTTTACTAAGAGCAACTCCACAGATCTAAAAACCTTCATTCAACAGGTGGAAGTACAGTATGTCCAACACCTTTTCTCATGGAGACTTGCCCCATAATCTGCCTTATACAGCCCTACAATCCAACTGCAACAAACAATACGAAGATAAAATTAGTCATGATCCCGATATTGTATGATCCATCAGAAGTCTGCTATCATCATAGAACAGCTGGAACAATTTGAGGCTAAGCACTTCAGCAACAGCCTACAGCCTTGCTTGTATCAGGATTTTCCAATGCAGACTAGATCAAACATTTCTGATCTGGGTATTTTAAAAATATTTCTGAACAGAGAAGTTGCAAACTTAGCTTCCTGCACCCATGAAAAAAGGGAATAGATACATTATTCCATGGCCTTTACCTTCTATGGTCTTTATGGAGAAATTTCCTCAGCATGTTCATCTACAGAAGGAGTATTTTGAGATAGAAATGGAATGAAAAGCAGGTTAACACCTCTAATTTTTACAAATCATGCAGATGCTAATACCACACTTACAAGTTCCAAGCATTTCTAGTACTAAAAAAATACCTTTTTTTTTCACCTGGTAGTATTTTGCAGGTAACAAAGGGCATCAGCTGAACCACTGTAAAACACGGCCCAAGTGGCACTGAGCAGACTGAGCTGTTCCCTTTCGGGCTCAGATTGGCATTGCCCCAGAGCAGTGTGGTGTAGGGGCTTCTGCTGGCCTCCCAGATAGCCCCCACAGAGGTTTGCTGTCCAGAACTGGTGAGTGTTAAAAAAGACTCTTAAGGGTCAGGCAAAATCCCCAGGAAATTGTGAGGCTGGCTCCTAGAAGGGCAATAAGACAACTTTGTAAGTGTAGAATCGAGTAAGATCAAGACTTATAGAGAAACAGCAGGAAACAAGTGACTGATCCTGCTGGGGACTAAAGTGCCCTCTAACCTTAACAACTTCCAAAGGACTGGCACCTTGCGAGGAGAGGGCACCACTTCACAAGAACAACCTCCTCGGCAGGATTTGTGGGTGCTACTATTCTTGGCACTCTCATGCTTCATGTATAATTTTGTGTAAGTACATTAACCTTGTTGCGGCTGAATTCACCCTCTGTGCTTTTCCCTCCCTCTCCCTCAAAGAGCTTTCTGATCTTTGGAAAAGTCAATATGGGTTGTAAGATATCTCATTATCACTGGATGAAAAATGGAGGGCACAATTCTGCCATCCTTCCTCATTCAAGCATCCCCAGTGCTTTCAGCTGTGTTAGTAAATGCTACTGGCCATGAATAAAATGCTACAAGGTAGGACCTTTAGCAGAGGGAAAAAAGGATACTAAATGTCAATGCTAGAAATTTTCCACATCTTAAAGAAGTGAGAAATATTTAAAAATGGAATTATGCATTGAGTACACAATTCTTAAAAATATCTAGAAGTCACATTCCCATTAAAATACTGCAACACACACACAGAGACAAAAAAAATCGCTCTCTGTTAGAAAGAATGCTCTTCAGGCAATAAAATCAAGGCTCCAACATTAGGCAATGAAAGAATTATGGTTGCTGATGCAAACTTAATTTGGTATCCTTTGCGTATACATTATCATACACTCTAATTTTGTTAACATTTTTTTAAGTGCACTTCTCCTTCACAGCACAGGATGGATGGTGTTGAATTAATAAAGCAAGTATTCAATATTTTGTCTTATCATTGTTCAGGGTATGGCCTTATGGCTTGTTTCCTGCTAACTATTCAAATAGTGCTCTGAAGACAAAATTATTAATTTCCTTATGGGCTTTTCTAAAGCACTCATCACTAAAAGAAAGAGGGTTTCACAGCCACTTCACTAATCTTCACCAAATCCCTGAGAGTTGAGGGAACTATTATTCTGCTTTATACATGGGGAGCTTAGGCACAGATAAATTAAAACCAGACATACCCACTAATTTAGGAAAGACTGCCTTAAGATGTCCAGGCCATGATTTTTCAGAATCTTTAACATTATGCAGTGCTTTGTATCTTCAAAGTGTGAGTCTCACTGCTTTCAGTCACAGCTATGCTCTTCTGCAAAACAGGCCCTAGGGCTGAGGTTGGGCTTCCAGAAAAAATGTGGAACATGCAATTAGTGATCATCTTAAGAAGTCTGCTTTAAGGGGCTTAACATCTCTGAGAAAGCTGTGACAGAAGGAGGGACAGAACCCAGTTCCAACAGAACCCAATTCCAGAGGCTCAGTAACTAAACAGTAGGCTAACCAGCCCCCTGCTATCACTGCCAGTCACCACCAACCTCTTGTACCTATTTCAAGGGACAACAGTCTTGTTCACAGCAATCCTGGCTTGTCCATCTACCTTTATCTCCCCAACACAATTAATGATGCTTAAACCATGGGGAAACAGTGTGTCGTTATGGGCACAAGACTTATTACAATGTGTAAGGGGATAATGAGTATGGCATTAATAACTTTGATTCCCATATTTCTTAATAGTTCTAAAGCTTATTGTTTCATTCCAGATTGTGCATGCACTTTTCTTTTGTCCCCCAAAAAGCAGAAAACACCAGAACTGTAGCATCACGTGGCTTTCCTCCCACTTACTCAATACAGGTTTCAAGTGTTCAAGTTCTACCACTTAGATTTGTGCAGCTTCTAGAGTAACTGACAGCAATAATATATTATCCTCACTGATGTGGACAAACACTTGAAAATGGATGACAAATACTCTTACAAGGAGAATTTAGAGGTATTTGGGAACAGCAAAAGACAGATGAGTATGACCTTCCCAGTTTACATTCCTTACGATTCTCAAAGGGATCCCAGCCTCCTTGACAGGACTAACCACTCTCTTTGTCCTCGCTCTCCAACCCCTAATCTTTTTGCATCCAGTTACCTGTCTTTTCCCTTCCCCCCCTTACTCACCCTTTTTACCTCACCAGACCGTTGTCCTCTCAAGCCACTGTATGATCTCCCTCCTATCTCTTTTAACACTTATCCCAATCACAGAATCTCCCTGTTCCAGCGTCTCACACATTCCTCTCCCATGCTTTTTAACACATTAACAGAACCTCCTTCCTCGCATCAGGCCCTAGTCCAAATGATCTCTTTACCTTCTCCTATTTCCTTTCCCAGCCAGTTCCAGTCTTGCATGATCCTCCTAGAGAAACGGTAGTTCCCCATTTATCCACACAGCTCCACTAGACTATCAAGTCGAGTTTCAGGTGTAACTTTTTCTTTGGATACAGGATTTCCTGTTCTTGCCCAACACCCCCAACCATTAGTCTTACTCCTCCAATTGTTTTTAGACTCTTCATCAAGTCAGTCCCAGCACCCTCCTCTAATTCCGTATTCCATTTCTCTCTTTTTCATCCCAGCCCCATTCCGCCCAATTCCCTGACCAATTCCCCCACCTTCCCATCTTTTCCTCCACCCATTTACTGAGGTCTAGCTTTCTCCTCTTCTGCACTTCCGGTTTTATTTTCTGCATTACCTCACATAGCCAACTTGTCTTTTTTCAGTTTTGAAACATCAGGGTCAGCCAGGATTGGAGCAGCCCTAACAGGTAAGGTCCACCTTAGACCCATCTGTCCTCCACCAGTTCCACATTCGCAACACCTCACGCAGATACTATGGCTTTTACCAAGCCCAAACCCAGGCAGAGAGATTCAACTGTAATATAAAAAAACCCTAACGGAATCTTCAAAGGATATTTCCAGTCATTTTTTCCTTTAGGATTCAAAAACCTGATTAAAAATGGACTTGATTTCACGAGCACTAAAGCAATATCCTTGATAAAGGAGACTACCTCCCTGCCTGTTTTCAAACCCGGTCTGAAGCATAAGCTGTTTGGGAAGTCCAAAGTGTTTCTTAAAAAGAGTAGAATAGCCATGATTTTCAGCACTTCAAAAAGTTGTTCACTTTATATAGTATTTGCAAGGAAATTTTGCCAGAAAGTGTTTTGGTAAAATGGTTGAAGTTCTAAGCAGTGGAAAAAGGGATCCTTTAGGACATACTACACAGCCTTAAAAACCACCTGTCCTGTCACACTCCTGCCCTCCTTAGAATAAATCCAATAACTTCTCATTTCAACCAAGAGAAGCAAAGCTGGGAAAGAAGCCAGAGACATACTTTGATGCAAATAGGGTCAGGAGACCTTATGGGACAAAATCCTCTTTCTTCCATTTTCCTGAAGATGTCCTGAAAGTCACCAATGCTAATTCTGCTTATTCTACCTACAGATGCAAAATGAAAGGCATCAGCATTTGTTGTTTTGACTAAAGCAATTAACTAATATTCAGGATCCGGCTGCAGCTTCCATTCAAAAATACATTGCTTAGGGAATTGAGTTTGGCTTGAAGGCAATCTTGTTTCATCAAGGGTAGTGTACAAGATACTCCTTAGTAACAACAAACAAGAATTAAATGTTTTCCTACTTCTGTAGCCCAACACCTTCCTTTGGGTCTTCGATCACGCTAACAAAGTGTTTTGTTTCAGTGGGCTGGAGTTCTCTTAAGCTTTCTGTCATAATTACATTCTAAATGCTACTGCTGTTGCCCTGCCTTGTCACCACTGCCTTGTTATGCCTCAGCTGCTTTTGCCCATGTCAGCTCATGCACTTGTGAGCACATACATACATGTGCCCACTTCTGTCACACCAGACCAGCAAAACAACACACAGCCTATTTCCTTTGCACTTGGCTGCAAACACTATGTATTTTTAAGGAGGTTCTGACTCAGACTATGATAAGAACCTTCTGAAAACTTTCTTTTCCTTGGCTGAAAAAAGGGTCACCACATCCACCAGCTCCCTCCCTCCATGTTTTATCACAAGCCTGGCATACAATAACATCAGACTGGGCCGTGTTTAGCCATACAGAACACAGGTAATTCCAAACAGGCAATAGGCAATGTGACTTACCTAAAACGGCCCAAATTTCTTATCTGATCCTCTACCCCAAAGATGCCCATGTTGTACTTACAGACATTTATATCAGAGATATGCTGCTATACGCTTCTTTTAGAGACAGCTACACCGAAGACAAGCAGAGAAAAAAAAATCTGTTTAGTAACTATTTCCAGTGTTTCTTGAGAGTCTTTAAAATAAACAAAAACAAACGCAAAAGAGAAAAGCTTTTAGTTCTATTTAAACATGCAGATGACAAATATGTTAAATAAAGAAATAAGGCCATGCTCTGAACAGACTCCCAGCCATTTGGCTGTAGTGATCTCTCTTTGGGTGCCAGCAGCACACCACCAGCCCCAGGCAGGAACCTCAACTTTGCTGCAACCTCCATCCTGGTGTGAGCTGCTCTGTGGCTTGCGTGACTCCAGCCTGCTTAAAACCAAAGCTACCGAGAATCAGAGGCGCAGGAGAAACTGCTGTGACATCGTGGCCTTTTTCTTGATTGCCAGAAGCACAGAAAGGGTCACATTTTGTCAGGCTGTGGTATGAAGTTGGGAGGTTAACAAAAGAAGCAGGGGAGAGGGAGACTGCGGGCACAGGTAGGCGTGTGGAATGGTGCCGGTTGCTTCGGAGCTTCCTTAACTTAGCACCTCATAGGGAATTTCCATTTGAACAATTTAGTAAATTGGAAATAGGTGTTTCTTCAGAGTTAGTCTGTGCTTCAGAGTATCAAGTAGCAGGGTGGAGAAAACACTGACATACAGCCTAGAAACTTCCTTTTAGTGGGTTTGATACCAAGAAAATACAAAATACAGACTTGCAGAGCTATGTGACTGAACACAAAAAGGAGCAGCTCACTGAGTACTGTAGCTATCTAGAAAACACACATAAAAATTCAGAGAAGAACTGAATGAGAAGCAATAGCACAATTTACTTACAATCTGGAATATCAGCAGGATTTTAGTTTGTTGTTTGTGGGTTGCTGGGGTATATGGTACATTACAGTAGAGCATCAGCACTAATTCTACATGGCAGCTCCTCGGAATACCATCTGCTTCCCCGGTAACTGTTAATATAGTTGTAATTATCTACTTCTAAGCACTTTATTGGGAATATCATTTGCAAATTAATCAACTACAGACCGGTAAAACAAATGACATGCTTGTCTGAAAACAACAGCATTATTTCAAATTATTTTCCTGAGGGTTGGGAAGTACCAGCCATAGCCAAAGCTAGAAACAGGGCAAGGAAAGGTCTACCTTCAGCTTAAAAACACTGATTCTAGCTACATTCACCAGGAATTTGTGGGTACATGAACAGATGACTGGTCATCAGGAGCACCACCACTTTTGAGTCTCTTTCTCATTGCTCCATACAATCCAAGTTCTTCCAGAACTTTGCTCTCTGCCTTGGCATCTTTCCTTCTTGATTCAGGCTACTCCAGCCTCTCTGCCCATGATCTCTTCCCCTCCTCTTGTAGTTTTGCCACTTTTTCACAGCTCATACATCTTACTACCGGCTTCTATGCCATTGCTTGCTTTCTTCAGCAAGGAATTTTTAACTCTGAGTACCCCATCATCCTAAGATGATGTCCAATTGCAGAACTATGATACAAAGTCAGCGCGGGATTTGTTCCTCCAAATCCCAGTTACATGCTCACCATGTTGCAAAACTGAAGGCTGCCAAGTGCCAGTAAATACCAGGTTGAGCTGCATCTTCTGATAGAATGAAGTAACTTTAATTATTTGAAAGATGTTTGTATGAGGAATTATGAGAACCACACAAAAGCACTGTCCCCACCAAAGTTTCCAATAAGCTATTAGGAAAATGAATTTAGAGGAGCACAATAAGCAACCATGCTGCTATCAATTTACTCATGCAGATACCATAAATAGCCCTTTCATGATAATGCTGTTGAGCGAGAGCTTTTTAAAATCACTTAACTTGTAATTCTTGAAATATTAGAAGCCTTGCAAAGCTAATACAATATTCTAGCTCAATGAACAAACAATACGTAAGGCATGTTTTCTGTGGCATCTGTTTGCAGTGTCCTTTGTTTGACAGTAGGTCTAAGTGAAGCACTGTCAAATGGCAGACAGTGGGGTAAGCTGACCAGTAACTGTGGAGCGCCATTTCTACATTCATGGTTGAAAGCTCACAAATAAAAGCAAACAGGTTATCTGCTCTGTGATATAAGTGTCCTCAGATCACTGTATTCCAGCATCTCAGCACTTTTCTTATGCTTTTCCCATCAGTGCCTCTATCATCTATTAATGCAACGATCAAGGTTAAAAGCAAAAGGAAAGTACATTGTTTGGGGAGAAAAATTAAATTAATTTCTTCGGAGTGATAACTTCTGTGTATTACTTCAGTATGTGTAGAACCAGCTCCTCAAGCAAAAATCCTGGTGTTTGACTTTAGAAATATGGTTCTATTTTATGCTTCTTCAGCTGTACACTATTCAAGGACCCAAATGTAACTTTATTAAATAAAAGTTCAAAGTAATAAGAGTTTATGTTCTTTAAAAAATTGAAGTCCTTGAACAGAAACCCACTCAAGAATTGAAGCAGCAGACAAACAACTCAGCTGGTAAAACTCGGCAACTGAAAGGGTTTCTCTTCTTCTCACTGCTGTCCAAGTGAGGAAGAGAGTTGTCACTGATCATCAAAGCTGAATAACTACTACTAACTGCTACTTTTGTGCACGATGAACCTCTTCTTAAGGGTTACAGATACGAGACTCCAACAGTAGGCATTTCATAGTAAGTGTAATAAAATGGTATTCTACCTGTGGCAGTCCCTTCATAATGAACTGGAACTTTGTGTATGACTCATCACCTCTGCATTTAGTATTTCATTAAACTTCATAAAATAGTCTGGAAAATTGGTGTGAAACTCCATCCAAACCTTTCAAATTTTTACACTGTTTTGTAGACATACTTATAAAATATATGCATTTAATTTTATTCAAAGAAGTCTATGTTCTTTAATAGTATGATAAACACCTTGAGAAAACCTAATTGTTTTTTAACAAATCATGCAGCCTCTCTTGTAGATAGCAGGTTTCTGTGAACGTCAGCTAAAGCAAAGTTTTTGCCAGATCCATGAATAAATGGCTCAAAAGTTACCATCTGCAAAGAGCACAGAGTAAAGATTTTTTTTCTTTAGCAAAAATGGGTATTTAGAGTATGTGTTCATTATAGTATATAAAATTTGACATTCTAGGGGGAACTCACACTGCACTCTAAAAAATAACGAAGTTAGATCTTTATTGCTTTCAAGGGCCTATGTCAGTAGACATCAATTAATATCTGGACCATGAACTGTTTTTCACATATTGCTGAGACTGAAGCTGTAGGTTTTGAGCACAGACTGCTGGAGAACAACATTGGTAAGTTAAAGATCTCTGTGCAGAAGTCTAAATCACATCTTATGTCCCACTTACATATGAAATCTTCAGCTCATTACATGAGAATTAGCAACCTCAGTGATACCCCTATTTCTTGCACTAAATATGTCTTCCCAACTACTGTGCATCACAACCTTCTTTTCTCTCATCCTAAATGAACTTTACTACTTATTGCATCCCCACTTATCCTCTATTTAGTGCTGTGCTGAGGCATTAAACAGCACTGCATGCCAGCAAGCAATTCTTGACCTTCTTTCTCTTACCCGAAGTAGCACAACGGTTAGGAAAACACCTCCCTAGGGAGTCAAAATTTCATACAAACTTAGCAATTCTTTTTCTGATGTATTTATTCCTAGGAGACAGGTCATTTAATAATCTAAATGTGGTTCTCAAGCAACCCAACTTCTAAAATTCTAATTAAAATTTTCAACCTAAATGAGCATTGGAAAGAAAGGAAACGGTGGCCCCATTTTCTTGTTATTTCCAAAGCATCAGTAAAAATAAACAAGCACAAGAAATTGGAAGAAATGTGAGAACACTGGAGATCTGACACCAGCCCAGCAGAACAATTCAGAGCTAAGATAAATGCTCTAACCTTAATGCACCTTCACGGTGCCTAGTCATCTGCAGAGATCTTTGAACAATGAGTGCTTCTGCATAACAAGCGAACAGAAATACCTTGAGTGGATGTAATAAGGCAAATTAAAGTTGCAAGGACAGCCTGAGCTCAGAGTGCTTCGGGTTTTGTCCACTGAACATCTGTCTTTAGGATCCCTTTCCTGTACAGGGTTAATTTTGCAGGGGAATGGAATGGTGTCCTGAGGGAACATCCCAGGGCACAGTCCATAGAAGGAGCTGAGAGGACGGCAGATTGTCCGGTCTGCCTTGGCCGATCCACCTTGTGCCCATTTCCATACCTCTTGCTTGCGAGAAGCACCGTTGTGAATTGGGATTTGCCACACTGAGCTCACAGGAGTTCAGGTGGCAGAAAGAGACACATAATTTCTGAGCTTAACTTGAATCAGTTCTGAAAAATCCTCCTACTAGTTTTCTCTAATATTTCTTTGCTAGTAGCAGCGTTTCTCTGCTGCATAGGACGTATCTTCTGTTCTCTTGAGCTTCTGCTCACTTTAGAGCAATCCCTTGAAGGCTCCCTGAGGTTGCTCTTTGTGAAACAAGACATATTCTGAGTGGGCACAGACATCTTTGCTAGCTCTCACACTGCATCTTACTCATTTCCTTGCTCCACTGTGGTTCTAACCTTCTTTCAGATTAAGTGCAATTTACATCTCCTTAACTAGACATATTGGTGTTATTACCATTGCAGTCCTATTGATTGCAATGCTGCACTTAGCATCACTGTTCCAATTTTATCATCCTTAGTCATTCTTGCATGACTGTGTATTTATGTACGAGTTCTATTATTTAAATTAGCATATAACATTAGAAAGGAAGCATGACAGAATTAAAACAAACTGAAAAGCACAAAAGAATGATACCAACATGCTGAAAATAATGCCCTCCTTTTCTTGGATACATCAGCACTCAGTTATTTGGATTTCTCTTACAGGGAATGATGTTATTGGTTACTTAAAGACATTATAGCCATAAAACAGTGTAATCAACCTTGAAAACAGGGGAGTGCTCATTTTTAAGTTTCATATTCTGCTCTATGGTACAATACAAAAAGGCAAAGAAAATGGTCTGCGTAGATGTATCTGTAAAGTACTACAAAGACTTGTGACAGCCAGTGTTTACCAGTGACAGGCAGAGTAAAACAAACACTGCTACAAATGAAAACTAGTTGTTTCTGCCATTAACTAAGAAATCATGAACTTACAGCCTGGAAAAATAGTCTAGAACGTCTGTGAACTCTGCAAAAATAGCAATAATGTATCACGACATCAATCAGTCTCCATCACCCCATTAGGTATTTCATGTACAACAAAAGTGAGCAAAGACAATCCTTACTCTGAGCCAGAAGCTAGAGGTTTCATCCAATACCCAAAGTACAACAAAACAGACTTTCCTAAATTTGTGGCATGTCAGCTAAGCCTGCTCCCACCTTTGCCTGAACTCTTTTTGTCTACACCGCTCTCATTCTTTCATTCATAATAAAATTCCAAAACTATGTGTCACAGAACGCTGACTGAACCTTTCCAGGCCCCTAGCTCTTACATGGTTGCTGCTACTATTTAATTGCCCTGCAAAGCTGAAGAAAAAGCTTACGATAGTCCTAAATGCTCACAGGTTTATTGACCAGCTTGAAGTACAGTACCTGTGTTCCTCACAAAATTCTCTTAGTAGAGCTCATGTTGAACCAAGCAGAGACTACTCCCATTCCTGTAACCTAGAACACTTGTAACTCCTTGACTCTATTGAAAATTCATACCCAGCTTTACTGAGGCCCACAGTGACTTATCGTAAAACAGTGTCAGTCATTCAAAGAAGAAGGAGAAATACTTTGCCTTTTGAAAAAAAAGTACTTTTTGATCAAATGGTCATTGAATATTAGATAACCCAAATAAGAACATGAAGGTATGGCACACAAAAATTCACTAACCACTGTAATCAATAAGCAGGTCATTCAGCAAATCCACTCTCATTAATTAAGAGAAGGAAATGTTATTTCTTACGACAGATACAAAATGACAGTCACATGTCCTTACTTCCTATTGACATCTTGATCCAAGCTGGGTAAAAATAGTATGTCTCATCTCTTTTAAACAAACAAAAACCCCACTTATGATCAGTAGGTGGTCTGACAGCATTTTAATTTTAATGAAAAATGTGCTTTCACAGCCAACAAGGCCAACCAAAGTCAGTCCATGAGTGGTCTCAAGACTGGCTTTTGCTTTAAAGCCCTGCCGTTCATTCAGTGTGGATGGTTACAAAGCTTATGCACATTATTGCTTCATGCTCACAGCGGGGCTGAGGCCTAACAAGTGCTTGGGCTTTCCATTTACAGTCAGAAGAGAGACAACAGATCAGCCTTTTTAAGCTGTAATATGGAGCCTTGTAAGCCACCAAGATTTGAGAACTGGAAAGAGAAACTGAGATGTCAAGAAGGTTAATTATCAGTTCCCCATATACCGAGGAGTTGTTACCCATTAAGACCTGAGAGTTAACATTTAAACCACCACAAAAAAATAAATAGATGTATAACTACTGAAGTATAAGAGATCAGACCCTCCTCCTCATACTGTCTATCACTCCGCTCATCATCTCTTTTCCAAAGCACGTATTTTTCACAGAACCATAAGGAACTACCACTTCAAAGAATCTTCACCAAGCTACAATGAAAAGCCTAAATCATCATCCAGTGATTTACTCAGCCTTCCCTAGCATCTACCACATCCTTGTAGTGCTCTTCCCCTGAATGGGGGCTAGCAGTGGCTTGGGACATTTGGCATCAAGCTCGTCCCAGACGGGGCATACACCTCTGGAGAGGCACTTACTATCTGCCTCTTGGCATGAAGAGTTACAAGCTGCCCACGCCCATGCATGTCCCATCAACCCTGCCCAAGCCTGCCAGGACCGCAGGACTGTGGGGGAGCAAAGTGGGCCAGCTGCACCTAGTGGAAAAGACAATACAACACCTTATTCCACCACTGTCAGCTTTGGAGATAAAGGCTTTTTCTGACAAAGAGACAAAATATCCTCAGAGACATTTTCAGCCCCTGCTAATAACTGTAAACTCACCCTTTCAATTCCCTCCAGGCAAAACAAAACAAAGTAACTCCTAACTCCCCCAAGAAGAAAGGGAGTCATAATCCCATTTTTTAACTTTTCTTGGGTTTTTTTTAATCAAACAGCTCAACAGGGAGAGCCTATCAAAATGGAGGGGACGCACTCAGGAGTAGAATTCAAACAGATCTAACCTGGATGCTCATGACAGACCAAAATCTGGCCTGACACAGGAATGAAGGAGGTTCAGCATTTAATAGTTTGGTAAATCAGAAAGACAGGAAAGAGCTGATCCCTATAATCCAATGAACGTCAGGATCAGGATTTAAAACTCAGTCCAGCACATAACTAAAAGACAATGTAACGGCAGAAGCAGCAGAGGAGTTATGTTCTGCACAAAGCTAGTACAGGTTAGCACCTTAGCTGTGTAATTATCCTCTAAGCCACTCATACTCTGAGAGATTCATCAAAAATAAAGCACATGAGAACTATAGAAGGTGTTCAGTAGTTTATGACATAAGCAGGACAAGCATCTGCAGACACAGTGCAGGACAAGCTGTCCAGGTCTCGCCTTGATTTTAAAAAGACATTCATGTCTGCACAACAGACAGCAAAGTTAGTTAATAAAAATATATCTCATCCTACAGCAGGTCAAAGTGACTGATGTATGACAAAACAGATTTGATAAACTGAGTTAGTAATCTTCGCAAAGTTAATTTGGCATTCATAACAACTCAGAATTTATATTTGCACTACCTGATGGAGGGCAGCTCGTATTATTATTATTAACAAAATACCAACAACTGATTCAGCCTCCAAGTCAATTCTATTTACAGTTTGTCATTCTATTATAGCAAAGCAGCACTGGCAGAGACACAAGAAAAAGACTTCATCTTCATAAAGATCATTTTTTACATACAAGCACAGACAGGCAAACACAAACACATTTTTTAATAGCGGAAGGAGGTACTACAAATTAAAGAAAGATTGGACAGCTAAAATGGAGAATTATATAATTTTACACTAATTCAAACTGGGCATCAAAGTGTGCACTGTGGAAGTACAGTCTAGACATTGAAGAAAATGAACTCCATGCCATCGCATCATCATCCAACGCAGCAGAGGGTCCCCAAGGGGTTGTTTTCTGGGATATCTGCAGACATCTAACAGCAGAGTAAGAGGTAAAGTATTTCCATATAAAGGTAGGACACTGGATTTTCTATTCACAACCTTTTAACATGTTAGTAAGACAGCAGGTATTAAAGTAGGAGAAAATGCACAGCGGGATCTAATTCCATAATCTTTCACTAGTTAGTCATATTGCATGCCATCCAGAATCTTCCCAGAGGAAGGTTAACATTCCAAGAGTCCAATTAGTTAAGGAAATATGCTCAAGTTATGTGTTGCCACTGAAACACAACTACTTTCATTGCACAGACAGTAGCTAGAAGGGTAGCACTTTTATGCCATATGCATAGCATATGCATCTGTTATGATTTGGTGAAGCACTTGGGTTGTTTTTTTTTTACAAGAATCACAAACCAAAATCCATTAATAAAAGAGTAAAATGTAAAATTTAATATTAATCTTATTCACAACTGTAACTTAGAGGCTCTAACAACTCTTCTTCAGCAGGGAATCAATTCAGGATTTACGCAAGCGATGATTTTGGCAAACCCTCACAGAGTGCAGTGTACTGAAGGTACTCTTCACAGACTATCAGGAGATCATGATGCCCTTGGGAGTCTCTCTAATTAACAATAAACTGCTTTTACAATTGAAAATGCACCCTCAAAGCCTGGTGACACTATGGATACGTCAATTCCTGATCCACATGCTTCATTGTATGCAATGTCTTTGGAAATCAAGGGCAACAACAACCTGGAAAATATTTTTCAACATTTGGACTGTTGCCACCAAATCAATAATGGTGGAACAAAATGAATTATAAGATTCCACAGCTTCAATCACAGAAGAAGTAGAGAGTAAGCCAAAAAGAGAAACCACAACTTGCATTGAGAGACTAGTTGGACAGAACTGTATGTAGACTTGGATCTAATTAAATGAGACTAAGGACAAAAGGGAGGCAAAATCATTTGATAGCCTGCATGGAATTGGTCAACACAAAAGAGTACTCAGCTCCTGAAATATTTAAGTAATTTTTCTTGATCGGGCCAGAGGATTTACACAACCTCCATGCCTGAAGGGCAGGCAATGAATGACACAAGGAAAGGAGAACACTTAACTCTCAAGACTACAACCATTTTCTTGAAAAGCTTTTCCACAGAACTCAGGTTTTCCATACTTCAGGAACACATGTTCAAAATTATTTAGGGAAGATTCAGATGGGAGAAGGCTGTGAAATACATATACGAAACACAGGAGTTTTCTCAAAAAAGGTATGATGTGCACTGCTTTGGTATGTCTGGACTAAACATTTCTGCCTTGTCAAGCCTCAGCTTCGTCAGCAGTCAGGTTCTCTTACTTGCTCTCCACTAGCTTCCCCCTTCAGCAACAATAAACATGGAATAAGCAAGAACACCATATTGGACAGCAGCATGTTTGGCTCAGGTCAGAGGGGAGCAGCCCACATGCTGGAGACCCTCTAGGGAGAAAGAAACTTGTACAGATCACATTGTTGTCTAGCAGAGAACTGGATAGCTTCCTCTTTTCACAAACACACAGCCTTAAGAAAGATCAGTCCAGCAAAATGGATTTACAAAATGGCTGAATGTGTCCTCCAAGTATCTTTAACCCATCCCTAGAACTACATAAGCTGACTTACATTCTACAGTCAGCTTTAGCATCAGCTATAGCTTTAAAATACTTTTTTAGTATTTTTTTTAATTATTTTTCTAATGCTCTCTAAAAATTTTTAAGTGGTGGTGTTGAGGATAGAGTGCTCATTTTGTCATTGATGCAGCTACTGTAATCAAACCTATGTCTGGAATAAGGAAGTCCAGCATCACTACTGACCTGATCCTTGTGGGAATGATGACTCGTGCTTACACCTGTATGACTACTGGGTACACTAGAGAACATTACATTAAACTTTCATGGCTGGTGCTTAGGTCAAAGAAATTGCAGCAAGCTACAATACAATCTGCTGCTTTTTCATAAATGCACGAGGAGCCAGGCAAGCTCATTACCACTTACAAACACAGATTCAGAATGCATGTAAGTGATACTGGGCCATTTGAAACACACTTCCAACGACAACGGACAGGGACGGTAATTTTAACCTTGCCTTACTGAGTCATGATTTCCAAACATGATTTGCCATCTTCTGCTTCCATCTTTTCCCTACAGAAAGAGTAAGCTGTCCAAATGAGGTTGATAGCTTTAAAATCAAAAGTAACAAGCAAAATAGTACCTAGTAGCCTAAACTAAATACAACACGTTCCAAATATCCTTTACTCTTTCCAGCAGCATTCATTTAAGGATACGGCTAGCTCTAATACAGCAAATTATAGACCTCCGGTAAGAAATGTATGTCAGGTGCCAAAAGCATTTAAATTCTATCTCTTCCCAATTCATGAAGCTCACTGTAGCATTGTATTGTTGCATTATTAGATTTACGCATTTAGCAAGCAAGCATATTATAAGAGTGGCTGTAAGTAATTACTCTTTTCTAACAGCAGGAAACACAGTATTGTCCATGCTATGTCATTTTTATGAGAAAAATAGTCAGTTTTTTAAAAGAAACTTCAATGTTTATAAAAATATCCAAATATCTCATTTACTAATACAACATAGTCCTAACTTGTGGGAAGAGCAAGGCAGACAGACACTGAAGGGAAGTAACATAATTTGTTCATTACAGCATATTGATTATCAGATGTCATCCAGAAAAACTTATTTATGTACTGACATCACATTCATTTGGGGATTATGTCTTGTAGGACACATTTTTTAATGAGATTTCAAAAACTAGGAAATTCAAAGTTTCTTATTCTTTGTAACATTTTGGTTTGTCCTCTTGAAAGGATCACCACATGTACGGTGTGTTCTGTCAGGAAATTAGGGTGATGGAACATTTGATCAGTCTAATTGCTTAATGGAGCAGAGAGTATGCTAAACTTTCCATGTGGAGTCTTGCAGAGAACGTTCTCAACCCCAAAATCATTTCGGGACATCTACCAAATGCCCCCTGTTGGAAGTGTCTCTGCACTGGGAATGCTGGCATTCACTATACAGAGCTCTGAACCTAGTAGGCTACTCTAGTCTTTTTTCACACAGTTTCCTACAGATCAGCAAGGACGTTGCATATGAAAGATCTCTGGGATACAGCCTTACGTGTACTATACAAACCTAAGTACCTAATCCATCTGCTTCTCACATTCATGACTCTCTGCAAACACTTTAAAGATGGTACCATCAATCTATGATGTCCTTTTTACTCACTGTACTAACAAAGCTAAATAAACTTTATGAGTTACCTGTATTTGGCATGGTGTAACTAGATCCCAGGTGAAAATTTTATAAACTTCCTACTTTAAATACAAAGTTTAATAATACAGTGGCACTTGTGGCATTTGAAACGCAGGAAGGGACTTCCTTCAATTATAGACAAAATAATGTTGGTATCAATTTAAATACTCAAACCCTTCCTCACATTTCTCATGCAAGAACCTCACTGGACGCAAGCAGGTTATGCAAGTATGTCAGGACTGAGTGTACCCAGGCTTGCCTCTCCAGGACACTGCACTTTATCAGCACCACAGAACAGCAGCGTAACACAAAATGGTGCAGAACTGCAGCCACGTGGCGCTTATCACTCAATGCTACAAATTCTGAACTCTACAGAAACTCTGCTGTGATTCCAATCAGCTGATCGCAGAATCCAGTGAGATCCTAAAGCCTGTAATGCCTACTGTGGTCTGCTGGAATGGAAGTCACCACCAACATATGGCATGATTATTAGTGCTTTACACAGAAACATTCCTCAGGAGACAACTGAGTAAATGTTTTCTTTTTCATTTAATTATCTGATCCTGATTTGATTCACTCTCCTGTCACGAGTGAAGAGCAGCATGAAAATAAGACACCCCAGAAATAACACTGTTGGCAAGGCTAAAGAGCAGCAAAAAGAAGATAAAAAGTTGTGTGCTATGATACTCTGCTTTTACAGATGCTGCTGAAATGCTATTGCTAAATACCTGGGCAGTTTATAAATAAACCCTTCCAAAAGCCTATTTTACACAATCACAAAATAAATTAAACTACCCAAAATTCATGCTGCTAATTAAAATAGTCCCTGTAGGAGGGCAAAGTAGCTACAAGGCTGAAGTAAACATGATGCTTTTTTATTGAACAGCAGCTGATTCATTTTATACCCTATTTACATACATTTGCTAGTATCATCAAAACCTGATAAAACCCACAATTTTGTACTCATCAGTTGAAGACTCCAAACAGATACTAGTCCATCTCTTTTAGGACACCAGCAGGCTCTCTCGCTTTTATAGAAAGCCAGTAGCACTACACCTCCATTCTAAAAAAAAAAAAAATCTGCCAGCATAGGAAACTAGGAGCAAGACATATACAGTCCTTTATGTATCTGAACCAGAACATTTTACGCCAGTCATAAAACTGGAATTATAAGAGTTATGAGACACTAAGAAGGACCTGTAAAGGGTTAAATGGACATTATATTACATGGCGTCCTAGTAGAAAAGTGGTGTTCATGAGAGAAATAAACTGAGCACTTACCATGGTGCCAGAAGCAAGTCACTTAAAAGTCACTTTAATTCAGAAATGATAATTTAAATTTTAATAGATGATACAGTTTCATTTTAACCAGCTGTTCAAGATAAATTTTTCTCCTGACAATACGACTCAGAAAAAACTCAATACTTAACATCCGAGTCACCTAAAAAGTCAATCTAAATACACCTCATGACAAGTGACAACCTTGTCATGGTTGGTTACACAACTTGTACCACAACCTTATGAGTTTATGGAAGCCCATGAACTGATTAAGTTTACCTGGCCTAAAAAATGAGCTACAGATACAGAGAGCTCTCTTTTTTGTGCCTTCATAACAAGAATCAAAGTGAAAAATTAAAATCTGGACCATGCAGACCTCCCCATCTTGCATTGGCAGTCAGCATGCAAGGCACTGGTGCATTTCAAGGTCTTGCAAGTACAAGGTCTCATTAGATACAACATCCTTAATAACGTAGCAGCAAGCCACTCTCAAGATTGTCTTTTACCCTATATTCCAAACAGCAATTGAGAGCAGTCACAATGCCCTTGTTTCCTCTTGGGTGAGCAAAATGAATTGGACCTAGGGAAGGTTTCTTCAGTATAGACCCCACCACAAAATTTTTTTACTGATGCTTTTTTAGTGTAACCTATGGCTCAACTTTTTCACAACAACTTAATTATTTAATTTCCCTTTCTACTCTGGACAGAAGTTTTTATCAGACTGACATCTGGCAGGGAGGTTGCAGTCTGCTCACTGGTCTTTATTTTTTTAAGAAATGAATGAAGTGCACCAACCCTTGGAGCAGTGGTGGCTGCTTAGTAAACCATAAAACCATTGTGCAGGAGAATCTCCATTACCCTTTCATGCCTGCAATGTGCTGCAAGGACTTCACCATTCAACCACTGACCAGCGTATTTGCAGAAGTCAGGGGTTTCCTCTCCCTCCCTCTGGGTTGCCCCTTCTCTTGGATCCACTGGCTGACAGAGGACCTGAGGATGAACCTGGCATAATTTTATGGATAGTTAGCTGCTGGAGTGATTACCCCATGCTCTGGTACACTGTCTGTCATGAGCAGTTTCAGAATACAACATTTTCCTTAAGAGGGAGGCTCTAGCACAACGATGAATTGATTCTGGTGAGCTCATGTAGTATGTTTACGTTATGGATCAAACCAGAGGGCCAACAGCATCCCTTTCAGGCACTACCATCACTGACCTACACGCAAAATTTCCTCCGAACCTAACTCCCATGTGCTCGCACACTTCAAGGAGAGCAAGAACCAAACCTTCAACTAAGAGATGACAGTCCCAGAAACCTGTAGCATTTTATCAACACAGATTTTGCCCTTATCCTTTGCCGAACTCTTTTAACAAGCAGAAATTCCTGTGGATGAGCAGTGGAGGTGAAATGACTCCCTGACAAGAGGTCTGACAATGGATCTTGTCCACTAAAACCCAGCACTGGGAACACTAACTACTCCCGTAAGGCTGAGCCAGCCCTCTCCACATCTCTAACTTTCCATAGCCAGGCCCAGACTGCACCTCACTTCCTGCTATTCAGTTACATCCTGTCAGCTCTGGAGAGAGGCCAAGATTCTTCTGAAGAATAAAGAGCAGTTGAAAGTTAGAAATAGAAAATTTATGAAGTTCAGAAGCTGTATCACATTACGTTAAGTAGTACCCAAGCCAGCACAAGAAGATGTGGACAAAGACAATCCTAGTCAGCTTCCCATGGTCAGCTCACTCAGGTAAAGGTTTTACTCAACCAAGGAACAGGTAGTGAATGAACACCCAGGTGATCATATGATGTTCCACTCTAGGCTGCAATGGCGGTGCAATCCTCATGAATAAAGAAGCAGCTCTCTTATTTCAGGACAGATCACATAAAAAGGATTTGCATCATGTGAACAGAGACTGTAGTGTTGCATGACATGGAGACTACCGATTTCGGGACCTTTTGGAATGTGGCATTTCACTACAGTACAGTGAGTCCATATCCTCCCAATGCCACACGATCCAACATCCTTTAGCTTTGCATCTCCATGGTTCAGCTGTCATAGTGGAAACACACAGTAGGGCTGGATTTCAAATTATGTGAAGGCGGTCCTCCATGTAAAATTTTCAGTGCATGTTCAGAAACTGTTTTACACCAAGTTTTAACTGTGACCATCTATTTCAGTGGTGCAAACAGCACCGGCCACGGCACAGCGTGAGACGAGGGCGCACTGCTGCCCACACCACTTGCACTACTCAGCTCATGAGGCCAGCCAGGAGGCATCTGGAGAAACCTATACAGCCAACTTCAGGGCATTAAAAGGTGCTTGACCAAACACAGGAAGAGGTGTTTTAAGGGCAATGCTTGTCAACTCGAACTACGGCAGGCACCACCTGGCCAGCAGGCCACAGGTGGTCAGCAGTTCACCACAAGGATCCTCCAGGCACACAGCTAGGTGGAAATGTGGCTGGGTCTCAGTGCTGCATGCTATAAACTAGCCAACAGAACCGCCCTCAAATCAAAACACATGGTTACAGCAAATCTGAAAGGGACAGAAGCTAGAGCTTCTACCAATGTGATCACAGATTTTGCCTAGGAAAGTGTAATTCAAGTCTTCTGTGTCTTTTCTCAGTCAAAATCCCTCTAAAATCTTGTAGCCAGAAGGTATGTGGTGAAGGTATGCTGAGTTACAGGCAAGCTTTTGGAAAAGAGAGAGCACATGTGGAAGGCATGTGTTGTCTGTCTTTCATTTCAGACTGCACTGCACTCGCAGCAAACCGTTTTAAGGGGGTGTCACTTTACTCGAAATCTATGGGATGGTGATTGCCCCAATTAATCTTCCTGACTCTAGCATAGATTAACTTTTAAGATCAGTTCTCAATATAGGCAATTACAGTTCACCAATTAGGCAGTAACACACAACAGTGCACTTCTGAGCAGTTAGAGCACAGACCAGTACTACAAAGCACAGTCCTGCAGGACAACCAATTGCAACTGAACTATGAGCACAATTATCTTTCGCTTAATACTTATTATTGCTCCTATTAAACAGAGTTTTTAAATACAAATAAAGAAGCCAGGTACACCTGTACCTTGATCAGACTTTGTGACTCATTCAGAGAAAAAGCTGTCATAGCCTTATCCGTAACTGTAATATTGCAAAGATTAACATTACAGAACCAGCATTTTGCCTGAAAAAAGAACTGTGACAAGAAGCATATTATTGGTAGACATATACTATCACTGGCAGCCAAAAGGAAAGCTCAAACAAATTTCATAAATCCACTTCATAAAGACATCAAAAACGCCCAGCTCATGTTCCCATACATGAAATCCATTTAGCTTTACCTCTACAGACTATCACAGCTGTACTTCTAAGCTCTGGTACAAAATTTGCTTCCCAAAATACATCCCAATAGTGACCACTGGGATTTAAGTGACCTTTAAGGAATTCAGAGGACAAAAATAATAGCTACATTTTCTCTCTTCAGATAGGACAGAAGGCAATCAGACAATCTCTCACTCCCCATCGCCACCAAACCATACCAGCAGGACACAGCCAAGCCACTACACATTTTCTAATCTATCCTAAGGCTTGGCATTTCTGACACTGGACTTTGGAAAGCAACAGCTCAAAAAACATGTTAGGAGGATCTCCCCGGGGGGCTGGGGGGGGTGGGGAAGTGGGGGGGAAGTATACAGAGATGCAAATTGCATTGCCTTCTTTACTTTTCTGTCTTTTTTTTCTCTTCAGCTGGTGCAGGAGTCTGCATAAACAGGAGCCAGTATACCATGGTGCTACAGCAGCCTGATTATCATTACAAAACCTTCTCTCCTCTTTAGCACTGCATCCTCATATTAAAAATAATGTTCCTATGCTTAGCCTTCTTATTTTTAGTGTACTAGAAACACATAATCTGTGAGCTGTATGTATATTCAATAGCACTGTCAAATAAATTATTATGGCATGTGTACTTTTCCCTCCTTTTCTGATTTATAATGGATTTTAGCATTGTTAAAACTGCCGTTAGTCTGTCTACAGTCTCATAATTCTTCTCTCAGTCAAATGAAACTACAGTCTTGCAATTTTTAAACCAAAATACTACTAAAATGTGTAGAAATAGGCATTTTAGTAAGACTTCTATGTTACAAACATTTTAGCTCAGAAATATTTGGAGTCAGTCTCTGAATAGGATTAGCTCCTGCATATTTTCTTTTAATTTTACATAGAAATGAAATACAGGATCTCTCATCATAATTAAATTTGAACTATTCAAGATTATGACTGTGAAAGTACTCTACATGCACATCTACACAGATTACTCAAAAGTCAGTAGATTCTGTAGCCTACAAACAGATCATGCCAACCTCAAAGTCTACAGTTCTTCAAACCCTGACTTTCAGAAAAGCTAAAGTACAAGCAAGGCAACTGATGGGCTAGGGAGAAACTCAGAACACCAACTTTTGCTTGGAGGCTCAGGATTATGCACGTTGTGTGTCAGCAGGTAAACTAAAAGTGTGCTGTGTTTTGATGGATTTTCAGATCGTTAAATTAATGATGATGATCTGACTGATTAGGATAAGCAAGACTTGGGATTTTTCCTGCATCACTAAGGTCAGTAATAGATCTGCCATTGATTTTAATGAGATGAGGACTACAGCACTGATGAACTGCAATAAATGAAGGCAAGCCAATCAGAGTGGAAAGAGACAAGAGCAGAAGCTTGAGTGGAACAAAAGGATTGAGAGATAAATTGAGAGCAAAATCAGAAGCAACATTACTTGTCACCAATGGTATTACTTGTCACCAATCTGCATTGCAGATAACCAAAACAGTTCTTTATCTCAACATAGCACTTCATGTTTGCCTATATGTTCATAAGGTTAAACACAAAAAGACACATATTTTCACCATGATGATACATACCCAATTACTTGGACACTCTATTACAGCTCAGATGGCTTCATTTCATTTCTCCTAAATCTAATTCCTAGTCTCTCTCTTTTTCATTATGTATGTATCTTATACAAAACAACCCCAAACAACCTAAAAGCCAGGTAATTCCTTCTGTCCTCAAACATATAAACTCCAAAAATGCTTCATGCATATAAGTTCTAGAAGCTTCAAGGACTGCACCTCCATGATTACCTTTCATGACACAGTCCAGCACTGGATCCAGATGTTTTTCTACTGTATCTGCCACTGTTCGCAGCTAACAAACCAGTCTTGTATAATGCAGAATTTCACACAAACGACTGTCCAAATGGAAATACGGCAGTAAAACTAGGATTACTGCTCCTGTCTCACATGGACAGCTCTCACCTGAATAGAGACTGCTGTATCTAAGTTTAAGCGTCCATTTCTGTAGTTTTAATTATTCAAGCTTCTGCTGTCATCAGCAATAGGAAATCAAGTTCTGAGAAAATTTCCACCCCTGAAAGTTACTCATTAGCTTGAATTTAAGCTTCCAGCAAGTTCTGGGCTTAGCAAAAGACAGATGGCACCAATCCAAACAAACAGCAGTGAGAGAAAGAAGCTTTGTTTTAGCAAAGCAAAATATGGTTGTAAGATACTTCCTTGTCCAAAAAGTGCATCTTAGGCAACCTCCTACAAAGCTTTCACTCTCTGCAGCAGACCATTTTCACCCACATTGGGAAGTGCCCCTGTAGGAGAATCCTGCCTAGTACGTGATATGTCTGCATCTAATAATAGTTACAATGCCAAACTATGAGCTTCCACACAGCAAGTTCTGTATTGTGACAAGGAAATAAAGTTCCCCATTAAGGAAATCTTATATTGTGTTTAATTATGTAATTATATTTTATTGTATTAGTGAGTGGTTGGGCACAGCAACAACTGCTGGGATTTCTGCAAATTAGGAGCACAAAATTCAGTCTTTCCAACAGCTGATTATTTTTTATGATTCTATGGGGTTTTTTCCTAAGCTATAGAAATGATTCTATTTTTGGCTTATTTCTCTTAAACACTCTCCCGCAACAGTGATCCCCTCTCTTGACAACAAAATTCACAGGCACACAAAGAATTTCATCTTAGCAGAGTCACCAGGCCAAATTAATCCCTAACATACACTCCAATAATTTATGCAAATGCAGGGTGGTGATGTTTACATCTAAGTTCACTTTGACCCACACCAAACTACCACACCTGGGGTTTTGTTTCATTTTTTGCTCCAAGTCAAGTGTCCATTGCACTGCAGAGTGCTTGAATTCAGTGCCTGCACTCAGCAGAAAGTATACCATTTCTAAGCGTCAAACACAAACTCCTACTGAACAAACTGGTATTACATCTCCATGCCCTAATGGCTGGCAAGTAGCACATGCCACTGTCCTCGCTTTTAGCCTGGGGCAGGCTTTTCCTGAAAGTCCCTGACTTGAGCTCACACCTGGCAGTGAGATGGTAAAGAAATACGGGCAGAAATCAGCAGTACCTCCTTGTTACCCTACCTGCTGCATGCACACACTGCTTTCTCCTCTGGCCAGCACTGACATGACAGAAATGGGAAATTCCTTTCAGCCAGGAACTTTTCAGTAGCAGGGTGCATGGAAAGACAGAGATGTCAGGGCTGCTTGAATCCAGGAAGGAAAATGGGAACTAGATTTGTGACGCACAACCTACAGTAAACATAGCCCCATTTTATTCCACTTACAGGAAAACTTCCTCTGACATCAGGACAAGCACATGCTTCAGAGCTACAGGACAGCTACAGGAATATAATCTTATAATAAACATGAATACATTTATATACACATGAAACAAAATATGGACTTGGTAAAACAAAATAAACAGTAAATAATCTTTTATTCAATCTCTTTTTTTCATGCCTCAGCATATAGTCCGTGTTACTGTGAACTCTAAAAACAAAAAATGAAATGCAAAATTGTTTACAAGATATAACAGGCAGAATCCTTCCTTTTCCTGAAATTCTTCATAAATGTTAACAGAAGTAGAGGGATGCAGTGAAATAGGGCTTCATAGGAAAAATGTATCTTCACAATGAGAGATACTGACCAGCTAGAGAAGATCGTGACCAACGTTTTCAGCATGTAAATGAATGGGACACTCTTAATGCTCAGAAGCTGTGAAATCCTGGCAGCTAGTTATGTGCTTCAGTGTGGCTACACCAGCTTATTTCAGTCACCCACCGTCTTTACCTTAGAGACCTTCCAAACACAGTGTGCTGTGTTTGGCCCTGTGCTCATTTGCTACATATATTTTTTAGTACTCCTGGTGAAAACATGGGCAAGATTCAAATGCTCAGTATTGTAATAATAAACACTACTTGCCTGTCAAATTAATTTCCATAAGAAATATAATACTATTAATTACCCTGCTTCTCTCTCTCACCTCCTTTGTTGTGGAGTGAGCCGCACAATGAAATTTGTGACCTCTGTTCACCTTTTCACCATTGGCTGAATCACATTTACACTGCTTAAAAAACTCATGTTCATCTGGACACACTGCCTATCAGATGGGTATGCTTTTCATTATAACAGCCTAACAATCGCTCAAAATAACAAAAATAGCAACTTCACTTTACCTACACTAATACAGATTTCATATAGCCATAACATATTCAGCTAGCATTTGACTTCAGCCTAGCATTCAGCAGGCAATTCACCTGCTGGCTTTTTTTTTTTTTTTGTTAAGCAATCTAGCAGTGGGTGCCTGGAGTTCCTTTTCTTTATCTACATGACATGATGGCATAGACAGAAATTACTGGATTAGGAAATATTTCATTCCTGAAATAAAGTTAGAGGGTCAGTGTCTAAAATGAGTCATTACAGATCTCTACTACGAGATTAAGTATTATCAACCAACTGAAAACCACTGATATAACACATGTAATTATTCTTGCAGTATGTGATTACAATACATTCTTCACGTAACTTATTTCCACTCTGTAAGTGCTACCAACCTTTTTACAAACTAAAAACTAGCAGAAGAGGTACCTAAACTAGAAAATATGCTCCAAGAAGCAAACTCACAATGGGATTACACTGAGGATTTTCCATCTAGAGGTTTTTGGTGTTGAAAAGGGGGAGCATGCAAGGATCTTATTTAAAACTCTATTATTAAAATAAACAGGAAAAAAAAAAAGGAGAAGTAATCAAGATTTCAGTTCTCCTTCAAAGCAAAGCAGAAAAGCAATTTCTCTATACACAAAAATGAAAATTAATATGCATTACCAGGAGGAGGAAAAAATACTAAATGACATGTGACAAGCCTTGTTATAACCCTTATTTGACATCATCATTTCAATGAAATAGTCCCCATAACTCTAAAAAGCATCTTAAAATGTAATAAGGGGCATTATTTAATGTCAAGGAGATGAGAATCCTAACGGGAATGACATGGAGCCTCACTACCTCTTGAAGTACACTGATTGTGGACAGGCACTACTGATATCATTTCAGTGTTCAAAGTTGGAATGGCTTATACTTTGTTATGTAATTACTAACATATGACAGACAAGCAAAGAAAAATGTAAGATCAGCTGGTTTTATCTCATGTCTCAGGCACTTCACTCATATTTCTGAACAAATTTATTATTTACTTGCCTGTTAATAAAACTAGCAGCTCTACCAGTCAGTACATTTTTTCCCTAAGCTTTTGAACTCCACCGAGATTTGGAGGCAATTAACATTCACCAGTAACAGAGCAATCAACACAGGGATATCTAATGGGACTGGACAGAATCCAAAAACAGGTATTAGGATAATAGTGAGTCACTGACATAAGGTTATGATGTTAATTTTGGAGGGGAGAGCAACAGTGAGTTTTCAATAGCAGTGTCTGTGATTGCTGTCACATTAACATAACATTCTTTTCTATATGGCTGTCTTCTGAATCTGAAACGTGTTTAAAACTGAAAGCGGCTGACAACACCGAGAATTAACTCTCTACTGCCTATTGCTAAAAAGCTTGCTCAACTAAATTACTTACACAATGGTTTCCAGATGCTTTTCTTCAATGAACAAATAAAAGTAACCATTTTAAAAATGCCAAGAACTATCAGGGGCTGTGCATGGTTCATTTATGACTGGTACAGTCAGAGAGCTAGTTAATCCAAGCATCTTTAGCTTAAAAAGCCAGGGATATTCCTGGAAGCAGCATTCATTCGAGGTATGGCTGCTACCTAATCAGCTCTCTAACTAAGCAGGTTTAAGATGCAGGTTGGATCCCATAAAAGGCTTGGGCACCTACAACTAGGCTTTGCAAGGCATACATTTTTAGAAAGTTGGTCCCAAAAGGGAACCTGAAACACAGGTGTAGATACATCAACCCCAAGGGCACATAGGGGCCAACCTCAAGACAGCACTGGAGTGTGAGAAACCTTGGAAGACTCGTATCAAGCATGTAACCAAAGAGGAAAGCTTACTGCTGAGTATACTCAAAGCCTTATCCCCTTCCAAAACTCCCTGAAAAGCGGCACCAGGTTACCTCCATCCACAGCCCAGAACCTTCTCCTGAGCGTATGCACCTACTCCTGTCCTGTGAACGCAACAGCAGCAGCAGCTCCACACAGGACCAGACAGCAGAGGAGATGTTGTCAGTAGCTGTGTTATGCCATACACTGATGGTAATGGCAACAGAAAGGTGGGACACCTGGATCCAAATCTTTTCCCAGACTGAGAGCCCAAATTCAAGCATATGTCTGCTGTGACAGCATCACTGCCAGCAGGCCACAGGTGACACTGGTGATGGATGAGTACTTTCCTTTGGCAGCTGTGTCACCAGGGAGCTAGGCACCCAGAATTTGGAGTGTCAGGAACCACAATATAAAGGACAGTCTAATTTTGTAGAGTAAGGGGCATTTCAGCTGGGTACTGTTAGGATTAAGTGGCCTTGAAGAGGAGTGAGCGCAGACCTATGTGTCCAGATTCATTCTGACTGCATATATTTCCCAGAAGTTAAAGGACAAAACCAAGAGGCCAAAACCAGCAGTATTAAACAGAATTGTTATTTTTCACAGATTAGCAGGTCTGAGAAAAAGGCACTGTGCAAATGTAGCCTCTTCTACAAACATATGGCATTTGCTATCAGCACCATATGTAGCTTCTGTACTTAGTGAAAGAGCATCCATTCTCGTACATCTATGCTGTATTTATTAAGATATGCTTTGCCTTCCATAAACATCCAATGTTTTTGCAATGTTCTCTATACAAAAGCCACTAGAATTTGCCAAGTAAAAGCTAATAAAAGAACGGAAAGGAACTCAGTGTTTGGCTTATAGGGTTCATTTCACTTCATCCTGCATCCAAATGCAGACATTGGGGTGGGACACATCAGATATTTCACTCAGCCAGCAAACCAAGAGCAGCATATATAAGCTAATGAAAATGACAAAAATATTTAGCTTCTCACCATGAAAGGCTGGCACAACAGCATATAAAACATACAGATTACACAGATTTACTCTCCTAGTCTGAAGAATCATTTAAAAATTAAAAACATCTATGTGGCATTAGACACACTTCCACTTGAAGTTGCCCATATTTTTTCAAAGCCTGAATGTGCAGCCAGTTCACTGAAGGACCAGACTGGTAATGCTAAATGATAATGGGAATTAAGAAGACTTCTGGTTTTGGGAGTTGTGCCTTTATGGTGGCCTAAGCTCCACCAAAGACAACAGCCAAATGAGTTTCCTGCCTGTTTGAACCTTGTAGAGATTTCATTCCCATTCCCGAAACAGGCGAATGCCACTGCTTCTTCTCCAGCCCTGCCACCCCAGTTCAAGCTGGACAGGAGGTAAGGCTTTTGCTCTTGATGAAACCCAAGAACCTGCCAGCCAGACGGGTTCTTTATGTGGAGCCATTTGCTATTAATAAATACCCAACCTTACAGGCAGGTTTTAGAGACTTCCTCAGTCTCACAGCAACCCCCAGCTTCTTTCTTGGGAAACTGGGCGTAGTCTGATGTAAAAACACCAGAATAATTTAGGTCCATAAAGCTGAAATTGTGTGTGGGACCCTTACACACCTGAGAAGGACAACGTTCAGGTCCCACAGCATCCTGCATCCCACTGGTCACACCTCTTACGACAATTTTCACCACCTCACCCATATCTTATGTTCTTTACCAAGTGTATCCTTTCTTGACTGAGACTTGATCAAGAGAAATTGTTCATATTCCTGTTCATTATTCGCTGTTATTCCTATCTCTTTACTGACCTGCATATAATCCAAAACTGGGGGTTAGTATTCCATGCTTCTGTGTTCCTCCTTTCTCTAAAAGGGCATTTCTATACTTGGAATTGTTTCTGAATAGCTCTGTTTGCAGCCTCTCTTATGCACAAAACAGAGCATTTAAACATAAATTATTCAAGAAGTGTCCAGAAAATACTGACTATTGTCAGCCTTGGGGAAAAAGTCACTTTAAATATATTCTGTCTTAATACCCTTCCACTGGCATCTGCTGCTGGTCTGAGACATGGTACTAGGTTTCAGAGACCTTTGATTTGTAGTATTGGCTATTATGTGCTTACATTAATCTCAACCACCAGCTTACCAATACTGTGTTTTGAGCAGGGGCTCAAGCTGCTCTGAGTCAGGCAATTGCACAAAGGCTGCTTCCACAACTCTGGAGGGGAGAATGTGCGATTTTTATTTTCTTCACATAGTAAAAGGTAAAATAACTACTCACTACCTATTTCTCTCTCTGCTGCAACAGTTAAATATTTTTCTACGACAGCCACAGGACTAGAAGATTAAAGAGCTAAGTGCAGTCATCCGATTCTTCAGCATGGTCCCGCCACACGTCTCAATCACTGGCTTCCCCCAAAGCCACAGTGGTAGAGATTAAAGTGCTTCTGGTCCATGGTAATCCAATCAGAGCTAGAAGGGCTTTAATCTCTGCCATTCTGTAGACAAACATTTTGGCAAAATGCCTTCCTTACAGTATTCTGAATTCCACCTGGGTTGCACTCTTGCTTTGACAGGGATTGGGCTCTGCAGGATTATCACCCCTACCCAGAAGGGCGACAATTCCTGCCTTTTCCCCTGGATTAAAAAAGATACCCAGCCACATATCCTCCTCCACAGACAATAAACAGTTCCCAAGTTTTATACTAGGAAGCAATGAAAATTCTCTGGACAAAAGAAGATTGAGATAATGTACTTTTTAATATAAACTGGGAACAAAGGGGGTTTTATTGTTCACAGTCCCAAAGGATTCAATGTTTAGATCAATTGTCCCCTCCTGATATAAGGAAGGAAACCACTATAACCCAGCTGTGTGGAGTGAGCCCCTTTTTTAAAAATGAGGTGACAACCAATTGAAATTTGGGAAGAAAACCAAGTCTCTCCAGCCCAGGGAATTTGCATTATGCCCACAGGCTAGCACAAGACTGTTCAAATCCTGCCCTGTCATATAGATAGGATATGGCGTGATCTTCCTTGAAATGTTAGATTTATGTACATCTGTTTGTGTCAACCACATTACTTATAAGCAGTGAAGGAAATTTTAGCCAGAAAGGCTGACACAGTCAGCCTAAAAAAAAACCTTTAAAAAAAAAGGTATTTTTTCAGGGGGATAGGGTTCTGCAGTATTGACTGTTTCACACTTTTTTTTTTTTTTTTGGGTGGAAATCACTGATGAGATAAAGGATTTTCACTACAACCTTAATACTCACATATTACCCCTGCCTTCCCATATCACTCCCTTGGACTTATGCCTGTTCAGTGAGTAGGAAGGGATCATCATGCCTACTTCTCACTACAGAGAGAGGCACAGAATTAGTCTGTCGCTTTCATTAAAGAGCAAGGGGGGAAACCTGGGGAGGGAATTGGTAGGGGGCAAGAAAAAAAGGGAAAAAAAGACAGAAAAGGAGAGATGAAGCAGTATTATTCTAAAGTCAATGTATAAATCTTTAGCTGTACAACTCCCAGTTGCATTAAAGGGATTTGCACAGCTAAAACCTCATGCATCAAGTTGACAATATAGCCATAAAGATGTGAAATCGGAAGGGGGGGGTTGTTATGGTTTGGGATTTCTTAAATTTATTTATTTGGAAAATAGGTTTTTAAATTTTTACAACAAAAAGTGAAAGCAGAAACAAGAAGATGATTCCATTAAGTCCACACAGTTAGGACTTGGATACCTAAAAGGATTTTTTCCATCTGACAACTAAGTATGTGTCCCACCTGCTCTCTAACAATGAGCTATTTGCAACATTTGGGCTAAATCTATAGGATTTTTCAGGGGTTAAAATGCCATCATCATCCCAAACCAACCCTTTCACAGGGAACCTTGCTGGCAAGGGAGCCTGAGAGAAATAATCTAAGATGCCTTTGCCTTTTCCACTGACACTTCCCAGAGAGGGCACAAGAGCTGGAAACTTTCCATGCAGTCAACAGTCTTTACACAAGTTGTGCATCCTCCTCACACCTACTCTCTAAATTTGAGAAGATAAATTTACATCCCCCAAGCCCAGCCGTGGTGGTAGGCAGGGCCTATAAAGACAGGAAGACAATGCTGTTGTGCCTATGGGCAAGTGGAGTTAGAGTTGGGCTATAGAAATCTGAACTAGGATGCTCAGTGTGGCTCCAGAAAAGTGTGACAGCTGGGATGCTTGTTCCCACTTTCCATCTGGCTGACAGTTGGTCCCCTGAACGTTCTGTCAAACTGCTGGCTCCTGGCAGAGTGACACCATCGCAGCAGTAATTATTGAGTAAGACTGGGGAGAACTGGGTGTCATGTTCAACTACAGCAATGCTGCTTCACAAGGTGCAGAGGAACACACTGTGCATAGGAACATGGGCATGGGGACCTTTTTTTCTCTGCAGAAGCAGAAGAGGAAATCTAGCTCAACACATTTCTTGGGAGCACTGCTACACCAGAGGGTTAATACTAGCAACAGTTTGCAAGAAAAGTACAAAACTGAGCTTTGTGCTCTCTGACAAAGTGGGGCCAACCAAAAGTTTCTAGAAAGGTTTAAAACTGTGGCAGGTTATAATAATTTTGTGCTTTCAAGTCACTAAGTCAAGTTTTTTTAAGTACCAAAAGGGCAGAAATATTGGTCAGCATTATGCTGGTAAGATCATGTTAATGACCCACATACCATTTGCACTCTTCTCAGCTGCTGTCTGCTTCTTGATTATCACTGCCATTAACCATCCCAAGCAGTGCATCAATGAACACATTTTCCCAATACGACTCAAGTGACAGGCAGTATTTTCCTCACATCTAAGATCAGCAGATTTAAAAGTGAACAGGCCATGTCTCAATCCCACTGAAGCTGATGGAATTACACAGTTTTGAACAACAGAGTGTCTTGCTTTAAGTACTTAGACTACAGTGCAAGCCTGTTTCCAAAGCATAGAAGTCCCCCTGTACAATTTTCCTGTTGTCATCCAAGGTCCTGATACAAGTCTTTCACTACGGCATAAAAAGCCACCAATCACTGAACCAATATTGCTTGCCACAGTTTCAGCAATAATTTGCTCTAATCAATAATTTTCATGTAACATTAATTGGTACTCTCTTTGCTACTTTTATCTCCATGACTTACATTATGCAATTTGGCCTATCAATTTACTTAAAAAAGAATTATAACATTTACTATCATGATGAAGAGCTTATTGACAATGAGGATTTTTCACCCAAGTCAATAAAATACAGATTACTACAGTTTGAAAATTAAAAGTCCAAAGGAATTGCTTAAGAAGCCAAAACTGTAATAGAAACTTATCAAAGCTAAATGAGCAATAAATAAGACAGTATGAAAACTGTCAGAGCAACTTAGCATCCCCATTCTGTTTGTGCTTCATTTTATTAGCTAATCAAAGTGTCATATTATTTCTACTGGCATCTATTTACTGCCATGTAATTTTGATAAGGGCACCATCTGTATTTATAAAAGCATTATCTTAATAGCTGTCTAGCAATCTACAAACATAGGTGATATTTAACTTTTCTAAGGGGATCAATTTTAAACCAGGCAAAAGGACTGATATAAGTCAATATGCCTCTGCTAACACATCAAGGGTCCTATCTGGATCTCCTGCTGCCACGTGCCATTATAGCAGCCTTACACTTACACCAAGGAGATGAATTTGTTTGACACGCTGTGCACTCTTCTTTGCTCTATTAAGATGTACAGCCATGAATTTTGTTTAGCAGGGCTTAGAGCTGCCCAGATTTTAAATCCCTGGCAAAAAAAGAAATTGTCACAGAGAACTATTTTGCAACAAAAAAAGCTTGTTTAAGTGATAGTGCTAATTTAGATTCTCCATGAATAAGGATTTTTCCCCCTCCTTAAGGATTCCCTGGATAATTTAGGGATATAATTTTTTGTATGTTACTATGTTTATTTGTTCCCACCTTTTGCATTGCAGTGGGCCTATCAGTGGAGTGAGGACCTCCCAAATGCACCCCGGATCAAGTGTCTCCCATCCCAGAAGTGCCACAACCCCTCAGATGCCTACTTTCTCCTGGCTCCCAATTCTCACACTTGGCAGCAGGGCAGCCCAGCTTCACAAAGAAGTTAAGTAACTTGTAACTAGAACCTGCAGTAGGGTTTATTCCCAGGGAACAGGAGACACCGCTCTGATTCCCTCCTTCCAGATAAGGACCCAAATGTCATCTTCTAGTTGAGTTCATACACAGCAGTACCAAGACAATTTTAAAGATGCAATGCATAGTACTTTGTGTTTGAGTGGTCTCAGAGGAAAGTAAGAGTCACGTCGTGGATCACTGTACACAGCTTTGGTGCCCTCTTCACCCTGCCTCCTTCTGCCATCACACAGGGGCAAGTCCCTGGCAGCTCAGCTCTGCACAGCAATGGGTGATGCCAGCTGCAGGCCTATGGCTCCTTCAGCACCCTTCTGCTGCTAAAGCACTGCCAGCCTTACAGCTCAAAATGCTCTCTGAACATCTCTTTTAAAAGAATTTGAGCTATGGGCAGCAGAAAAACTTAAACATCTCATCTTTAAGCACTCATTGAAGTAGGGACTTTCTGAAATGTTTACGTAGAACAAGGCACCTAAACTCTGAAACCCCACAAAAGATTTAGCTACAGAGGACTGGATATTGCTCGTTAGTTCTAGCTCTCAACTATTGGTCAATGGGATGGTGAAATAGGAATTTCTACATTCTGTGGGATGTCAAGTAAACACATTGTCTAAAAGCAGGTTAGGGGGAAAAGAGGAGGAAAATGCAGTCCATGCACTGATGCCTTTTCCTGGTCTTAAAATCAAGAGGCGAACACGGTTAGAAGGGGAAAAGGGTATTACCTTGGTATTTATTGTAAGGATCCTTAGGTGCACCACGACCAGGTCGAATACACCTCCATGCACCCCCGCAATGGCCCCCACAATCCCCCTCCTCTATATCTGGTTTTACATTCTAGGTCTTACTAATTAGCATATCTATCAAAAATTCCCAAATGAGAGGCTCGAATGAGCCCCCCTCTCCAAGGAACCCTCCCCTGGATGGTTCTATCTTAGTTTACAAAATGTGTTCTGGAGAGGACCTTGGGGTCTGGGGACACTGGCACCCTAACTACAAAGCCTCTAAAATGTTTAGTCTCTTAGTTTAACAAACAAGTCCAAGAATGTAGGCAAAAGCACCAAGAATACAGAAGTTGCAAAAGGTATAACAGGGGTATAAAAGAAAAGACAAAAATCATCATGGCATCAGCACTACATGACAAGTACGTGTCAAATATTCTTAGACTGATTTTAGCACATTCATTTCTAATATATTTCAGTGTTAATTGCCATCTCCTATTTGACATAATAATTATACATAACTGAATAACTATAAAATTGCTGCCTTATATTGCAAATTAGTAATTATAGTAGTAAACATTAACAACATGCCATATATAAAATAGTGATTTGTATACTGAAATGAATTAGAAATAATTGCAATATGTGATAATTAAAATTATGCAAACATTAGCTATCTAATTGTTAGGTTGGGGGTTTTTTTTCCATTTAGATTCTCCTTTTAGAGGTTGATATCATTATCCAAAAAAATTTTAAATATGTAACTCAAAGGCTTTTTTTAAAATCTAAGGGGGAATGAAGAAATGAAACATGTTCTCATTGAGCCCAAATGGGGATTTGAGGCAATGCTCATGCATACAGCTACACACGCAGAGCTATGAAGAGAAGACCTTCAAGAAGATCTTCCCAAAGAGGAGTTCTTTTCTTGTCCAATCTGCAGAATGTGTCAGAACCCTTATAGCTCAGAAACTTGTAACCAGAATCAGTCATCGCAGTTAGTAGCGACAGCAACCTCAGAAACATCTCCTTGCCACTGTGACCTCCTAGCACTTTTGTGGAGAAAACTACTAGAAAGCAGCTGCGCAATATCCACCTCAGGCTTCTTGTGGGCCTGTCTTATCCCTTTCCTGTAGGAAGCACTTAGGTGAGCACTGATGCATATCCACCTCAGACCCTCTCTTTACTACAGAGGTTCTGTACCTTTTTTTCCTCCTGTCCCATGGTATATGTGTCCCTTGCTAAGGGAGATACCTCTTTCTCTCTGTTGATCATCACAATGTTGACAAATACAGGGTTAACTTCAGAGACAAGGCTTTGAAAACTCTTACCTTCGATTTCAGTTTAGGTGTATATTTGGCAAAATGGTAGCAACTGCAAACTGGAAAGGAACATACAGAAGCTGGGCCAAAGCGAAAAATTAATACCTAGCACAACCTTCAAATGATAATGGTAATTTCCAGTACTGATAGGTACTGAAGATCTGCAATACCTATCACCTACAATGGGAGTTTTAATGACTGTTTAGATTCAAGCTTTGTCAGAAGGAAAATAAGAGGAACTTCTGTCCTAGCAAAAATTTCCAGCTACTTTCAACTCCTTCCTTCATATTTTTGTATCCTGTACCTTTGTCCTCTTCTCCTCTAATGCTCATCTCGCTCTTAGCTTCATTTTTGCAGTGCTGTAGAAGCCCTAATGGAGAGGAAGGGTTTGAGACATGAAAGCTGCTGTAGTGTGGAAACAAGGAACAAATTAGGTTGCTAAAATTATGTGATAACCCTACATTTATCTGCTAAAGAACATCTTCAATATTAGTGTAAGACTGGAGAACTAATCAGAAAACAGTCCAGATGCATTATCAGCAACAGAGCAGTGAGAGGAGACAGCCCCTTTATGAAATTGTTTTCTCTGATAAAGGGAGTTTCTTAGTGCTGTAAATCTAACTCACATGAGTGATCATATAGCCACAGGTACAACATTCATTATTAACTAAGTAAAGAGTATGCACCAAATCAATTAAAAACAATCTTTAAAAGAAGGTACATAATTTAATTGTACCCAGGTACAGCTCTGCTCTAATTTATCTTCTGGTCACTTGCAAGGGATTTTACTTAGATGTTTAATCTAACATTCATTGCAAAGGGTAATTCTCATGAAATTGCTATGGCATCTCCTGTATCACTTAATGCAAATGCTTCAGTGCCTCGGCAGTGGAGAGGAGCTTTTTCAATAAAGACACACGTCACAGTGCAGTATGAAGGGCTCTCTTTGTTCAAGTTGTTTTAAAAGTAGCAAAATGTTTCACAGTAACGAGACATTCAGACTCTAACACCAGCTACATTTAGATGACAAATCACATTCCAAATAGTGGATGTACATCACATGTCCATCATGTAGCAAGGAATATGGGCTCCAGACATGTTTTGCATATAAAGGTATGCCCAGATCATGAACTTGCACAGAAACACTAGACACTATCAACTGATGTGCAGCATTAAAATATGCTTGGGAAATTAGAAAACCAACCAAACAAAAAAACCAAAACAACAACAAAAAAACAAACTTAAACCACGTATTAGTGGCTCCTGAATCCAGATTTAACACACTTTAAAAAGCAGCCCAGTCATTAAGGGTCCTGTAGCTGTCAGCACCCATTAACCACACTATTTGTTTACATTTACAGAGTGAATTTCAGCAGGTACCAAAGCAAAAAATGACCACTTGTACCACACATGAGCAGGAGCTAAGCTTTTTCAACCATCTATAAAATCATGGCGGTCAGCCAATGGGAGGGGAATTGCTTCCTGGGGAAGGAAGATTGATCCCAAAAGGCAAGATGAGAGCTCCAGGAAAAGGCCTTCACAAAGTGGGATACCTGTAGGAGCCAACAAGACATCCACATTTCTGGGCAGCGGGCAGATGACATGTGAAGGGTTGTATAGTAAAATATAAAGCCTGAGCATGGTTGCGCTCCTTCTTCAAAAATTTCTAAGTCCTTTCACATCAGAATTACTTCCAGTTTAGACTGGTTTTGTTGTTCAGAACCAGATGCCCAGTTTGGGAATGCAGTGAGCTGGGGGTGAAAGCTCCCAAGGCTATGGGAGGTACACACACAACTACAGCTGGGGCCAGAAGACATGCAGCTCCATTACCAATCCTCTTCCTGGGGAAGACCACAATATTTTGCAGGAAACCAAGATCTCAATATCATCATCTGCTGTTCAAACATACATAGGGAAGAGGTTTTCTGAATAACATCCCAGCTGACATGGACTTCGTTCTGGGCTGTTTAGCAGCGGTTGGGAGGAGGCAAAAGAGAAGAGAGAATGGACACAAACACAACCTTCAGCCCTGGGTACTGATTTGCCTCACCACAGCCCTGATGACATAGCACCTCAGCGACAGGCAGCAGAGGGGGTTTCAAGGCAATCTTGCTGATACCTGCACACACATTTTCTCCATCTGCCAATTTCCTCTGGAAAAGAAGCTAGTCTGTTCCCTTACTCCAGTACTCATTATTAGAAGGAACCAGGTTGGGTTTTGTTTGGTTTGATTTTAATTAAGACCCCTACCAATAATGCTGTCCATCATCTCAGAAAATGGTTCAGGAGGACATCTACTTCCTTTCACAGTTATTTTTCACCTTTACTCTTTTGCTGAATGTATAAAACATCACAGTGGGTACAGATTCCCGTATTTAAAGAATACCGATGTAAGCAGCTATAAATCTTTTTACTTGGAAGCTCTCTCTTCAGGTTACCATTACAATCCATCTGACTAATAAATGTATTTATAAATGTGCATGTTTTCACACCTCTCTCACCAATATGGTGTCACTGTGCTTGCTAATCATGGCACAATTATTCAAGACCAGAAATGTAAGTCTGTGCTTTCTTCCCTGATACAGAGAGCTCTGTACCTGTTAGACAGCATGGGGTTTTTTATCTAAAAATGCTCTTCAATTTTTTCATTCTCCTGATGTAAGTGAAATGGTTATGTTACCTGGAAGATTAAAATACAATACTCTGTTAAAAAATAAACCCCACACACCAACTCAAAATATAAATATTGCCCTACTAGGGAAAATACATTTATGGTCATGTTTGCATAGTCCAAATACCAACTCATCAGTAATTTGAAATCATTACCAACCTTTAGTTTGTACAATGGAGTAAGTAAAAACGCTAATTTAAATATCTTTCCACACAGAAAAACTCTACTGACATCAGCATATTACCAAAACCAATTTTCTTACATCAACTCACATCTTCCCCTAATTCTGTAGCATAGCTCTTGGGAGTTGCTACAAGGTCTGTGTAAACTGAAAATCTAAATAACATTATGACGGCTGTTACAGAACTAATTTATAATCTAATACCCTAGTTGAATTTAATATCCTACTTACTTATTCAAGCAAAATATCTGGAAAAGATATGTCACATCATAATGCAGTTTCTATGAAAATGGAAAAAATAAAGAGGAACTTTAAGTACGCATAATAATAATCAGTAGGGACAGGTACAAGCAAGAACTGTTGTCTGCCCATCACATGAACAAAAGCTACAGTGCCTTAGTAATTGGACTGTTTGTTTCAGAATTCAATTATGACCAAATCTAGTATTTTACATTAGATGTGCAAGCTGAAAATGCTTCTTGTATTAATGCTATTAGTTCCACAGTACAGCAGCATGTAACTGGTGGACAAACTGCTGCCTCCTCATCAGCCACCTTTAACAGCTCCTTTTTTTCACTGAATTGAAGAATTGAGCTTTGTAGCAGTATTTCTAAACATGCCATTTTAATATAAACACAGTCATACATGCATCGTAACTTTCATCTTAATGAAAATAGACTACATCAGCGAATATAAAATTTACCTCTTAATTTGCCTTTTCTAAGACCTTCTAAGTGAATACCTTTCTCAAATACAGTTTTGTAAAAATATTTAGGATCCCAGCAGGAGAGAAAACAAATAGGCTAAACCAAACAAAAAAACCAAAACCTATTGAAATGTCGTTGCTGGATAAGCCCAGTTAGCTATTCTGGCAGAAAACAGCAGTTTATAAAAATTTAGTAGCCCTGAATAGTGTATTTATATGGCAGAGCTGAATGCCCAGGAAAAGGACAGTGTCCATTCTTAGTCAACTTAATACCCACTGTGAAGGCCTGCATAAATCATATTACAGTACTTGCATAACCTTGTTGCTTAACTTGAGCTGTGCTGCAGTCCAGGCTTTCAGCCTCCACCTGGCATTTAGGAGACCAGAGACAGTAACTGACCATCAGGTTCTGGTGATTGCCAGGGGGCATCAGAAACACACACCACAAGAACAAATAAATATATAAATACATATATATATATGTATAGGAGAAACTATATATATGTTGATTTAACCCTCTTGAGTAGTAAATTCCTTCTTTTAGATACATAGTTCACTCTAAGTGGAAAGTTGTACTGAGGCTGCTATGAAAATGTCATTACCTCATTCACACCATTTGCTTCTGTGTGCTTAGGTGCACCCAGCCACAGAGTAGGTGAAATTCGTCCATTTGGAAATCCAGAACACAAAGACAGAAAGTGGTCAACTCTGCTACCCTCGATGGTGCCACTGTTTTGGAGGGCACAGGATATGCCTGGCTGAGTTTAACAATCACACCTCTCCTGCAACAGTATTTACTCTTGAGTAAAAATTCCCAAAGGAACGTAAAAGGCTGCTGTCCGAGACAAGTCACAGAGTGACAATTAGATAATTCCTCTTCACTTTTCTCCAAAAACCTGCAGTTCCTTATCAGAAACACATACTCCACAGAATCACTGATTAGAGAGATGCTACATCCTGCTCCCTATGAATACGTTCCTAAGGTTTCTCTTAAAAACTAGCTTATCGTTATCTTCCTTCAGGAGGTCAAAGGCTTGGCAAGTACTTGCCCTCCTGTGATGTTCCCTCACATCCTCCACCAGCCCCTAAAGGCCACAGGATTGGCTGCCCCGTGCTGCTGCCTCCCTGAAGCCACACAGTAGCCAGCCCCAATGGCAGTAGGAGCTCCCCCCTGCCACTCCTGTGCTCACATACCCTGTGGCAGTTTTTGTTTTAGCTGAAAAAAGAAACAGGAGGCCAAAGAGCCTGGTCTCCAGGATCACAGAAATCACGCAATGGAGGCATGGGCAAGGGTGCAACAGCCACCAGGACTGCTCTTCTCCAATTCATTTCCCCAGAGGACTCTTCCCTGAGAAGAGTTGGACTCTGACAGCCCCATTCTCTTCCCACATCTTCTGTACTGCTTCAGAGACAGCAAGGCAAGAAAGTAAAGTTTGTCTACATACAGCCAGGAAAGTGGCAGAGCACTGACAAGGACAGGCTTTGCACTCCCACCTCTCGGCGAGGTAAGGTTGCAGCAGGAGCCATTACAAGTGGACTACCCAAAAATGTTTCTAGACATCTTGATTATTTTATGTGCTTTATTTAGTTTAAAAATACATATCTGAGGGGGAAAAAACCTGTAATATCAGATTAACTTCCCTTATACTTATTAAAAATAAACATTATGCGTGGACTCTATTTGAGTACAGTTAGCCATAACAGACTTGGTGTAAAATCTTTTTCCATCAGCTTTATAAAAACAATGCTCAGGTTATTAAGTTACTTGACATCCTAGAGAAGTGCCAAACACATCTGGGGAAATGGGGGTAACAGTGGAAGGTGGGGGGAGCCTTTTTTTGTTTGTTTTGTGTTTCTTTATCATCTTTTTGCTGCTTGCATTTCTCAAGCTTACCAGGGCACAAGCAGTCCCCAGAACGCATTAAATAATTACATGGGGAATCCCCATAAGCTGTCTTTAGGCAACTTTAACATCTTTTTTTCATCAAGGGTACAGCACAGGAGGGACTAATAAAACGGAAGATCCTCAGCTCTTGGTCCTTCAGGCAAGCAATAAACTTCCCCCAGCCATGCACAGCATGAAGGCTCCTCTTCTTTCTTTCAACAAAAAGCTAAAACCTGTCTGCATTTTTCTTCATTGATCCTTCACTAGGGGAAATTATTTTGGACAGCAGCATGGCCAGCTGCCCTTAATTATAAATCAGTTCTCCAGCATATGTGCACAGTACATGGGGCCACTCTAACAGTCAGGGAGATAAAGTTGTACAGGTGAGCCAGCCCTCCCAGGAGCAAACACTGGCATATGAGTTGAAGGGGTGCAGCTCTGAACCCACAAAGCCAGCCCTCAATCAGTTCAGCTCCTGCACTTTCATCAGCCCTTCCCACAGGAAATGCTCCCATATTTATTGCTGCTGGAGGAGAATAGGGCTCAGAACTTTCACTGCCTTACCATTTCCTTGCCAACTTTTTCTCATTTGATTTTAAGACACTCATTAATAGCCAGATTTACTGAGGATTTTCTTTTAATTAAAAAAAACAGGCAAATATGTCCCAAGGACCAAATGCATCCCATCAAGTTCTACACCATGGCCTGAGGCCACTCTCTCCTATTCTCTCTCAACTCTTTCAAATATTTAAGGATTGCAGAAAGGCAGGAACCTCAGGAGAACATCTTGCCCAACATACCAATCACAGCACTATTTCAGCAGAGAAATATCTGGTAATAACAGAGTCCAGGTTTTTCATCAATGGGTGCCTCAAGCACTAATACTCATGGTTTGGACTCCAATCAATCAGACTGATTTACAGTAAGTGGTGCTGAGGGCCAAGGAACTCTCACTGAAGCGAACGGATTGCCTCAAAATCCTACCACATCTTTAGATTTTTAGATGTGGACTTACAAAAGAATTTAGTCAATGAGTTTGAGTTCTCAGCTTAAATCACGCACTTCTATTTTACTGGCTTTATGAATGTTTTCACTCCTTTTATTTTTCTTTTCCCCCAAAGGCTGATAAGTTTAAAAGAGGAAGATTTTGAGGCTGTCTACTATACTCTGGTGCACCTACATCCAACTGCCAAATATTAGCAGGTATGCTTGTTATCCTTTTTATATCATGGGGTTTTTTTTCATCCTTTAGCCTTAGAAGCAGACATGAATGAAAACTTGAGTCATGCTCCTTTTTGTTAGCAACTTGGCACAACGCAATCCCTACAGCCAAAAAATAAGCATCCATTTAGTTGAGGAACAAAATAAAGGAGACTGCAGCAAAGGAAAGAGTGTAAGACAGAAGAGAAAAGAGCTAAAGTGAAAAGGGCATTGAACAACACAGCACGGAGAAAGGATGCAATATTCTTAATACACAATAAGCATTCACAGCTAAATGGCAAGCAGAAAGCACTGGCTACTGCAGCTGAGGTTCTAGCTTGGTAAGCAGTGTGTTCGCTCCATATGTTCAGCAAGCACCAAACTAAGCCATCTGCTTCTTGTGTCTGTGGTAAAGGGAGCCAAAACATACCTGATTTCTCACACCTGCTCCAAATGGAAAACACCTACGAAGAAAATAAAGCACTCCTCCTCAGTGGACACAAACCTCTGGAGAGCATGTGTCTGTGCTTGTGTCTTGGGTGGGGGACAAGAGTTTATCCCCCTGTGTCGCATAATGTGCCAGAAAAATGTATGACATCTTCTAATAACTAAAGGGCAGATTTTTCAAGTCAGGCATGTGCAATTGGGCTAGCCTAACTTAGGCATGCAAATAGCAGATGTGCACACACAGATATCTGACCTGCACATGCGCACATAGATAATTAGCGTTTCATAGCTCTGACGATACTGGGGCACGGGTTTATCTTCGAAAGTTGACTCTTACTTGGGGAATTTTGCATCCTGGCAGCAAGAAAACTATGTTCATTTATGTAATTCAGCTATTATTCTGGTATTCAGATGGAATTCACAGCAGTTACCTAGAGCAAAAATGACCCAATGTTTCAGAAGTAAGAGCTATATATGGTAAGGAAAAGATTTAAATCAATCTCTAGCCACTATATTAGCAGCACTGCTGTTTATATAACATCCTACCCAAAAACAGGCTCAAGAATTATTATTTTTAATATTTGAGAATAAGATCACGATAGAGGGCAATGTAAGTGGTGCACTGTGTTTTATGAACATGCAGTGACAAGTAAGATTACTGTATATGGGCAAATATGAAAAGTGAAATGAAAGAGTCAGGAAATAACAGAACTGAGAGGCACAGTTAGATGGATCCTTAGAAGGGGTAGATGGATCCTTACATCTTTTGTCCTGTGATGGTTTGGCTGCCATTGGCTGATCTCACCAGAAACTCAGGAAAGCAAATGATGAAAAAAAAAATGAAAGGATCCTCAAACCTGCTGAGAAAGGAATAACAGATTTGGTCTCTGACCTGACAAAGTCATGGAGCCAAGGTCCTTTTGAAAATCCTTTTATAGGAATCTAAAGATATGACCTGATTTCAAAACGTACTGAGCACTCAGAAGATCCCACTGACTTCACTATAAGTAACTGCAAGAGCACAGCATATCCTTTCAATTGCTAGTAATTCCATGAAGCATGTTTGTCACCTACAAGATCAATGGGATGGGTAGGTGCTAAGTATATCACAGGATCAATCTTATTTGGCTAGGAAATAAACCAATTGCTACATGCTACACCCTTTGTTTCTCAAATGTAGATTCAAAACAAAACCAAAATTACAAGTTCTGCTCAATGAATGGTACTGACTTGTGAAGCTTTATAACGACACTTAATATATGAGTAATCAATACATTTACACACATGAAATGCATCCCTTAAACTCTTCGCAGTAAGTTTAATTCATGCACTTTCATTGTTTGAACATTTTCCAAGATTTTCCTTCATTAATACTGTAGGCTGTTCTGAATCTCAGGACCGCACGGCTCAGGTCAAGAGTTTTGGAACAGATAAATAAATGAGCAAATCCAATCTGATTTTAAAAAGGAAGTTATTTTTTCCCTAAAGAAGAACAAATGCGGCCTCTTCTCAGAATAAGTATTTTTCTATAAGGATCCAAGTCCACTTTTACTCTTTTTTTTTAATTTGTAGATCTGTATCATTTAAAACAAGCATGCTGGTATATTCATATTCACCAATGGTTGTTGTAATCAAGGAGAGAAATCCATCGTCAAAGCACTAACAATACATTGTTATACCAAAATGCACGTCAGCTTTCAATGCTTAAATGGCCTGATACCATCTGACCACTGTGGAATCAGCCTTTTGTATTAAGCTGACACCAGTGTTACTGAATTGCTGTAGTGGGTTGGAACATAGTTGATGGACAGTCTTTTAGACCAATCGCTTCTCACAATCTCACATATTTTAAAGGCAGCACAAGGGCGGGAAGTCCCTTTTGTTTCCAGCGCTCCCGCAGGGAGCCAGGCCCCAGGCTCCGTCCCTTGGAGCAGGCCCGGGCCTCGCCCTTCCCCCGGGTCACGGGCCCCTCCCCGCGGGGTCAGTGCGGGAGAATCGCCTCAGAGCCAGGGGCAGCCAAGAAACAACCATAAGCTGCTGTGTAGCCGAGACCACCCGGCGCAGTTTTTTGAAGACTGGTGGGGTTCCCCCTCCCCATTCCTCACGCGGTCCCACACATATCCGGCGGGAGCCGATGGAGTTTTCTGCAACCAACCCCGCCTGAGTCGAGCGGAGGAGGACAGCCACCAGCATAAAGAGGCTTTTTCTCCAACGTAAAGGCCGAAGAAAATCATGGTGGCTTCAAGGTCAGAGAGAAAGAAAAAGAGAGTCATATGGGACAGAGCTGAAAGTGGCGACGGGAAAAGAGGGTGGAGCGCACCCAGCGCAAAGCTTAAAAATGCTTTCTCCAGGCGTGGTAAAAACTGTAATATCACAAACTGTTCTTTCCTCTTTAATCCATTTAAAGAGACATGGGGGGGATGAGAATTCTGTGTGCAGCTTGCGGAAAAAGGAAAGTGGTCACACCAGGTCACCACTTTTAGAGATTTTGTGAAGAAGAGAGCCATTCCTTTTCAGGCTGGAATTTGCTTATCCTTAAAAAAGAAACATCCCATGTGTGACCCATGTGGGAAGGCTGCAAGATTCATGGGAGAGATGTTTTTCACGGCAACAGATTTCCGGGCGGGTCTGTTGCCAGTGGCAGTTTGGAGACCACGTTTAAAGCAGAGAAGAAACCTCTTTTCCGCTAAATATTGGAGGGACTTTTTTTAAGAACTGTGAAACTGACCAATGCCCTGTTTTGTTACCCTTTGTGCAAGCTGGATAAATGAGAGGGGGTGCTGGAAGAGAGCAGAGTTTAACTTTTTTATTATTTCTTTTTACCTTTAATTCTGTTAGTAATAAAACTTCCTTTATACTGTAATTGTTCAAGAGTGTACCTGTTTTGCCTCGCAAATTTCCAGTTTTCCTCAATATAATCCTATTTCCCCTTATAAAATAACAGATTTCGTGGGAGCCTGGTGCTTAGCCGGCTCAAACGACGCCAACTGCCCTGTTCTATAAAACCTTTTTCATTTCATACCACTGATTTGCTACAGAAAAGACTCCTGCTTCTGTCTTAACAAAGCCTTCTGGTGTTGGGCTTCAATTAAAATTTCATAATAAATGTACCACTTATTTTAAATGCTGCAAATACTTAATTAAAAAAAAGTTACCAGCATTATACTATAATCTGGAACACTGTTCTTCATAGTTGGGCATTTAACAGTGTGATACTGTACATTGCTACATGTACAGAAACACGTACTCATACACAGTAGAATAAGTCAAAATTGAAAGGTAATCCCAAAAGTTGTTCTGTGCAATATCTCAGCTTATTTTTTTTTCCTAATATGGGTTCTGAAAGCCAAATACGTTTCTGGGTTTGACTTTATTTTTTCACTGGGGGGAAAAAAGGGCAAACTAACTTCTGATTTAAAACCACCATTATTTACCTATGCCTTAACAAACTGTACAGTTAAGAGGATCAGAAGAGATAGGTTTACAACAGAAGCTGCTGAAAATTAGAGATGTTACATCAGCCATTGATCCTTCTCTCACCACCAGACCAGTTACATCAGTTTCCTGTAAGCTATTCTTACTGGCTATACACTTGTGGGACTACCTGAAGAGGGTGTAAGTAACCAAGGATAGGATAGAACCAAAGAGCATAGGCAGCATCTGACCACCCCACTGGTGCCTGACCTCCACTGCAGTTCTGGCTTTCAGATCCCTACGCTTTAGAGAAAGACAAGGGATGCAGCAGGGGATGAAATGAGGGAGTCAATGGAAACTGAGGGTCAGGTGCTACCTATGGAGGACCAAGGCAGACTGGAAGTAGAGACATTACACTGCTGACAGAAACGTAGTTCAGCTGCCTGTCAAAAGGCTTTTTTTCTCCTCTGCCTGTCTCCCTAGATAAAAAGAGCAGTTCTATCACAAGTAACACTCTGGTACCACAGTTATTCTGAAACTGGAAGGGCCACATCCCATTCATCGGCACGCAGAAGTCAGAGAAAACAAACGGGTGAATCTGAAGCTCCTAGATACTGACCCTTACCAGACTAATTTCTAATAGTCATACAAATTCAGTTTTACTCACTGAGAAAATACTACAGGGCTGCTACAGCTTATTTTACAACCACCTGGGAGCAACATGACTGAGTGTCCACTTTGCATTGATCTCAAACAACCACATATTGTTGCTTCAGCCAGGAATACTGGATAGGCGACACTTGCACCTGTGACATGTGGATGTAAAGGCAGAGGCAGAGCTTCCTGGTGGCCATCACCACCCATCCTGCATTACCAGGCTTCACTCCAGCTACAACAACCAACATGGTCACTTTAAGATTACTGACCAACCCACTACTTTAAAAAGAACATTTCAGTTCTAATAACCCCTTATTTATTCTTTCAAATGTCAACTTTTATAAATTTTAATGCCTCTCCCTTATTTTTGGTCAATTCCTAGATCCCTTTATAGACAAACACTTCAACCTTAAGATAATTCTTACTGGAAAGAGTATTTACCATTCTTTTACCATCTCTTCTAATATACCAATACATAGGATATATATTATTCAATGCTGTATTTGCTGGCACAATAATCTCCATAATTTGTAAGAATTTGAGAGACGTGAGATCTGGAGACCGAATATTTAACCATTTCTTAATATCCAGTCCTGAAGTACAGACACAACTACTGAATTTGTCAGTATAAAGCTTTTTTTCATTCAAACAAATGCAAATTTCTGTCAAATTTCACTGTTACTAATATTTAGGAATAATTACCATATTTTCAGAGAAACTTAATTAAGGTAGTTCTGTTTGCCAGCATCAACCTGTGACACAGGTATTTATTTGAGAGCTGCCTCATGTACGTTAATAGATGAAATCTCTTTCACCATTTTGTTTTGCTGCTGTTTTCAAACAACAGATGCATTTGTAGCCAAATACATGTCCTCAGTTATTTGATACAAGCTACCCTCACATAAAGGTTGGCAAACTGATGTGTCTCCTGCAGTTTTAAAACTCTGCTGTCACTTGCAGAAAAGCGATTGAAAATTGTTCCTTTTACACTCTTTTAAAAGCAGCTGGTGAATGACATGCAGTGTACTCTCTCCTGCTATATGGAATCACAGAATTATGAGCATCTCAATTAGCTGGAAGCATATATTCATTCTCATCTTCCATTATTCTGTAAGCAGAATCGTGTCTCCAAAATTTTCATTTGCATTATCAGCTGCAAATGATGGTACACTGTCAAAGTTTAAATCACATTATTCTAGTACACTTTTCCTTTTTCCCAGTATTCTTTCCTTGCTTGTATTCCTGTACTGAAAAATAATTATATAAAATTATATAGTAAAAAAAGCTGTCAGATATGTTTTGCCATACAAAAATACATGCCTTCAACCAAATCTCTGCTTTCCCAACTGAAAGCAAAGTGATTGCTGGCAATACTTACAGCTGTTGTCCTACCAAGACACATCACTGTAACTACAGGTGAGGTCTGGCAAACAATATCACATGCTGTTACAATGAGAACTTTTACATACCTAAACTAACTTCCTTCTACTGTAATTATCCAAGTCCCTCCTGGGATCACAACACATGCAGGCATGTAATTTAAAAATAAATATATCATTTTTTAAACTTAAAAATTATTCAACTCAGACACTGCCCCTGCTCTACCAAACTCTGTGCTGGGGCCAATAAACCCCATATTGTGCCTTGTATAGTGTAAAGCTTATAGAAAGTAAACTCTTATACAAAGAATCTGAAATACGTATCAATCCTAGATGCAGTTTTTAGCAGTTTAAAGCTATTACAGAAACACCCTCCTAACACATGATTTGGGATTTCAGTGGAAAATTAAGGACTTTTAGTACATATATTTGATATGGGAATTGGTAAATAAAATATTTCAAAAGCACTGCAGACATATAAAATAGGGCTGCTGGGATCGAATACATATGATTTGGTTTTTAAACCACGAGAAAGTTCACTGAAAGGCACTAAAGGCACTTTAGTGCCTTTCAAACTACGAATTTGAAAGCAGCAACTTAGAATTCCCTGCAATTACATTATTACCCCTAACACTTCCCCACATTTATTTCCATTCCTCCAAACAGATTTTCTAGTCTTCAAAACTGTCTAGCTGGAGTATTCACAATGATGCTCCCAACAGGCTTATTCTCTGTTTGTGGTTTGTGTTGTGGGGGTTTTTTTAAGGAGTCTTCCACTCCCTAGTTCCTCATTTCTGCTCTGAAACTCTTGCTGATCTGGATCCAACACTTGGTGAGCACCAGTTTTGCTTTCCAGTCTGAGCACAGTTAAGGGAAGTCTCCCTCTACAAACCTTTGTAGCTCAGCACAGCACATCAAAACTGGAGCTGGAATCCACCACTACTTTTATGCTGCTGAGCTTATAATAAAAATTTCAGAGAACAAAAGTAATGCATGTAGAAACTTCAGACCCTGTCAGAAGATGGCTTACTATTGTGTTTCAAAGCATACCTGCTCACAGTATTCACTGAAACCTCTGCAATAGAATGCATTTATATGTACAAGCACTTAATACTAACCATGTGTGTAGTAAACCTTTCCTCAAATTTTCCTTCATTTCATGCACATCCCCCTATTTACCTCACAAATGGAAGGGCAGACATTTTTAATAGGCAAGATCTCAGACAGGAATCCCTATCACCAATTTTTTCCAGTGAGTAAGCTAAGGCACTTCTAGGACAACATAAAAGCACAACTTTTGGATGACTGCGTGTTTTACAGATACTTTGACTCAACTCCGCTGCAATGAGCAGAGACATCTTCAACTAGATCAGGTTGCTCAGAGCCCCATCCAACCTGACCTGGAATGTTTCTGGAGTTGGGACCATCCCTCTCAGCAAACTGTTCCAGTGTTTCACCTCACTCATTGTAAAAAATGTCTTCCTTACATTTAACCTACCCTCTTTTAACTTAAAATCATTACCCCTTGCCCTTTTGCAGGAAGATGAGGGAAGTTGGGAGGACAGCAGCCCCCTCTGTAGGGGTAGACAGGAATAGAACGGGAAGGAGAGAGCAAATCCATTCTAATCTCTGAGTTTATTCGCCTCTGCTTCAGTTTCAGTTTACCCTATGTGATGTGTGAGATGGGTCAGGAGGGAGAAATAACATAGGAGACAGACAAACAAGAGGACAACAAGAGCTGAACCTTTCCCCAGCCAAACTGGGATGTATCCCTGGACTGGGGGCTTGGCATTATCTCACATGAGCTCATCTGCAGCCCAGTTCATCTGACTCCTAACAACACTATCACTGACAAAGCTGTTTATGGTAAAGAGGACAAAAGTGAAAGGAACGGGTACTTTAACTGGTGGGCCACATTTGCCTGTGCATCAGGAGTACATGTCTAAAATGCATCAGATTCCACATATCTGCTAGAAGGAATAATACACACGAGCCACACCGATTGCTTAGTCAAAAGGAGTTGTTCCACCTCTGATTTTACAGCCTATTCACAAGACTAAGCACAAAAATCCTGCTAATGGACATCCTGTGGATCTGCACCATCTCTGGGAACAACATGTCCACAGACCAATGAGCAGATAAACTTCATCCATATGTAGTTTTTTTCCCACTATGGTGGATACACTATAGATAAGTCTCAATTTAATATGTAAACCAGATATAATTCGAAACTTTATTAATGTCATTCAGCCCATGTCACTGATTGAGCCACTTTCAATCATGATTACTTCCCTGGAAACCCAGCACACAAGAGAACACCCAGCAGAGAGATAGGAACATGTGCAACAAGAGGAGCTCAGCACTCTCCAGGAAGATCGTGGGGCACAACAGGTTTCCAGTGTTACCCGTCCTACCGCAGGAACTCCTCAAAGATGTGTGTGTACACCATGTACCCTTCTCTCCAGCTCAGCAACAATTATAACAGTCAGGGAAACGACGGCTATACCTTCATTGCTTGAGGTGCAAAATACACAAGTGTATATGCTAACATCAGTTATTTTATATTTATTAGATTTTACTTTAAATGGATATGTCTCAGAATAAAACCATACCAGCAGTGAGCAAGTGGATTCAGGAACAGGCTTCTGATATCCTGCACAAGACACTGCCCTTTAAAACGGCAATAATTACACTTCCCTCCTTGACAACTGCAATATAAAAATAAAACTATTAACACACTGACAAGTCAAATTGTACAGTGATGAATAAATATCTAGATAAATATGTTAATTCCAGTAGGATGCTTCCCTCCTCTCATCATTCTGAGATGAAGAAGAAAGAGGTAGGTAAGGAATCTCCCCAGGCTTTTCTTGCACCATTATTTCCTATGGCTTCTACCATTAATCTCTGCTCAAAACTAAGTGATTCCAGCTTTTTATTTCTCTCTATTGGAAGTTCTTCCGCAGATCTAGTTACTTCTAAGACATATTTTCATTTCTGCTACACAGCTATTTTGAAGCACACATTTATGCCTAAAACTTCTGTTTTACACAATTATCAACAGAGATCAGGGCAGTTCCTGCAGGAATGTACCAATTAAATATAAACAACTGACGAAACAGCATTCATACACCCTCTATTTCCTTCTCACATAGGGTATTCGCTGTGTATTTCACACACAAAATTTTCCACATAAAGCCTACTCAAATGCCACCCTTCCAGGAAAAGATCGATTATTTCACAAAATGCTCTGTAAATTACTTTGATTTATGGTTCAGCTATTAACAAAATCAGTAGAAATTCTCATCCAGACAGGGTAATTAGAATATGGCAGGTAGGAGAGGTCAATAAAGGTCGGCATACAGTCGTAACTTACGGTTAAAAAAAGAACAAATATGGAAAAACCTTGCTGCCACGGACTGCTGTGTATCTGTGGAACTGGAGAGGAATGAAGTGACAGCCCTCTAACCCTTCAAAGTTTACGAATTCCACCTTGCATTAACTTCAATGTTTTCAGTACAAAACAGTACTGAACATTAAGCTTTTGTGTCTGTGAAAAAGCTCTCTCACCCATATGGCAGCCACACTATACCACTGAAAATACATGTGTTCATGAGTTGATTATCATCTGTACCTGATAACTAATGTCATAACAGACTCCGTGATTTATGCATGCACACACACATCTATATACACACATACATATGTGTACCCCTGTATGCATACATGTATTTTTGCATATGTAAAGAAGTATGCATGGAAATACCCACTGAAATCTCCACTCTAGATCTCATTAAAATGTCCTGAAATATTTAGCCACTACAGGCTTGGATATCTGTCACTTCAGATGGCATATTTACACATTAAATAGTACAATTACAAATGGTTTATTAAGTAATTGTTCATTAGTAAGTCCTTATCCAGGGGAAGTCTGAAATTATAACTATTTTAAGCCAACCAGTGGACAAGGTTGAAATCTGTGGTTTATTAGTACTGCAGAGAAGCTCAAGGCTGCTCTGAAAATACGGCACATTTCATGCTTCTTATTGAAATACTTTTCTGTTCATATTCATTGCAGCAAGTCCTATGCTCAGATTAATTTGGTTTTTGTCAATTTAGGCTATCTTATGCACTGTTGTTATTTATGATTTCATCTATTTATTGAATAAATAAACTCAAGTTCTACAAAGCTCATATCAGAAATCACTGAGGTTTTAATGAAGTACACTTTGAAAATATGCACTCTTTTCTTTGAATTAAAACTTAAAAACCTAAAGGCAGGAGCTGTACAACATAATGCTTCTCTATTTTCAGGAACTATTTCTGGATTTTCAAAAATCCGTATCCATTTCCTGTGGCTTTCATGCACACAATCCCTTAAAATAATCCAAATAAAACAATCCTTCTTGATAGCACATTACTGATACACAGAAGCTCTACTCAAGTTTCCATTTTAGAAACCACAGTACCAAGTTTCTATTTTCTCTTCCTGAATCAACTTAAGACTCATAAAAACCTGACTTCTTAATTTATTCATCAGCTCAAAGAAGAAAAGCTGGTGGTAAAATAATTAATAGTTGTTATATCTGATACACTATAAAAAGCTTGAACTCATGAGCACATAACTCTTGAGCACATAACCAAAAATACTATCTGAATCATACCCTGTCCCAAATGCTGTAATAGGACAGTGCACAACTACTGTTTTAAAACTTACAAGTTTAAAATAGTGTACCAAAACTGGCAGTGGAAGCTCATAAACCAATGTGAGTGGTTAGTGTCCTGCTTCTGGCCCATCTGGAAAGCAGGTTGGGTGAATGGAGGCTGTGCTGTGACAGACACCTTCTTCTCTTGAAGAAGCACCACCTCATACCATCTGAGATCAAATACTTCATCTTGACTGTTCTTCTGCACTTAGGAGCAAACAAGCTCCTCCACAATGTTTGGTCCTGCTACGTAACACTCACCTTAGATTCCTTCATAAATGCGGTAACAACTATGCAAGTTACAGGCAAGTAAATGGTGACCAGGCCTTGACAGCAAAGGTTTCATCATGACAAAGGAAAGACAACTGCCTCTCCAAGAAATGTTTCTCCTTCAGTGCCACCAGACTTAGGAGAACCAGGAGAACTTAGGAGGACTGGGTAGATGCTGGCGTCAAAGGTAAATAGCTTCCTTTGTGTGAAGAAGCTGCCTAAATCATTAGGGGTAAGCAGAACTCTAAATAAAAAGCAGCAGGGAAATTGCAGCATAAGGCATGTAATAATGTAAGAACCAAGTTGTCACCTACTACTTTTAACATGAATGCTGAAGCAATGGCTTTCATGGTATTGTTAAGGCTGGAAAAGACCATGAGTAAAGGTTAAGGCTGGAAAAGATCACTGAGCCTGTTAGCCCAGCACCACCGTGTTCACCCCTGCACCGTGCCACATCCACACACCTTTAAAACACCTCCAAAGATAGTGATTCCACCACTTCCCTGGACATCCTGTTCCAGTACCTGACCACCCTTTCAGTGAAGAAATTTTTCCTAATATCCAATCTTGGCCCCCTCTGGTACAACTTCAGGGGTTTTCTTCTTGTCCTAACTATTGTCACTTGGGAGAAAAGACTGACCATCTCCTCACTACCATCTCCTTTCAGGTCATCCTAGAGAGCGGTAAGGTCCCTCCTGAACCTCCTTTTCTCCAGGCTAAATAATGCCAGCTCCCTCAGCTGCTCCTTGTAGGACTCATGCTCCGGACCCTTCACCAGCTTTGTTGCCCTTCTGCGGACTCACTCCAGCACCTCAGTGTCTTTCTTGCTGTGAGGGGACCAGAACTGAACACAGGATTCGAGGTATGGCCTCACCAGTGCCGAGTACACGGGGACCATCACCAGACAAAACCAGAAGTGTGTTAGGCTGCTGTGCTCCCATTGTTTCAATCAGAGACAGAACAAACTCAGATTAACTCGCCACCACTCTCTGGACCCAGCCATCCAGCCAGTTTTCTACTGGCAAACAGTGCACCCATCTAAGCAGCGAATTTCCCCAGGAGAATGCAATGCAAAATGATGTCAAGACTTTACTGAAGTCCAGCTAAACAACATCCACAGCCTTTCTTTCACCCATTAAGTGGGTCACCCTGTAACAGAATGAGACCAGGCTGGTCAAGCAGAACTTGCCTTTCATGAACTCATGCTGGCCAGGCCTGATCCTGGGACTGTCCTATAGGTGTTGAGTGACATCATTTACCATACAAAGTGAGCAAGATACATATCATGAAAATAAATTGCAAAAGAAACATAAGAAGACTATAATCGTATTATTGTAGCTAGGAACAGTGTTCTGGCTGAAAGGTAAAAAAGTTATTTTGAGGTGGGCAAGAAAAAGGAGGCATAGCTCATAGAAATTAGCTGCTGCAGAGTGTCTAAATGGAAGAATTATCAATCCAGATCATGATGTGGCAGTTTCTAATGAGAAAGGCAGGATGCAAAAATAACATCTCAGTACAACTATTAAGCTGGAATAGATGCTGTTTACTGTATTAATGTTGCCTTTACTGGTGTAAAAAAACAAAACCAGAATTGTAATAGGCCATCGTGCTCCCATCTTTTCAATTACAGAGATAGAACAATCTCAGATTCCAAAGCTAACCACAAATCAAAATTGTGTTATGTTATCTACTGAGACACAAATGGAAAATAAATACTGTTAACTGTCACTTTCCATTAGGTAACAGAAATTCAATTACATTTCAAACAAGCCTCCATGTCAACAGAATAAATCTGTTTCATAAATGAGCAGGTAACCATTTTTTATTCCAACTTCCCAAAGGGAAAAAATCAATTTTAATCACAATTGTTCATTTTTTCCCACATTAATGTTTTGAAGCAAAGTACATCATCTGACCTAATAAATACCATTGTATAGCACTAAGGTTTAGGAAAAAGGGGCAGGAAAAGGCGTTATGAAGAATTGCGAAATTCATCTGCTGATACATTGTGCTGTTTTGGCAGTGAAGGCTCATGGTGCCCAACTGACCTATGGACCACCAGTTTTCCTAGCCTTCTGATTGGATCAGGAGATCAGAAACCCAAGTAAGCATCACTAACTACTGCAACAATCAAGAGTTTATAACAATGCACCAGCCACCATAAAAAGCAGTGTGTTTTATCAGGATGATTACACTTAAAGAAATTGAGGCAAGGAGTAAAGAAGCTTCTTGGAAAGAAAGAAGGGCCCCACTCTCCTGTCATATATACATATATGTATACACACATATATAAAAATATATGTAAGTGGATTAAATGTTCTTCAGAAATACAGGACTTTTGTGGATTCAAGAGTACCTTCTCATCAGAGACACCACCATGGTAGGGACAGGAAAATGACAAAATCTGAAATTGGCACCTATATTTGAAATCCCCTTGTAAATCTTTATACCAGATCTTGGAAATACCCCGTTTTACTTGCATGAGAGCCCCAGCTTGACAGAAGCCTGCCCTGAAGCAGAGCAGGAGGAAGATTCATCATCGGAGTCTTGAGCACCAGACCTTCTCTCTTTTTTAAATACAAGAGGCTAAAAAAACTGGCTTGATAAAAAGAGCGAGAGCACTGTGACTGCAAATTCACATCTTGTCCTCCTCATGTAGACAAGAAGAACAAAGCCCTCATTGCTTGATGTGGGAAAATACTGGCTCTGCACTCCCCTTTGAATTTGGAGGGGAAGCCAGAACTGCAATTCAAACGTGTTTGGCAGCTGTGGGTGCCCACAAACAGTATCAGTTGCAACGGGGAAAACGAACATCCTCAGCTACTCGACTGCCAACTGGCTAAGTGTCACATTAGGTTAAAGAGCGAAGAAAAATACTCTCAATGCCATAAACTAATTTCTTTCTATGGAAACCCATTGTGGAGCTCACAGAAATCACAAAATATGTTTCTTGTAACACAGTGGAACTAGTTTGGGAAGTAAGATTTAGCCATTAAGTAGCAGTGGTCAGAATGCAATTAAATTGGATCCCTATCAGAGTCATCACATCAAGAGACAGTGCATTAAGTATGAGAGGGGCTTCTTTTCCTAAATGAGAAAATTAGGTAAAGCCTAAAGGGGAGAGTTAGGGAATTAAAATCCATAGAAATCTACTAAAAAGGACCTTATTAGAGTCACAAGAAGCTTATATATATATATATTTAATATACATATATATATATAGTAAAAAGTCAAGAACAAAATAGTATGGCTAAATAATAAATCACAAAAAGAAATTAAAAAACCTAATTAGAAGAAAAGCAATAGACAAACACAAACTTCACCATATTGATGTAAAAACAGATTACAAGGATGAACAAAGTCCCCCAAATAGTCAACTACATCATATAAGTAAGGTTCTGGAAGTACAGTTTCCAGCAGGACCTCTCTGCCTGTGAGTATCAATAGCTGGCTTAAAGCAATTGGCCAGGAAGCTAAAATTTTTCTTGAAATCACTATCCATCACAATTAATAATACCTGGAACAGACAACTCTCTATCATATTGGTGTTGTCAGAGACAGGATGATTAAAGAGGGTGAAATTTGACAAATTCAACTGTCTACTCCATTCAGGACCAAGAGCCTTCCTCAGTTTCAAAACCTTTTGCAAATTTGACCCCACTTATAGACCATCTGTCATCACATGACTCTCACAGCAGAGACAGTATTTGAAGGTCAAGCAGAAGAAAAAGATCCTGTTTTGAATGTTCTAATATCATGTGCTCCACAGACTGCATGAAGTTTGGATTAATATTTTTATAATTTCTAAGAATTTAGGAGCAGCTGGGCTGATTCAGAACCAGGCTGAGCTCTCACCTGTTTTCGACTGTGTCCTCAGTGTCCAGTCTCTGAAGAAGCCAGAACTGGCCATGAATATATGACACCACCTCCTCTCAAAGTCCTCGCCTCACCTTGGCTATTTCCAGTTGATGGAATATTCTGTTCTTGATGCTGATTGCCTGTTTCGTTACTCTCAATAGATCTCTCTTCCAATTACTTGCTCAGTATAACCTTGAACCATTGTAAACCTTTTGTGCCCAAGAACTCGTCAGCTTTTCACAATACATGTTCCCTGAACAGTATCTTAAGCTTAGCAGTTTCCAGCCCCAAAGGTGGGCTGTGAAACACAGCATGAGTTCTGAAAGAAGCAAGGATCAAGAGAGTAGAGCTGTAACACAGCTGTATTATCATATTTCCAGCCTCACAAATGAAGTTGTGCGCAGTCCACATAATTAGAGGTACACAAGTTTTACTCTTTAACCAGAAAGAGCATTGGTTATTTTCTACTACAGAAGCAAAGAGCCACAAAACATATGGAGTGTAACAGAATTCCTTATCCTACCAGGAGTGCCCTGAGAACCCATCCACAGCAGTCTGAGTGAAGAAAAGAGTGAGCAAAGGAAGAGTAAACAGACTCTCTAGAAGCTTCTTTGTATTAATTTACTTAGAAAACTTGGACATGCAGTCTTGAAAGTCAAATACTCTGGAAGGGTGGGGAAGATCTCCAAGGGAATTCAGTCCACCTAAGATTAACTTACTTCATTGAGGATACCTTGGAGACCAGCCCTGGTAGCTACTATGAGTCTTTAAGAGTATTGACAGTGTGACCCAGGCATTTACAGGTGCATTCCTGCCACAGACTGAAAGACTACCTAAATGATTGGAAGTAGGAACAAGGAGGAAAAAATAACCAGTGCATGAAGAAAGCATGTCCAAACGATCAATACTATGAAAGGCAGTTACTCATATTTACTAATAACTGAAAGCTGACATGCTGTAAGTAATAAGAATGTGAAATCTGCTGACTACAGAGATCTATTTAGGGTAGTCAAGACTACAAAGGATTGTGAGGAACTCCAGAAGGACCTTTAAAAAACTAGGTAATTGGACAACCTGACAGCAGATGAAATTCACTGTGAAAAAAGTGCAGAGTAGGGTACACTAAAAGGAACAAATTTAAAGCCACTTGTACATACTGATGGGTTCTGAATTAGTTATAACCTCTCAGGAAAAAAGATGCAAGATTCATCACGGGCACTTCAATGAAGACATTTGCTCAATACACATGAGGGGTCAAAAAAAGTGAACAGGATGCTATGATGTATTGAGAAGGGAATACAGAATATGAAAAATATTAATATACTGCCATTTATATTGCCATCACTGCAAATTAATGACATATACTCCCCCTGAATACATTACCTCTGTCAAGAAGGACATTAAAAAATAGTCCAAAGGACATCAAGGATAAACACCCTCCTGTATCACAGGAAAAGAGAGCTTCTAAAACAGTTGAAAAAGAAAGTTTCCTTGCAAACAGATTATTCCACTGTCATTCATGTCAGCCTGGATCCTCTGAAGACGTGCAGAATACCCAACAACAGAAATAAGATACCAGGCCAGGAAGACCTTGACCTTTGTTCACAGAACACTGCCCATGCTTTTAATTAGAATTTTTAAAAATAATTACCTATTTTTCAGAGAACACAGCAACAGAGGCAGGTCACTTAGTGACCATGCACACAGGTAGGGCTGAGGTACTCCATGCCTTCTTTGCCCTAATCTTCACTAAAAACATCCTCCCGGCCTCAGCACTGAGAGGCAGAGTTGGAGAAGGGGATGCCCAGCAGTGGATGAGGATGGACTCAGGTATCTCAGGAGAACTCAGCCCATAGGTGTCCATGGGACCTGGCAGGCTGCTCCATCCAACACCGCTCACTTGCAAGGGATCCCTTTGAAAGGAGCAGGACAGGCCCCTTAAGAACTGGAAGAAGACAAATCTTGCACCTGTCTTCAGACAGAAGTAGGAACCTCCTGAAATTCAACAAGAACAAAAGCCTTGTCCTGCACTTGGGAAGGAATGCACAATACAGGCTGGGCTTCGCTGGGAAGCAGGCCAGTGGAAAGTCTTGGTGTGTATGGAGCTGAATGTGAGCCAGCAGTGTGCACTGGCAGCAAAGGCCAGGAGTTTCCTCAGCTGTGTGAGCAGGACTACGGCCAGCAGAGGGAAGGGACGATTGCCCTGCTCAGTACTCATCAGACCACATCCAGAATACCACAACCCCCACCCACAAATACAAGAAACACATGAATGAACCGAGGCAAATTTCAGCAGAGGGTTTCAAGACTGTTTGGGGTCTGGAGCACAGACCTGTGGGGAGAGACTGAAGGAACAAGGCATGTTTTGCCTGGAAAACAGATGGCTTTGAGGGCACCTACCAACAGTCCCCCAGCACCTGTGAGGAGGGTCACTGAAGAGATGAAGTCAGGGTCTTTACAGAACAGCATGATGGGACAGAAAACAAAGGGCCTAAGGTAAAATGAGAGAAGTTCAGACAGGATACACAGTAAAAACCTTTCCCTGTAAGGACAGTCCAACAGTGGAATGAGCTGCCCTAAAACATTGTTTAATTTGTTCAGAGACTTTGAAGATTCAACGGGGTCAGTACCTGAGCAACCTGGTCTGACCTGGCCACACTGTGTGAGGTTGGACAAGAGATCTCCTGAAGACTCTTTCAGACCACTTTATCCTATGATTCCAGAAGTAACACCACCTCCGGAAGTGTTCAGAAAGCATGCAGATGTGGCATTTGGGGACTTGGTTTAGTAGTGAATATGGCAGTGCTGGGTTAATGGTTGGACTCAATGATCTTAGAGGGCTTTTCCAACATTAAGTATTTAATGATTCTAAAGAGTTATTTTTTCTGTCATAATTACAACATGGTGAAGGAGCTCATTTATAGTATCAAAGTACCTGGAAACCCAAGGAAATTACATTTCTACACAGCACCAAACCTTACGAATTTCAAGTGACAGCAGCAAGCACATCTCTGGACAGGCTAATTCTCCTCAAGTTGCCATCTGTTCTCTTCCATCTACTTCAGTTTTATATGGCCCTCATTAACCACAGCATCTCAACATCATCTTTTTTCACTGCATTTCAGAACCATGATTATCTTTACAATAAAGAAATCAGTAAATTCACTTCCATGTGTTATTGCTTGCTTTTCCTCACTTTTCTTGCTGGGGATCATTAAATTTTGCATTGTCAAAAATATATGTTCACAACAAAGGCTTGTTCATAAATTGGAAATTTTGATATATAGTCAAATAACGTGCTAAATTACAAGACACACAGTAGAAAAATCATGGAATCCAGAAAACTCAAAACTTCATTCACACATTTTCCTTATTTTATTTCAATCTGATGCACTGCTTTGTATTAGTGATAGCTTAAACATTAAATGTCATCTTTAATTTTTAATTTCTTTAGCACTTTAGTCTAATGGTTTTCAAGTTTCATCATACACATCATTACATTGAAAAGTAATGGTTTTTTAACACATTCTCTTTTTTTAAAAACCTAGTATTACTAGAAATGAAACACTGTTCCACAGAGTATCTCAGCAGGAAACACTTTGCCCCTATTTTACCTTCATTCCTATAATTCATCTACATTCAAAATTCTGAACTTCCCACCTATGTCAAACATAATTCAAATTTATGATAGAGAGTAAAAATGTGGATTTGCTCTGACCTGCAGAAGTAGTGACCCAGCAACAATGAAGCTGGGCAAGTGCTGTTTCCTAGAAAACAACAACTCTATTGGCACAAAGCTGGCTTTGTTCACCCACTTCCTTCTCTGCCTTTCCTCCCCTATCAGAGCAATTCATAAATGAAGGAAAACATTTTGCTTACACACCTATGCATGCCCAGTTTGTGATGCGGTCACAAATCTAGGCACAAACCTTGTTTTCAAAAATATTCAGAACTTTTCAGTTTTTATTCTTGAACACTTCTGCTGCCTATGTTCGACTCAAGAGTACTTGAGGATCTGCTTGAATACAAGAGATGTCCTGCACAACCTGTCCTGTCCTCACCCCCATTTCTTTTGCACCACTTCCTAAGGAAACGTGCTCCGTTTTGAAAGGCTGAAATAATTACTTAGCCCCTTCTCTTTTTTATTAATTTTGTTCATTTTCTTCTCTATGTTTCATTGCTCACTCTTCAATTTGATCTTTTTAATTTACAGTTCTCATTTTAAATACTTTTCCAACTTCTATTTCCTAAAAACATGGGCAATAAATAATGTAATTAACACTGACACACAGAGAAGTACCACTCTCTTTTTCTGGAATTGATGTGCCAGGTATCCTGGCAGGTAAAATTCCACTACATTGCAATTAGTTTATTTAATGAAGGTTTTCTCAACTGGCATGAGATCTAAAAACTTTTTGCTTTCAGGGTTGGGTTTTTTAAAAAGAAATTAGATATTGAAAAATATTGCAAGGGCCAGAGGGTTCACTCTGCAGATCAGTCTAGCTTGGGAACCAGAATCTGACAGTAATTATGTAAAATTTCTATATGTAAGAGGACATACTGGGGGGAGGGACATTTTCAGCTGACAGTCAGTAAAATGATAACACTACTGACAATACGAGAGCAAGACCAAAAGCAGTACAGAGATGGGAACCAGCGTAATCAAACAGGTATCATCAAAGACTTTGAGAAGGCAGACTTTGAATCTGACAGCATTTAAAAAGTCGCTTGAATTTTACTTGATTTGTCAATCTAAAACTCCTTTTGAATCTGTCCCCCAATACACAATACCACTCTAAAATGATGAGCACAGTGATTCCTCAAGGATTTAATTCCTCTGATATGTATAACCCCAGGCTAATTTTCTATATGGGTGATACTATTCTTTTCCCAATGGAAATCTAGAGCTAATTTAAAACAAGGAATTATTTATATTAAGATTACTGAACCCATAGAATACTAAGCTTGAAGTTCTTAACAATCATAGTACAAATTGAAGTGCTGCTGAATAAATAAATTAATTGCACAAGCACACAAATATGCTAGATATACACATACATACACCTTTATGCATACTGGTCGTGAGAATGACACACCAAAACCAATTTGAAATTATTAAATCTAAAGCTCATGAAAGATCAAATTCAGATCTATTTATATCCTTATTCAAGAATAGATAGTTTCCACAAATTTTCAAGTATGACAAATTTAAACAACTGAGGTAGGCAAGTAACAGATTTTCATTATGGTAACAAAAAACATTATTAAAAAAGAGTATCTTCTTCAGCCATAAATAGTTTTTAGGTTAAATATGAAATATTATTCAAAAAATTCTGAGAATGAAAAAGTAAAAAAATAACCTTCAAACCTAAGGATGATACAGTCTGTTTGGCCTCAAATACTACACTTCTATTTTAAGCAATTGTCAAAAAGCCTGTAAGTGATCAAAACCAAGAAAACACTCCAGCACCAAAAAATTTTAGATACTTTTTTTGGAAATCTTCTAAGCTAGGCATTTCCTTAACTCTTCTGGAACTCTAGATGGGTAGTAAAACCCTAGCGTATGGCTCAGCCTTTCTGTGTCACCTAGTCAACCTCTTGATTAGAAGAAAATGCATCAAATGACAATTTTGCATCAAAAAAATGTCAGAGAGGGTTAATCAACAATCTAGTGGGATTTACTCATATAAAAATATATTGACCTTTCTCCTGTTACAGCTGAGAAAAATGTAAATTCAAATCGCAATTGCCTCTGTCCATTGGGCTTAGTTAAGATTTCTTGTTTCAACACTAAAACTAGCAGACACAGAGCTGATAATAGCATTTACAGGGGTTTTTCTACTGTTGAGCTGTTAAGGTTTGCTTAGATTTGTACAGTTCTCTGTTTTCAGACCTGGACTCTCTTTAGTTCTACCTACCCAAGCAGACAGAGTAAAAGAAGAAACATAATCCACTTAAGCACCCACACACTGCATTTGGTTAAGTCCTGCAACTAGAACATACAGAAGTGGTTTTGCGTAGTCCTAACACCACAAAACTAATATATTTTCCTCCAGTTAAAGTGGGGGAGAAAATTAATTGAAAAACATTTCAAGATATTGAAACCTAGCTGATATCATAGTTATGACAAGTAGACCTGAAATAGTAAAATCTCCCATCTTAGGGAAGCTGCTGATTAATTTGGGAAGATGAACATTCACTCATGTTTCTTCCAAGTGATTTTTGCCATATTCATCAGTTATTTTTCTTTATAACATCTTCAAGATAAATATTCTGTGCATTTCTATCAACTACCATGATTCTGAAAGTTTTACTCTTTTTGATACATTAATTGGCTATCATGAAAAATGGACCAGAAAATATTATTCATAGAAGTGTTACTCTGCTGTGCATCGCAACTTCAAAGCACTTCACAGGCTTTCCTTACCCTCCACAGCATTCCTGTCAAGCAGATAAATACTGGTTGCCCCGTTTTCAGGCAGACGAGAAGAAACAAATCAAAGACCTGAACTGCCAAAAGGTTTCATTAAATGAGCTGTTCCAGTGACCAGTTAACACAGGACCTTGTGGACAGAGGTTTTAGACAGCCACACAAATCCATCTAGCATTTTTTTCAACATCTACAGTTGTCTGTGCAGGTTAACAAACCATTACTGGCGTCTTGGTTTAGGTCAGCTAACACAGAATACAATATTAAAACTTTAAGGCCATCTCATCCCTAATCCTGAGTAGTGGTCATTATGTCGTTTGTTCTGTAGAGCAAAAGATACAAATGACCTCAGACAGTTTAGTTAATTATTTATGCACAAGGAGTAGTATCATGATTGGAAATTATGCAGAACAGATTAAATGGACCACATTTTATTATGGAAGAAAATTGCAAGCAAGATTTCCAAAACATGGTTATCTAAAAATAGTCTTCCAATTCCTTACTAAGACACCGGACTGTCCAAACTGCCAAGTAGGCAGAGGTTTTCCAAGCCAAATAAGAAATTCAGAACTTCTTGCCACCAGTCTCTTCTATGAAAAGATACCCTAAGTAATGCTGGTGAGGTAAGAAAAATTGGGTAATGAAAGCAAAAGATCTCAAAAAATCAGCATTGGCATGAACAATTAATCTGCCTTAAAAAAACTGACTGTAAAAAAATTGCTTCTATAACTTGGGATGTTGAAAAACATGAATTTGTGTTGGGCCATGTGCTGTACAACATAGTTTAATTTCTTCTGTCACAGAGAGTATCATTTACTTGAATTACAGTTGATGGCAGAAGATGCCAGTTCCCATTAACGACACAAAGAATTCAACAGCAGATATTACTTGATGCTCATGTATTTCCGTAGGAAAGCTCTTAGCCACCTGGTGCTAGGAGTCAGAATTTGTCAACCGAAGGTGTTCATGCAAAAATATATTAGTGACTAATCACCTGAGACCAGCTAGGGTTAATTTAGCAGAACAGCTTCTAATCTTCACTTCTTTCTTCTCTCAGTGGTAAATGGACCAGCAGAGACAGCAGGGTAAAAACATGCTCCTGCTTCCTGAAAAAAAATATCTTTTTTTACTATGTCCATCTATCACAACCTTTTACCTTCCAAGACCATTATGAAGGCCACATCAGTCAAGGAACCATCCTTTGAATGTAAGACAGCGTTTCAGCCAAATGCAGTGAATTTTGGAGAGGCAAACAGTCAAGTAGGGGAATGGGAGATCTACTGAGGAGGTAAAGCACAAAGGTGAGAATCCACAGAACAGCAGTCATGTTTTAATAGCCGTTATGGGGTAGCCTGTTGTAAGAATGGCTTGCAGGATGAGCAAAGAGGAAAGGCAGGAGAACGTAAGAAAAAATGGCTTGATGGGGAAAATAAATGCCACTGAGTAGCACTCAAAGAAATGAATCTTTACAGGGAATGTCTGGATCAGTGCACCATCATGTTCTGAGCTTAGCTCCTCCTGGAAAAGCAGATGAGCTGCTCCTGGGAAGCAGCAAGAAAAAATCTATAAAATGGGCAAGAAAAGGGGGGTAAATTCTAGGACAAAAATTGGGGAGTTAACCTTCCCCCCACAAAGACTGATGGAGATAAATACTGATTTAAAAGGGGTAAGACACAGGCTAGATGGAAGAATTCCATAGGAATATCCATTGCATCTTCTCTAGTGCTGATCATAAGCACGTGGGGGACATGGCTCAGGGGTGAACATGGCAGTGCTAAGTTAACAGTTGGACTCCGTGATCTTAGAGGTCATTCCCAACCTTAATGACTCTGTGACTCCAAGTCCTGAGCCTGAAACTGCAGAAGAGAATGGCAATAGCCTACGAGTATATGAACCTTTAAAGGAGATTTGCCTTAAACACTGGGAAGGGAACTGTTCTAGATACAAGGTTTTTAAACCCACACAGATTGCAGAATTACCCAGAGAAATCTCCCTGTTCTACAACAGCTGTAGCTTTCCCATCTTGAATCCAGTGTCATGAGTTGCAATTCTTTGCTTTCTGATAACTGGTTTTCAGAGAATAGAAAACAAACCTATGTATTCTGAAACATACTTAAGCACAGGTAAGAAGCTATCTCAATTTGGGACAGCAAGGTACATGAAGAGAAAAAATCTCGTTGTAGTCACAAGGGTTCTGGTGCCATTAGAAGAGCACCACCACTAACTTGTAACTGTAGTCCCCTTGGGCATTTCACTGCATCTTGTTTTTAATGGATTTTGCTACCCAATAGTTTCAAAAATGCAAATCCGTATTAACAAATTGTCTTCTTAATGCTTCTTCCATCCAGTCACTGAAAAACAAAGCACATTATTAAAATGAACCACACAAGTAAAAATGAAAAGGGACTACAGGGTTCTGCTGAAAGTCAAAGCTGGGCTAAGCTCCCTACTTGGCAAAAATTCATCTTGCTTACCAATTTTTTATTTATAATTAAAGCAGCTTCCTTATTACACCTTTTCTAAGCATGGCTTAGATGGTGACTCAACCATCCAAGAATTACCTGGCCTTTTAAAAATCACTTCTTTCATTAGTTGGCCTGTTTTTGTTGTTGCTGCTTTAAGAAATTCCCTCATGTGATGTAGAAGAAATGCTTTTAATCCAAAGAATCCTTTTTAAGGGATGAACTAATTGAAAGGAGAAGGAGAGGCAATGTAACAGCCTCTGTTTGTATTCTAAATGTGAAATACAGTTTCTAATATGCTTTCCACTAATTAAAGTTCTAATACCACACAGACGTATCTAATGTCTTCTTCATGAGTCCACCAACAAAACTTTCTGCACCACCACCTTCCTGAGCAACAATGCAAAAATGTCTTTCTTCCTAAGGGACAGACATTTTATTGCAAGAAGAGTAGTCGCTGAAAAACTGCCATTTTGTATTTCATTAAAATGGGAGGAGAAGCAATACTACTTAATAGTACTTAAGCTGCCCATGTCCCACAGCAGTAACCACAGGGGCATTCATTCCTTTGGAAAAACAAGAAGTTTGGTTGTTTTGTTGTGGGTTTTTTTTAACAAAACAGCTGGGGATTTTAAGCAAACAACTCTGAATCTAAATCCAAGGCTCTGAACATACAGCCCCACAAAGTCTGACTTAATCCCATAGAAATGGAGATACCAAATGCAATTTAATTTTGTGCAGAGCACTGTTACAAGGCAGATGTAACATTTACACCCCACTGCAAGCTCCAGTGTAGTAAAGCAATGTGTACCCAGTGCTATGCATAGTAAACAATCACTGTAATACATGGCTCCAGTGCTATGTGCTGATAATTCTCCACTTTTGGCACCTGCTTTACTTCTTCAAAGTCCCCTTAGAGCATCACTGTACCTCTTCCAACTTTGTCCAGCTCTTCCAAGGATACTGGTGTTCCTATGACCCTGGAGCTGCACCAAGACAAAAGTAGCAGTAGTTGTAATGGGACACAGGAAAAGGTGCCAGGTGTCTCCTTGGAATGGAGAGTGGCAGCTGCCGATCTCCTTTAAAATCACTTAGGACATGGCTGAGCACTTTCAAACTGTGCTGTTCCTTCTCTTCTGGCAAGGATAAGCAGAACAAAAGGCATTTAATATGATGAGTTACACAAACCCCTGACTATTCCCACCCTGCATACTGTCTTGCACTACTTTCCAAATCAATATACTACTACTACTCCTCATACTTTGTGCTACCATGACACTTGGCTTAGTAACAGTACTATGAAACCCCAAAAAGTATTTATCACTGTCACGTGAAGCAGAGCAGAGGTAGCATTCAGGCAATACACAAGCTCTGTTCAGGCTCTTTGAAAAAGAGGCATTTCCCCCATAGAAATTCTCAAATTACCTTTAGGAGAGTATTATGGAAAAAGTTCTAGTTTCTAAAATTAATTCTATAACAAAAGTGAGAAGACAAGAGGGAAATTTTACATTTCATTTACAAGTCAGTCTACAAGTCTCCCCCCCAGAATGAGTTCAGATCCCTCAGTTCCGTGGCAGAGGCACAGTGCAAATTCTGTGCTCCCTTCCTTGGGAGACTGCTTCTGGAAGTTTGCTGAGGTAGCCTTAATATGGCACCATACCTTTGCCAGTGATAACTACTCATATCTGACATTCACAGTGAAGAACAACTATCTAGTTTACAGATGTTTTTCTAGCAGATATCTCCTCTATTTTTCTTAAAGGCATGAAATCATGTGATATCACTTCCAGGCTATGAGTATGCAACACAATTTTACTTTTTTAATTTTTTATTTGCATAGCAGATCAATTCTGAATCACTTACATTGGGTACTGAAGTGTAAATATACCTTAGAGCTAGCAAAGAGAGCATGAGTCAAGATTATTATCCCACTTTATCCCAAAGCAGACAGTCCAGTGCAAATCTAAGGCCCAAACCTGCACGTCTGACATCTGCATGTGCAAGACATAGGACCATCCATCATCCAAAACCATACATGTCATTTTTGACATGACTGGAGCCAGCACCATTACATTAAAAAGCTGGTCCCAGAGTTCCCCAGAGAAATGCCAAAGATGGTGACTGCAGAGGTGTCTAACTGACAGATACTGTGGAGAAGTAGAGACAAGTGGTGCTGCATGACAAAATCAAGGAATTGCCTTCGGCCAGCCTTGCCAAGATGCCTCAGCTCTGAGCTCAAAAGGATGAGCACATTCAGGCTTGGCTCTCTTCTGACACGCTTGACAATTAGCGTCCACTGATTAAGATGCATATAACTAAATGTTTTTATACTGATATCAAACTGACTATATTCCTGTTACTTACAGGACACTTTAAAATATCATAACTCTTTCATCTATTTGAAAACAAATGAAGGAACTATGATATTTATCATAGAAGAGCAGTATCTAACCTTTCTAGAAAATGTAGAAGTTTTTCCTCTGGAAAAAGTGGAAAGTCAGTGGAAATGCGATATTAATGGGCAAAGAAATATGTTCAGAGTAAAATTTACATATTCATCGTGCTCACAGTAGCACCATGAGCAGGTTTGAGCAGCAGTGAAATATGCCTCTTTACACCCATTTACCCAAACCTCTCCTCCCACATAGGGTTCTTTCACCTCAATTTAAACAAGATGAACATGGATCATACTGGCACCAGATCCATGGCTTGCCTTCCAACAGATATTACAAGGTATGCAAGAAACAGCCAAGCCAGTCCATTTGGGCATGTAAACCTGTAACATAAACACAAGCACTCAAGAGTTCAACTCCCTAAAGGTTAATTTAATCATAAGCTTAAGTAGTTTTCTAAATTGGGGCCTATGCTATTTCTTTAAAATCTGAGACATCCTAGGATCCTAAAACAAATGAGTATCTTTCACTTCAGTTGATTTCATGCTGGTACATATTCCCTTCAACCACCAATGAACTAATGCATTGGGATGTGTTCTGCCATACCAACAAAAATGCACCACCATTTCCCTTTTAATGGCATATCAAATATTTTGCTTTGTGTAGACATCAAGATTTACAAGGGGCTTTTTTTAGTTACATTAATAGTAATAGTGCTAAAATCCTAAGAACTAAGTAGCATTATATTTAATTATCCTTCTATAATTACACTGATTAAATACAGCGTAAGGGACCATAAAGATAGATAAAACATTATGGCTAAAAAACTTCTCAAAAATGACCATAAAATTATTATTAAGCCTGAGGTGAGAAAATTAATATCACAAGCATGATTTTATAGGGGTTTTTTATATCACTTCCCCTTCTTAGAGTATCTCATCTGCAGTGGCAGCAGAATTTCCTCCCAGCAGTAATGGAAATGAGAACTAACTATAAAAAATGTTGCAACTTGAAAGGGAGGTCAGTTTAGACCTCCGTACCAAGGGAGAGCATATTTGTGCACTTGTTGCTTCAGGCAGATGCCAAAAAAAAAACCATATTAAACCACCTTTGAGCTCCAAGCACGCTGGCTTACACTTGTGTAATATTTGTTTTCCTCATTTTCTTTTCCTTTCTCGTCTTTTACAAACACTCTGTATGTGCAACAATCAGCACAATATAAGTCACATCTATTTTCTGAGTAATGATCTAAAAAGAGAGATCCAAGGTTTTTTATACTGCATGACCAATACTATTATAAGGTTTAAAGAATCCCAAGAAAAATTCTGATCAAGAACTAATATTAAGGCAAAGAGCTAATACTGGAAATCTGCAATGATTTCAAAAACAGAAAAGACCAGATTATATGTTTCAGATTGAGCACAAGAAAAATAAAACAGATTTTTCTGACCTACGTATGGGATAAATAATTTCAAGTTATAATTTTCCTGATTCTTTGAATTATATGTTTAATTAATTTTATTACACATAATTACCAAAATGTATCATAATTATCTGACACATTTCAAGAAATATGGTCTCATTTTACTTAATTATATGATTAATTAACTATGGTAAGTAATTGCTAAACTTCAACAAAATTACATTTCTCCTTTTCTTTCAAAATTCAGAAATCATCCTCAAGTGCTCCTGCCTGTGACTGCTTCCCGCAAACAGCTCTGTGGTCATCAAACATACATTTGTTCTGCAGGAATGAAGTGCACAACCTCCTACTTCTATGCTTTTTTACTGTGTTACATTCACTGACTCGTTCTCAGTTCTTAAAAATAGCTACAAATATTTTTTCCCTAGCGGTTGGCTTTTATACAGACACGCCTGGTTGTCTTAAGAACCATCACACTCCCTGGAAAGTCTGTTATTACATTTCCCAGCCCACTGCCTTGGTTCTGATGCCTGTAGTGCATCAAGAACATGCCCCTGAAGATACAGGACTGGTGCAGCCCTTGACCTGGATCTCGGGTGAAAAGCAGGAACAGCCATAGTGTATCACTCTCCCATGCATGTGGGTTGGCAGAAAGCATCCGTAAGAGGCCTTAGAGCAGGAATGAATTGAAGACAATCTGCAATCTCTCAAATTTATCCTAGGGGCCAAACCAGTCACCAGATACGTCACAGAACTGGCAGATTAACATCTCTGCTGTGCATCACCACTCCTGTGCTTGCAGTCATTACATGAGCCAGGGTGCAACATTCAGGATGTGCACATGAAGAGAGCTCAGAATTGCATAATAGAGAAAAGTTACTAAATCTTATTAATCCAAAATTAAAATCTAGATGAAAAAGGAGTAACAACATATACTGTATCATGGGCCCTGGTAGATAAAAATATATGTTTGGGGAATTATACATCCCAACCAAAACTAGCCAAATCAAGAATAACACAGAAGAAGTTCTTGTGATTCAAGAGCTAGCTAACAATATTCCAAGAACAGGTAATTTGTAACACTAAAAAGAGCCTTAACTTGCGATATTTTAATACAAATTGATTGCCTGTATTTCTGATGTGTTAGGATAATTATTTTACAAAATCATTTCATCTCAGCTGAAAATGTGTTCACACATCCAGACCTCAATCAACAAAATGTATTCCTGCATTTTGAGGAAAGTAGCAAGTCAGTTATTAAACTGAGCTTTCCTAATTTTCACTAGTTTTATGCCACTATTTAATACCTGGCACACAATCTCTGGATTTGAGTTGCATGCTAGACATTCCTAATCCAACTAGTGCCGCCAAGAATCGAAGCAAAGACTGTCTAATGCAGCAGGATCTTATTATAAGTCAGTCCCAAATGACACTGAAAAAAAAAAATCAATCTTTTTTATTTTAATCCCCATTTTCCCCTAAATAACAAACTCTGATTCTTTCACAAACTGATGAGATGCCTATTCTGCAGGCCACGCGCTGTAGGCTGACTGATGAACAAAATATGGAAATGTGTATAAGAAGCCGGAGTGCCGGGCTGGCTGTGAAGCAAAACAGAAACCAAGGGCTGTCCACATCAGTGCCCTGCCAGGTCAGTCACACAGACTGCTCTGTGTTTAATGTCTCCCTGTGCAAAAATGCCTATCAGCATTTTACTTGGATATCCAACACAATTGTTTTTATGCATTCTTAGAAGTAAGGACATACTTTCCGACTTCCTTGATGGATGTTTTCTAAAAAGGTTCGTAATAAAACCTACAGAAAAAAATACTTCGGTGATAAAGGATAAATTATGGAAGCCAATATAATTGTCAACCTTATACCAGCCATGGCTAAATGTCAAAAAACTGGAAAACAATCAACTTCACCACAGACCAAGTACAGAAATAGAGAGAGGTTGTTTACATAGTGTATATGTCAGAGTTTTTAGTTTATCCTCAAACAGGATCAGCCTCTGGCATTCACAGACACTCTTCCTCTCCCATACCTAGAACTCCCTACTCTCATGCCCAGCCATCGGGGCATGTTTTTTCCTATTCCTCCTCCTTCAGAAGTATCAAATTCAGAAAAGCCATCATGCACAGCCCTCTGGAGATGGCTTCATACTGCAAAAGTGATCTCTTCTTCCAAAATTCAGAGATTGCAGAAGTGATTTAGAACTACGTCTGCCTTGCCAAATGTGTGCTGTGGATCTTGAACAGCTCAAAAGCTCTTGGAAAGGTAGAATGATTAACAGTTAACACCATTGTAGTATAATTGTCTCTCAAATGCAGAATTCTTTCTCACTGCAGCATATCTGAATTAGTAGTAAACATCATATACCTCTCGTAATACCTCTCCTCATTCTGCCTGTAAAGTGAAAACCAAACTACTTATCAGGAACATTTTGTTGTTTGTATTAATTTTAAGTCTAATGGCTATACTGCTCTTTGAGAACATGGGAGATCTTAAGCAAATGTGATGATACTGATGTCAATATACTAAAGGATATCAGCCTGGGAAAAAGGGAGACCCAGTAATGGAGAAGGAGAAGGCTGCATGCATCTATACATTACAGGACCTCAGTTCAATCGCATATTCTCCAAACAGTTACACTGCTTCTAAATCTTATTTACAAGGCTGGACTGCAAAGTCTGCAGTCAAGTTTATCATAGCACTGCTCCTATTTTAATGCCTATTCTTTTCTTAATAAGTAAATGGTACTGCTGGATTTATTTCTGTTCTGTTTGGGAGCTGTCATTTTTGGTATTTTGTTTCAGTATCTAGACATATGCTCTGTCAGGCAGCATTTTCTGATAAACATACTGTAAAATATTACACATTTGAAAATATGCACACAAAAATAAGAGCGAGTAGTGAAGGCATGATTATACCTGAGCTCACATCAACACTGACACATAGTATCATGATCTTCAGGAAGCAAGAGGTACAAACACATGGTCCAATTTATCTTGTAGCCAAAGATCCCATACTATCTTTCCCCAAAAGGGGAAAGGTCTCTCCTGGATTCTTGGGCTTCTTTTCCTGAGAGCCATTGTCAACAAAGATAACAGATGCTGGTAGAGTGACCCTCTGCCACATGCACCTGCCTGGCTGAGGAAGAACACTTGGACAGGCAACTCAGAGAGCGTGCCCCATCCCCACCAATCAACTCCATCCAGCATACCTGGTGTGCCAATGTGAGGGAAGAGACTTGCCTTTGGTAGTAACTTGTAGCAACTTGCCTCCTTTCAGTTTGGGTCATTCACCAGATTTCTGGATGTCTGGTAGCTTGCAAAATCCTTGACAAAGGGCTACTGTCCCTGTACAGAGCAACCCTACATCACAACAAATCACCCTATCTCAGACAGGACAGTAAGGCAGCCTGACCATTTCCTCTAAGGCCAGCACATCAGACTGCACAAGCATCTGCAGATCAGACACAACAGGAACAACTGCTAAAGGATGCATCTGACAATTGCATCAGGCTTGCCAACACTGGAAGGCCCACCTAAATCCCACTTTGGAATAATGATTTGTAGATGGAGGAGACAAAGTGTGAAAAACACATGCCACCCCATAAGGTTTCAGCCTCTCCATTTTGGTTACTAGACCTCCTTAAGATCTAAAAGTTATTAGACCTCATCAACAGTAGCAAACAAAGCTCAAATCAAGATTTCTCTCCAAATTTAATGGGCTTTCTGGACCTGTACTCTTGCCCTCCACAATCCTCTAAAACTAGAGAATTTGTTCATATTTTTCTGTTCATTAAGGCAAGGGTTTGTGCCTAAATTTCTTACAAAGGGTCCTTGATTTCAGCATTTTCTATTTTTTAGGGGAGGTTGTTGGTTTGGGGGTTGTAGTTTTTGGCTGGGTTTTTTTTTTTTTTTTTAGAATCCTTCTTTCTTCAACTGCTGCACAACTTTAGGGCATCTAATTCTCTTTCCTAAAATAATCACTTGACATAAATATTTCAAAACATATTGAGATAAATGCATGTTTCATTACAGTTAGATCACAATGGAACTTCTATAGAAGTATTTCTGACACAAAATGAACCTTTGTGATTAATGTTAACAAGACATCTCATATAATAATAAGGTGCCATAATGGTTTCAATGTTATTTTAAAGTGTTACTAAGCCATCAATTGCTCTGAAAACACAGTGAGGTCTTGCAGTAGGATTTAGATTTAAACACACACATTTTATAACACTTAACATATTGCACTATATGAATCACAGTAAATAAGCCCAATGGGAATGTTTACTGAGACACAAAGAAAGAAGATATGCATAAGGAACTAGTTTATCATAAACAATACCAATATTTACTCTATTATTTAATGTGTGCCCAGCATGCCTATCCTTAATGCAGCATTAGCTGACATCAGGCATATGCCATATGCACAAATAATTAATTCAAATTATGTTTTCTTCCAGTGTGTTGTCTCAGAAACGAGCTGAATTAATGCAAAGATATATTCAACAGCAAATACTGAGATGATCTCTCTATGTAACAATGCAGCCATGTTTGTCTTTATGAGCACACAGTGTTTAATGCTCCGCCCTCATTGTTATTCCGAGCCCAGGGCTGATGGTATGTGAAATACTCCTCAACTGTTCCTCATGTAATCACTGGGTGACTAACCAGGTGATTTTAAAAAACCGACTTGGTTAAACATTTTTTATAAGACAAGGCTTCAAAGAGCAAAGTCTTCAGAATACATGCACCTTCTTTAAACCAAAAAAACCCCTCAGGAATAAACATCCAGTACATTGTCTACATCAGTTTTCCAGAGTGCAGGGACAGAGCAACTGTCCATTTACACCCAGGTGGTGTCCAACAGAGAGACTAGCAGGCTATTTCCAGTACAGGCAACATAACCTGAAGGCATTCCTGAAAGGGATCACATGGCACCTTTCTGCCATGAATTACTGCACTGCAATATCCTGTTCGCATGCCATTTCAGATGCAATTTGCTTATGAAAAATTATGCTTAGGCCCAAAGTGCTACATGAAAGAAGTTATAAGCACTTCACTAGTCTTGAAAGGCACATTTCTATGTCATTCCTGTAAATTTTTATTCACATTTTCTCTAAGAGTTGCATGTTACCCCTGTGCTTTTCTGTGTGGTGCTACTGCCAGCCCTCCACACCTACTAGCTTTCCTTTTCTCATCAGCTGATCATGGAAAAGAACTGACTGCTGAAAAAGGAATTTCTCCGTCCCAAAATTAGCTTGGAGAAATGCCATATACAGCTGTTGGAAAATAGCTTGGCTTTATCACATTGGCAATCCAAGTAACACTGCAATTCAGTCCATTCAGAAAGATTCAAGGAAAGGAAACAGTGAGATAAGATAAAGACACAGCCTTGTTAAGCATTTGCAATGCCCCTAATGGAATGGACCCCACCTGATGTTTTGTGTGTCCCTCAAATTAAGCTACTAATCACACTTCCTGAAGTTCAGTCCTGCTCATCTTGAAGCTGTTCACATTCCCTGTAGTGCTGCATTTCCCCACTCCTTTTCTTACTAAATGCCTGCCCTTCCCACATTGTTCTCCCTTCCCCACCCCTAGTCCTGGCCACCCCCTCGGGTTCTCCCTATTGGTTCCGGTACCCCAACCCCGCCCATGTACCGCCCCTGCGCCCTGAGACCATTAGTCCATGCGCTCTCTCCACCCCCTCCATCCCCAGATAAAATCCCAGGCTCCCTGCCCATAGGGTCTCTCTGCCTCTTGGAATCAGCCTGTTATCATGTGAGTAAAGTTCCTCTGTGGTCCCCATGCAGAGACCCTTCTCACCTCCTTTATCCCCACCGAGTTGTGGAGCCGACAGCTCGCCGGGGCCGTGAGCGCGGGGCCGCACGGGAAGCGGAGCAGCCGCTCTCCCCGAGGCTGCCCCGCGGCGCTCTCCGGCAAGGTTGTGGCTTGCCATGCCAATGCAGGAACAACAGACCACAACAGTTCCCCACACAAATGGAATCCCCAATTCAGGCTACACTATTCATCCGTTTAAATACACAAATTTATAACATGTTAATTCTCCTGAAGAAATTAATCCAACAACTTTTCAGTTTCTTGTAGAAACTGGGGAGAGGTTCACTCTGCCTCTGTCACATATCTAGATCTGATTTGGGCCATGAAAGATGTGGAGACAGAACCTCACAGACAGGCACTATCTAGGTGCCTTAGGATCCTTTTTCTCGACTCCTGTGAGATGCCCAGAAGTGCTTGTAGGTGCCTTACTCACATCTTTACAAATTTGGCCTTTAGTATTTGTCTGTTTCCAGAGATGTGCTGGGCTTCTTGGCACCAACTCACAGCTCATCACTTTGGCAGGGCTCCCTGTGGCTGCCCAAGTACAGCCTGGACAAAGGAGGCCAGGATTAGCAACACACCTTTTGCTACAAGAAGAGAATAGACTGATGGCAGGGCAGGCACTGACTGGACAGTGTAGGAAAGACCACGTTCTACCCTTACTTTAGCATTACAATATGACATACAAAGAGAAAAGACCAGAGTTGGTTGCATATAGTTCAGCCAGACAAGACCTAAAGCAGGCACTACTAATGGTGTTGAGATGTGTACAAATATCTGAGTAGCATAAATAGCAATATTTGAAACATGTGATCATGCCCAAAACCAAACAGATAGAGAAACAAAAAGAAGAAATTCCTTTTTTTACATTTAAAACTGCCTTACATTTTAACCTCCTGATCACAACATGAAAAACTAAATCAAAAGGAAAATCTTGCATTTTATGACACTGCATGTTAAGCAACCAACACAGTATCATGCCTAAATGAAAACATGTATTAGAAACATACACAGCAGCACACAAAGACCTACACCACTGTTTTCTGCACACAGTTCTAAAAAACAAATATTAACATAAAAATTTGAAGGTGGACCTAGTTCCCAGGTTTACCATGCTTAGCCCCAAGGAGACACACTTACCCATTTACTGTTTGAAAAAGCTGCCAAGACTAATACAGAAAATTTATTTTAGACTCAGCTTTATTTTATTCTCAAGATAGTAAAGTAAAAACGACCTTTCACATGAAACCAAAGGCATTGGGAAGTACTTTCACATACACTTGCGTTCTTGGAGCTACAAGCTGTTTCTTGGTTTTCTTTATTAGTTTATGTTTTGAACCATTATAAAGTATGTTTTACTGATCAAACATGGAATACAAGGTAAGAATCCACAAGCACAAGAACCACTTTACAAAGGCCATCAGAGCGTGAAACTCCTTTTGACAGGTCAGACATGATCTATCCAGCTCCATGATTATAGTGGGACAAGGACTGTGTCTAAGACCAATAGATACAACTGAGATTTCCAAGGTAAGCCTTTCTCAAAAACAGCACATGCTTAAGGTGACCAGAAGGTATTTGTATCTGGTTACATATGTAGGTGGTTCTAACACAAATGGTATAAATATGTTAAAGCAAGCAAAACATTTTATTGCTTTTTTTTTTAATGAAATATAGGAACTTTATGCTATGAAAACCAACAATAACAATTTTCTTTCACACACAATCAAGCAAGAAGAAGGAATGTATATGACAGCTTTCCTTTTCCAGAGTACAAAGGGTTATCATAGACAACAGCAAAAAAAGTCATGCTGAAACTATGAAAAATACCTTGACAGTGTCCTTTTAAAGTCGTAACTTATTATGGAAAATCAGCATTCACAAGCATAAATTTGTTTCTGTATAATTCACTGCCCAGTGACATTTGATTCCTTCCTAACAAACCTGTATTTAAGAGGAAAGTAATAAAATTGAAAAAATGGCAATGACTGAGTAATTCATGGCTTGGTGCTCTATTAGCAATTAATACATTCATTCACCTAGCAATATCCAGAACCTAGTCATCTACCACTTTTTATTTATTTCATTTCATTTTCCATATCTTGCATATACTCTGGGGCAATCACACACAGTGCCTTTACTTTGCTTGCAAAATACTAGTAATTCCTCATTGTGCTTCAGTGTTTCAGGCATCATCTGTACTGCATTATTAAACGCACATGAAATAAATACATCTTGTAATGTAGTGGAGAGTGTAGTACTTAACAAAGGCCCCTCAACTGTTTCACAAATAGCTATCAGTTTCTGATGCTCAATGTGTTCATTTATATTTCATTATTTGGATGGGATTTTATTTGCTTGGGAGTATTTTGGCCTTAAAAAGCTCCAAAAAGAAGTTCATCAAACCCAAAGGGGAGCTTTTGAATCATATTCATGGCAAGGAGATACAAAATAAATGGATCCCAACAACTTCTCTCTCTTTTGCCACTTAATGAGTAACCATCTAAGTCAGTAAGAGCCTGATGGAAGGCAAAACTATTCCAAAATGAAGAGACTCTTGAAGAGATAACTTTATCATCTGAACCTTTCCTCCCGTCACAGCAAGTCAAATACCCAACTGATCCAAACTGAAAGCCAGATAGAGGAGGAAAGGCAGTTTCTTGGAGCAGGCTGGTACTCAGTCACGGTTTTGCAAGATGCAGAAAACACACAATACTCTGCCATTTCCTCCATGATGCATTTCATAAATGAATTTAACAATAAATTATAATCAGTCTTCAGCAACTGTCCCAGTAAGGCACTGTCCCAGTAAGAACCCTGTATGAGCAGCAATGTCAGCCATAATGTCATAATGGGCTTCCTCCTTACTTCCCAAAGGTTCTAAGGGACAATGAAGATACTTCAGCCAGTTCATATTTCCTAGCATTTGAGGAAAAGTATCAAGATTCTGTTCCTAATCCATCTCTATGCCTGCTCCTGCGAGAGAAGAAGCAACAGTTCTGGGCCCAAAGATGGGATAAATCCCTATTTCCCGTTAACCTTCTATGCAGTCTATGCTAATACAGCCGATACTGCATTTTATTGTTTCTTTTTTTTCCATGTATGTCTTAATATTGACAGATATCATGGTGGTGCACAGAACTCTAATAGCAAGTATATTGGCTCTGGAACAGCAAAAGCTCAATATTCAAGCAAAAATAAAGAATGATCAAATAAACCAACCAATTCTGGCATCTGGCTGTGCCCTGGTATCCACTGGAACGCCCTCATAGAAGGAGCTCTCAATTCCCCTCTTATACATCAATGTCAATTCAACAAAAACAGACTAGTTTATCTATGCTGCCAAGTACAGAATCCCCCACTAAGGTGTTGCAATTTGCCTGACTTTTTAGGACATTTTATGCAACAGTACTGACAGCAGCACAATTTCCAAACAGTCCAGGGGGGCATTTTCAGGGAGTCAGAGATGGTGTTTGGTTGCAATACAGTTTCACTCAGGAGGTAAAAATCTGCCCCGTGGCACACTGCTGTAACTCACGAAGAGAAGTAATTCCAGTCATTAATTGACTTGCACACGGGTGGCAGATTTCAGTTTAACACCAATGCCCTTCCTGTAACAATCTGTCAGCTTCCTCCACTGCAGTCTCCAGGAGCCGCATCATTCAACTGTGTTGCTACTGTGATGCAGTGGGAAGGTGGGAGCCACCTTGTATTTGAGGTGGTTATCCTAATCCACGTGCTTAGCATTTCTTGAGAAATCTAAAAAAGCTTCAACACTTTGATGAAACTTCCTTAAAAAAGAGATCAATAATTCACTATAGTGCAAAATTTAATTCAATTCCTGTTGATAACAAGGAGATACAGGAGGATACTGATTTTGTCTGCCACAATTTCTGGGTTTTTTTTATTTAAATATTCCTACTGTTACTACCTTATTTTGCTTTTTCTCTGGCCTTTGCAGCATGATTTCTGGAAGTATCTCTGAAGGCAGGCACAAACACCTGACAGTTTTAATACAGCAAGTGAGAGAAAGTTTCACTAATACCACTCAACACTAATTTAGAAATTTTTTTGCCTTCTTTCTTTCTTATCTTCATCACTGGAAACATGGGAAGTGAAGTTTAATGCCAATATTTTCATGCACATTGTTTTCCAAAAAGTTACCTTAAACAGTAAGAGACACTACTTTAATAAGCAGCATTACCTCAAGTATTTCACCATTATTTTGCATGCTAACACATAAAAGGGGGAAATAGTTTTAATCAAAGTGAAACCAGTCTCAACCTGGAAGCTGCAAAAACGTGTCTTTTTCTATGTCTTCAGCTAACTTAAACTGACTTAAAATTCTGTAGACAATGAAATTGCGGGTGCTATAATACGTAACTGGCAGTGGGTATCACTGGATCTGGTAATGGTACAAAACTGAATTACAACTTTCAGGCTCGTACTTTTGAATTCTAACATATTGCAATTTAAGAGGCATCAACAGAAGGTTAACAGCAGTTCATCAGTAACCTTAAGAAACTGCAGGCAAATTCAGAAGTTTGGGGGTTGTTGGTTTGGTTGTTTACATTTCTTTCTTCCTCTCACCTCAGATTCCACATTTAGTCTTTCAGTGTTAAAATGTTCGTTCTCACTGGTTTGGTTTCTGCTGAGAAAATTAGTTTATTACCAGTTCTTCACAATAATTTTTCATGATACTCCTCTGGAGGAGGAGGATAACTTTTAATGTCAGTGTGAATCTGATTCTGTATATCTGTAGCACTGAATTTATAGCACACATGTGGAAAATCTTGTAAACTGCCCTTCTCTTGATAGACTGTGCAGTAAACTGTACAGTATTTTAATTAATTTCTTAATTACAAACCTAAAGTGTGGTAGTTGAAATCTCACATGCATGCACAGCCGAGATTGTTGCTTTAGCCTGACTAACACAAGGCAGATGAAGGCAGAAATACTCAAACTATGGAGAACCAGCTGGAAAGATAGATACTGGCTCTTGCCTGCTTTTCCTATTTTATTCCTTCGCTGATAATTACCAGATTACTTTTTCCAAGCCTTATGTTTTAACCTTCTAGAAATCTAAGAAGCCTGAAATACCACAACAGAGGAATTAGGACGAAACCAGGGACATTCAGTTGACTGAGTTACTTAGCAGTTGTATTTCATGATAAGAACATGATCATTTGGGTATTTGGTGTCACTGAGTGATCCAGGTACCTGCTGTCACAGATGCATGTGAAGCAGGACATCCAGGTGCCACAAGTAGCGAGTCATGCAGAAATTTCCATTTCTGTAATGTGACCACAGAGCTAATACAGTTTTCTCTCAGGTTCTAATCATTCGAGTTCCCACTGCTGACCTTCACTCCTGTAAAGTTGCACACTATGGATTTATCAACCTAAGCCCTCTTACAGTGACAAGACTACTCATAAGACTGGCACAGAAGACCAGTCTATCACTTCAGCCAAGTGTCTGTCTCATGTTGTTTTCAACAGTGGCCAGGTGTGTTGGCCCTTTGGAAGAAAATACGGTCTTTCCTCATTTCCTCTGTGAGCTTTTAACAGTTGCAGATAAAATATTTCCTGAGCTCAGTGAAGTTGCTTTAATTATGAAATCCCAGTGGGTCTCCTACGTTCCCATCCAATTTTCTCCTGAAATGTAAGACAGAAAGTATGATTTGGAAGATGTTCTTTCAAAATACTTAGGTTTCTTCCCTGACCTCTCCTGTGCCTAACAGCTTGGACCTAGGCAAATCTCAACCACAGTATTTCAGGAGAAGAACAGTTCTTATGCCTGACAGAAGGACATTCATGTGAGTCACTACAGCAGCAGTGGCTACAAGTGCTGCATTCACATGTTCCCCAGGTACCCACACGGAGGTTAGCTAAGCATGGCACCAGCATGGAGCTAAGCAAAGCCCTGTGCCCTTTGCAGCAAACAGAACTGATGGAGCCTGAAGAGCACAGACTCTCTCAAACACTGTTACAAAGATAGATTTTAATATATAGTAATTAGACATGCCAAGCACTATAATACTGAGGGCCACAGGAACAAGTGACAGCTGCAGAGCCACTCCTGCTACTGCCTTTAAGACTGCAGAGATAGGACTATGTAGGCAGCAGCACAGACCTGCCACTGACTGCGCTGTTCATGCCCTGCCAGCCTCTGTGTTACCCACCACTCTCCTTGCTGCCAGTTTAGCTGCTTTACATCTCCCAACCACATTTAAAACATACACCATGCCCTTCCAAGCAAGGCCCACTACCTACACTCTGAGAAGACCTACGACTAGCTTAATACTTCATTTTCAGATGGCTAAAATTAGGCAAGAGTCTGCCACTCCCTTCTACTTCTTTACAGCTTTTAATACATTTTATTCTGCTCTTACGCGAAATACGTGCCTGCTGTAACAGCTTGCAACCAAAGCAAAAGTACAAGTCACCAAGATTTTGCAGAGAGGAGTTCTGTATGAGTTAAGAAGAATCAGACTGCTGTAGAGCTGAGAGATGACACCAGGCAGGTGGCTGGGGCTGTTCCAGCACAGAGCCACGCAGCACTCTGGGGCTTGCCCTCGACACGCTGCAGCAGCAGCACGTCGTGGGGATGCGCAGGTACCTAACACAGCACAACCACACCTATTTTGCTGCATTCAGGGAATTCTGAATCCTGCCTTTACAACACGAGCACCCTGTGCAACTCTATGAACAGGTTACTGCCCACAGCACGCAGAGTTTTGCTGGTTTTCCTTTTAAGTATCCTTACTCGTCAGAGGGTCCCTCAAACTCCAATGCTGCTTTGCATATGACGCTTAGTGTAGCACTGCTGGTTGATACCACAGTAGGGTATGCCAGACATACTGGGTTTTTTAAAAAATGTTTAAAAAGCAGTAATAATGGTGCAGTCTCCTGAGAATACATTTATTTCTGCAGTATAAAATAAAATTAAATTCTTCAATCTCAAAAACTATTAAAAGGTTGTATTTAAAATGCATGAAGCATTAAAAAGACATCAAAATTAAAATAATCTCATAAATCTCTTCATTTAAAAGACTTATTAGAATACAGATAGAGGCAGAAAACAGCTGCCCTGCAGACTAAAGCAGTAAATTATGACTATTTTAACTTTTTTTTTCATTTTCATCATTGAAATTTTCCTCACAGAATTACTGCAGTAGTATAAAAAGACCAACTGCCCCTATATTTAACATGTGAATAGTAAATTATTTTTCAGTGGACTTCACAACAGATAAGCTGTATATTCTTTCAAATGTCAGCAGACTATGGGATCGTTTCCAGACAAAGGAGGTGGGGAATGTTTTCAGAAATCACTATTGCATGCAAAACTATAGAATTAATCAGAAATCCATTCTCTTTGACGCAACAGTGGTGGGAAACTGCAGCAAGTGTGATCCAGCACTCCAAGCTCCTCCCGCACTCTCTTGGCTATTAATTTTTAACAGAATCCCAAAGTTAGGTGTATTTAAATATTAGCAGGCTGACTTGTGAATTGCTAAGCATAGAACAGCTCCAGGAAGTTTGCTTGTTTAGGGACCTAATCATCATGTTAAGAATCTCCATTCAGTCAAGAGTTAGGCTTCTCTTGAAAGCAAAGAGCCGCCTTCTCATTGGGCAGTGCTGAGATTGGTACAAGATTCAAGGGCAAAAGGGGAAGACACGTGAGACAGGAAAATCAATCAGTAATATTCAACTTGTAAAAACTGACAGACAAATTAAATTTTTCAGCAAGTGCCCTTATTCCTCAGACCATCATTTGTCAGTCTTGATGATGCCAGAGCATTCCTTGGAGTACAATTAAACATTAATGCTGATTGCTCCTCAAAGCAGCTCAATCCAGAGAGAAGGCAAAGAAAAAAACCCGAGGGAAGGAGAGTTCACACCATTTATCCTCCATCTTATCAGTTTTCCAGTGGTATGATCTTGGAACATCCAAGCTGTTGATATCCAAGTGGATTACAGAAGGAAATGCTAAGGATGCAGAAAACTAGGGAAATGAACAACAAGAACAACAAAGCTAGCAAGGGGGAAGGGAGGGAAAGAAGTTAAATCAAGAGGATAAAGAGTGCTCCCACATAGCAATTTGCTGGTTTTGCTTGACTGCAAATTATATCATATGATATTATAAACCACTTTTCCTGACAGCAGTGTGCATTACTGTGCACTGTAACTTCCTTCCTGCTTACAAGAGATAAGATTAGTAAATGTTTGCTTTATTAACAACAAGTTGAAATGCTATTAAACCAACTTAATTGATGGTAGAGTTACACGGAGTCTGCTTCTTGTTTATATTTTTCAAAACTTACACCTGCAACAGAAGTTGACTTCTCTCCAAAAAAAAAACCAAACCCCATCCGCTGTTCTAATTTCCTCCAACACCAGCACCTGTTCAGATTGTGTAAAGCTCCTTAGCTGTAACTCCAACAAGGATAACGGAAGTGCTGAAGGATAAAAACTCCATGTATTTTATTTACCTTTCTCACTGCTAGACTACCATTATGTTTGGTCAGTGAGTTTCATGTTTTGGGCTTCAAATAAAACAAGTAGTCAACCAGAAGGCATGGTTTAAACCCAGTGGGTTAGTGCATCATCAATAAAAAAACACTTCTGCCTTTCTTTTACTTTAGCCTAAGGTTAGCTTCCTCATGAGTGGCTCTGGATGCTTCTGTAACCTTCCTTCCCCTCAAAATGCTTATGCAGAAGAACATTGTGTGTTGTACAGCTGCTTCAGGAAACTGCTGATAATGCCAAGCTTGAATGTACATCACTAAGAACACACCAACTCTCTACTGCAAACCCAGAGAAGAACTCTCTATGGGGAACAGAAAAACCCTTAATTTAACTGCCAGCATAAACTGTAAAAGATGATGGTGCTGCTCATCTGACAGGGTTCTTGTTCCACTTTGTTGGTTCCCTCATCTTACGCCTGAACCAAACTAATCATTGTTATTTACAGCAAATAACACACAATTTAAAAGTTAATCTATTTTTTTAAAAGCTGCAAAGTAAGTCAATTATACAAATCTCTAAGTGTAATTCCCACTTAATATAAATATACCAGATAAATTACAAGCCAGATCTTATTTAGGTAGTAATACCTTGACAAGCAACATTGTTAAACCTTTAATTTATTATGTGTTCAATTGATCAGTCTCTTACCTGATTGTTTTAAGAACATAATGATCGGTACACAGTTGTCAAGATTGTCATGTACACGAAATAGTAAAAGCCCAAATGAAATTCAGTCTTTGCTTAATAAAATCCATCAAACTCTATTTTTTTTATTTACAGACAATAATCATATGCAAGCTAATATAGTCTGAAGAAAGACAGTCAGTAATTATGCTTCCTTACAGCATTTTTTCTTTTAACAACTTTGACATAATAAATTTTGATGTCTGCTGGAATCGTATCAGAATTACAGTCATATGACTGCAGGCTCTATTATGTTAGTCCACATGATGGGGGGGGAGCTGACTGGTTCATAAGATATTTATTTTGATTACATGATATTATTTTACATTTCAATCACATGGTGACCTGCCTGGTATAGTGTCAGAGTGAAAGATGAGTTTGTATTCGGGGCTTCAAATGTTACAAGAAAAAAAAAATCATAGCAGTATTTCTTATGACTTATGAGATGAAGCAGCAGAAATCACTTGATGTAGCAAATTGTAAGTTTGAAGGATTTACACAGCTAGATCCTCTGTAAACCCAGGGTAGCCTCATTCACATCAACAAAAAATACTGCCCAAGAATCTGATGCTCCATCATCTCATACACTACCAAGGTTCTGCAGAAACTAAACCTCAGTGTTAGCAAAATGCCTCCATCCTTCTTTATTATGAAGGAGAAAGCCAGAACTGAATACCAATGCCCAATCCTTAGCATACACTAAAAATGAAATACACTTTTCATGTGGGCCTGTGAAATCACCTTTTCATCCGATTGTATACTCAGCTCCAGTGAATGGGAAACCCATCAGAGCTGGAAATAGTCATGGTGGTGAGGGTTCAGCCAGAGTATTCCTTGCCATAAGGAATTACTTTTTAAACTAAAATCTGAAATGCAACTGTACTATATAGATAGTACTCTATGTATACACACCAAAAAACATGCTCTCTCTATATATATACAGACACAGCTACACACACACACTCTTTTATAAAGACCCAGTGAAGTGCAGTCTGTAAGCCTGAAGGATGGCAGTCCCCATTGTCAGGCTTGTGCTGCAGGAAAGCAGAAGCTGTCTGTGAAAAGGAACACGAAGGTATTTGCTAACATTATACATCCTTTTTGTAAGGCACAACTGTGCAAACAGTTTAAGGTCTGCACACTGTTAAACCCTTATCCCTGAAGATGCTGTGAGAATTCCAATTAATTTTAGACTTCATTTAGCAACTTGAATACATTAAGCAAGCAATCATCACAACATCCTGCAGAGTGCTTCACACAGCTCTGTATCATATAAAGTGAAGGCTCACCCTTAGATACAAGGTGCAAGCACCACTCCAGGTAAACCAGTCTTTAGCTGTGAATTAGCAGAGTCTGGAGGTACACACCTAGATTTGAAGATTTCACTCAGACTCTTGGGAGAAAATCAGAGAGGTGGGATAGAACAGATCTGTGTTCCCAGTCCAGCCCCACACTGCCTTCCACCAACTGATTCTTGTGACAGGGGGTCACTAAGGCTGCTCAGACCAGTGTGTGCTCCTACACAGAGGCAGCGAGTACAGCCACTGTGGTCTCTGCAAGGCACCTCTGACCAGTCTTTCACACAGAATCAACAGAATGGGTCATTCTGAAGGAAGGACCATGTATCAGCTCTGACCTCCAGGGAATCTGCAGTGGTATGAATTTTCTAGCATATTCTTCTCCTCAGTGGGGTTCTCTACTGCATTGCTTGAAACCCCAGCAAACACAATCAGCATTTCACCTAACATACCACAACCACGTACCCAGCCCAGCTGTTGTGAGCATGACTTTTTTACCTCCACTCTTCTGTCTAATGGGACCTTATACTGCCTGTTGGCTTGACTTTTCTAGTTTTTCTATTTTTAGAAGGAATCATACTAGGAAAAACACACTGGAGGGCCAATCTGGGAAGACAGGAAGATCCCAGATGGTGTTAGTTGTCATAAATTGACTACAGTGCCATGACAACTCACAGCAGCTGAGCTGAGGGCCTGCTCCACTCCATCTCATCACACTGAATATTATGTTACGTTTTAATGCATATTTACTAGATTCACGTTTATCCCCCAGCTTCAACAGTGAAGCTTTGATTTAGCTTAATGCATCTGTGAGACTGAAATTCCTGGTTATCCAAACTCCTAATTGTCTTCTGGGATAGGACACTCCCACGAGACCCTCAGATAACTGTGTTTCCCCTGTATAACACAGCAGTCCTATAACCACATTATAATGCAGTTTTGTCTCACCTATAAAGGTCAGGGCCATAATACAATTTAGCAGTGAGGGTAAAATATGATTTGCTTCCATCCACAGGCAAGACCAAATCATGTTATAACACTGAGGGTAGGGGAAAAACTATCAGGTTACAGCACAATCCTCCAAAGTCATTTTGCCTGTTACAACCATAAACTCTGCGTTAGCACCTGATAGCAGAGGGAGCACAGTACTTAGGCAGGCTATCTCAGTTCCTGGGAAAAATATAACTCTGCACACTGTTAAGGGAATCCATAATTTTGACTCCTGATAATGCACAGAGTGGCCAAGACCTCTACAAGCCCCATCTACTGAAATCAATGAAGCCAGAAGAGGCACCAAGGTCACTAATTAATTGTTTATGTATAATATTTCATGATCTCATAACTAGAAACATAAATATTTATTTCACTCCTGGCCCCTCCACCCAAAACCACTGAAACCTCCTACAGAGCATGTGCTAGAAGATTACAGTGGACCTTCCCAGAGCATTCAGCACTTCATCTGCTTATAACTATAGGAGGTCCCACTGGAACAGATAAGCTTAAGCTCCAGATGCTCATACTCCACCTAAGGATCGGACTCAACAAGCAAAACATAGAAATCAATCCCCCTGCAGCATCTCAGCTTTGTCATACCACGAAATTTACAGTTGTGGTGGGGTCTAACTGCCTAGTCACACCTACCATTCCTCTTCAAAGAGTTTTCAAAGGAGTAAGGCATCAAATTCTGAATCTGAAACTAGTCTAATCCACTGAATGGTCTTCCGACTGCTTTCACCCAGGTATGAGGCACCACCTTAGTTTCACAGTTAATGTGTCAGGCCCCATTCTTGCTGCTTAGCTTTTTTAGCTCTGCAGTCAATCTGGGACCTCAGCTCAGTTGCCTATGCAATGGCATCTATTTGAGAGCATCTCCACAAACCTGGATCCAACACACTCTATTTTGTGTGCCTGCACCCTTCTGGGCTAGCAAGTAGAGGCTTTAGCTATCTCAGTTCAGGCAACTGAATGATGCCTTGATGATTTCTTCAAATGTCTAGCTTGTACAGTACAGTTTTAGAATTCTACAAGTCATTCTAGAGATCTTAACAGAGGAAACACATGACATTAATACTATCAAGTAGTACTCCACTGACCTGAGAACAAGGCTGAAGCAAAGACAAACTAAGCGGAATTTCAAACCTAGATTTCCAAACTGGAAGAAAACTTCATTCTCCGCCCTAAGACCTCACTACAGTATTTCCCTGGACCTCAAAAAAAGCAGCTTATATACAGATTCTAAGATACCCAGTATTGCACTTAGCTATCTTTAAGTGTATATATTAAAAGTATCAGCCAAAAATCCAACAAAGTTGCTCTTGCTCCTGAACCACAAAAATCTGTTTGAGTGCTAAAGAACCTAACAATGTGGGGAAGAGTCCAACCACATGGGCAACCACATTCAGTTCAGGAGACTTTAAGTCTACTTTTCTCTCAGTTTGTAACCCTAAGCAAGTTAATTAACTTATCTGTGCCTCAGTTTCCTTATCAGTAAATCACAATACCCAGTCAGATTTGCACAGCTCTCTAAACACTGGCTGGCTACATTACACTTTCAAACCATACAGACCCATCCTACAAGACCTGCCAAGGTCACGGGGACCATGTAATTAAGTGGATGTGTATGGGGCTACTTGGGCTCCTCAAGGTGTGCAAAAACAGCTCTTCATTTTCAATTTTGTTTTAAAAAGCTTGCTTGTTCCGTTACAGTACTTATTTGTAGCTGCTTAGTATTCATTCTAAAATATATAAAACAACAGAGTCAGAAAGATCCCAACAAAATTTATTTAAGATGCAATTCTAACAAAGTTCTTCCTACATGCAAAAAAGTAACTGGCAGTGAATGTTTGGTAACTTTGACATGAAAAAAAGGGGAGAGATAAAATGCTTTTATGCAAATTTGATTTCCCTATAATAATCTAGAGCTATTCTGCTAGAAGGAATTATCTCCGCAGGCTGGCAGCTGCAGTAGGCAGTGAATTAAAAATGGCTCTGTATATGGGAAAATCTGTTCTATAATCAGTGCTATTCTTAGAGAGGACATCAATCTCACCAGCTCCCACGATGCTCTCTTCGTGTGAATGACATACCACTATGATGTAGAAACTCCCATTACATCACTGGCATTGATTTCCTGAGCACAAGGAATACGCCACTAACACGAAAGGAACTTTTTTCAGGAGTGACTGTATGATTTTGTATTTGCCATTTAAAAATCTGCAGCAGTAAGTGACCTTATAAAAAAAATTCAACAATCATTCATGCAACTGGACTTGACCGGCACATTCTCACTGCGAGGCTCCAGTTTCTGCTTGCTGGTCTTATACCATAAGCTCCATTCACAGGTCACAAAACATCAAGATAGCAGATATTGCAGGAGTTTTCTTTGAACATTAAAAAGGCACATGCCAGAGGAAAACATTTTACACAGTAAGCACCTGCTGCAGTTCTACACATAAAATGCCACTAATGATGCAGCTGTGTGACCACCAAAAAAAACCACAACATGCATCTATGCCTTGCAGAACATATTTCAGCCGTAACTTGTGAGCTGGGTGTAGGACCAGTCTCACTGTCAAATCAAAGGGAGTTATATTGTAAACAAATAAAACCTCCTATGCACAAAATGATGATTCCCAGCTACATCTGACTCTAGTGTTTCCTCAGTAATCTTTGTCCTCATGCTTCACACGTACAGTAATCCTTCTTCTACTATGTCACATGCACTGTAAACCATCTCAGCTTGAGTGATGGATTTGAAAATTAAACAACCTAGGGGGCTCACTGTTTTTAAAAATCATTTTATGTATCACTTTAAAATAACTTTAGGTAACCTGACACGAATGCTAAGCCACTGGATCTATTAATTCAAGATTTACTCTCCTGTGTTACAGTTTTCCCTGACAAACTGACTTGCAGAAATGTACGAACTGCACTGAAAAAAAGCTAAACATAAAATATATTGAGAAAATACCAAATAACCTCTCCAGTTCATGGGACTTCTTCAGATATTCACATCTTTTGGCACTTTCATGAGGCACAGACGTTTCCAAAACAGACAGTGCTTTTTCTTCAGAAGATGAAATTTCCTCAAAGATAGTGAAGTGAGATAGTACACCTTAACCAGAGAAATGGAATCTGATGTTGCTAATTAGCACTAGAATTCTTTAGAAACCATGCCCCTCCTTTTCTTACATCATGGAACTGTGTTTGCATCACCTAAACACATCACTCTTCTGTTGAACTGATATCCTGAGAGTTATTCCATTGCTTTCTACTGGGGGTTTGTCTTTATGACAGCCTGGGCTCTCTGCCAGTACAGGCACATGTCCCTCCACCCCTTAACTGTCAGATGCCACAAAGAGGCAGGCTTTTCCTGTTCTGTAGGGATAATACTGAACACACTGCACTTCCCCGGGAACTCCACGCCTGACAACTCTGTGGGGTTAATCTAAGAAACAGCTGTATCCATTTTGTTCATTTCTCTCTGTAGATAAACTGCAAACTGCATTTGAAAATAAAATAAGTTATTTCTAACCTTTCAGCTGGCAGCCAGTATCTTGGTAGAAAAGGACATAATTTATGACACTGATGATGTGTGGCTGCTTTCCAGAGACTCTAAACCAGTTTCCAGCCTGCTTTAATGCTAATTTAACAATCAAAGAGTTTCACTATTTAAATAAATGTTAAATAAAATGCAAGTTTTTGAGTGAAGTTGGGCCCTGGATTGTTATCTCAAACTCAGTGGTTCCTAGCCACTCTTGCAACACCGAAGTAGCAGCAGTATTTTATTCCCTATGCTTGGAACACTACACTCCTCTTTTCTTCTGACCTGTAGGTCCCTAAATAGGGAAAAAACCCTCTGTAGAAGAGAGCAAGTGCCATGCATCACATCTAAAGTCAGGTCAGTCAGGAAAGAAGGAGCAGGACTTGCTCATGTGGAAGAAGTGAGAGATTCTGTTTGAATTTGCTGATTCCAAAGGATCCAAAGCAGGCTGGAGGAATCTGTATGTTCCTTTTCTATTTTTTCAAAGTTCAGCCCCAAATGAAAAGCTTTTACAGGATCCATGCTCCTTTAACTACCCTACCCTGATTTACACTATTTAAAATACCTGCAACAAAGCCTGCCTACTTACAAACAGGGCAGAAAATTTTAACGCCTCCGACCTACTAACTTGAAGTCTGCTCTTCATCAGGCTTGGAAGTTGGGGCTCAAAACTGGGGTCCAAGGCATACAAAACTCATTCTTTGCTTAAAATATTGCCCCAAACCTACATCTGCTATGGAAGGTTGAGACAGAGAATCAGGTCATTAAACTGTAACGTCTTGAAAAAGGATATAGGTGATGCCCTTTCCAGATAAAGCATGACTGTGCAGCTTATCTGTAGCTTCTGAGTTACAGGGCTGTAAGCATCTCACCCGCGACTCTGGTATAGGGCTCTGTGCTGCTGCAAGCGCCACTGAGCAACCAACACCCCTGACTGTGGAAGGAACTAAGGCTAGGCAAGAGGCCACTTTTGATGTTCCTGATAATAGGCATCTTATGGATTCTGATCAGCCATTTGAAGATTGTAGTAGTGCAGCTCCCAGAATGGGCATCCCCCCATCGCACAGGACAGCAGCCGGCTTTACCATAGTGACATGGGTGGCCACACCACAATCGCCTTTGAGTTTAAACTACATCCATACAACAGAAGTTGTTTCTCTATACATCCCTGAAAGGCAGCCTAACCAATTTCGACCTTCTGTCATTGCAGCATTTCATTTCCATGTCGAATCCATTCTTCCTCTGACAGGATTTTAGCCCCATGCAGGACAGGCCAATCCAACCTCCAGTGGGCCAAAATTCGGTGGTGATGGATAGTGTCTATATAATTTGTAACTTAGTAAGATCTTAGATACAACGTTTTAATTAAGAGAGGATCTGTCAGCCTCATTTAATTGGATACAACATAACCCTTTTATTCCAATATGTCTAGGGGAAATGCAGCCCCCCTTCTAGTTTGCACACCGTTTTTTGTAGGTTACTGCAGGTATTTTTAAGCTTTTAATTTAATATATGCAGCACCAATGTCCAACTTCTGTACTCACTTTTGTCACTGGTACTTCTCAAATAAATTCTGGTCTAAATGTAGGCATAAAAACATATTACAAGTGTTGGCCCTGTGTTTTCTCCTTTACTGCTCACCTTTGGCAGTGAGGAGAGCAAGCTTCAGTGAGTGACTGAAGAGAGACACTACAGCATGCACTATCTAACCAACCTTCATCTATAAAGTTCTGGTAAAGTTCTCATCCAGTTCTTCCAGTGAGTGGCTACAAATAAAAGGCATCCCTTTGCTGATAAATAAAATTGAGATGAGCAATCTGCTTCGTCTCCTCTGTGTTAAGACTTCAGTAGTTCAAAAACAGCAGACCACAGTTGGCTCACATCAGTCCAGCTAAAAAAGGCTTGACGGTGTCTCCCTCTCAACTCCATACTCAATATATAAATGACATGAGAAAACGCTTGTAATCCAGCTGCTGTTTGTCTCAAAGTTCATGATTGTATGATCTGAAGTGGCACTATACAAACCAAATTTACAAGCCTTTGCCACCTACAGCTACTTAACACTCACAGCCCAAAAAATGCACAGGCGGCTGTTTCACCATGGAGGAACAGTGACATCTAGTGCCCGGTGCCTCGGCGGGCTCTGCTCGCCAGCTGCGTGGGGACACGGCACATCTGGGCACCAAGTGCCCCTCCTCCAGCACATCACCACTGCTCTAAGAAACTTCTCCCTGTGACATCCCGTGTGCCTTCATATTCAGGGTGAAAGACGAAGGAAGGAGACATTATCTAGACGCAAGGATCCGCAGGAATCAGGAGCAGCACAAGAGAGGCAGCCTGGTAGAAAAACAGGTCTTGGAACTCAGCAATTTACAGACCCCCATCTTTCATCAGCGTAGTGATATCTGGATAAAGTATCTTTAAAAACACAAAGGTTACAAAGGAACCTTGGTATTTTATATTTGTATGAAGTGCTCAATCTATATTTCATGTTGGAAATGTCACCAATTTTTGTGACTGAATTACACCCTTGGACTTTACAGAAGACTGCGTATTGCACCACTGTGTGTATGCTCAGCCTCCAAAATTACAAGGTGAAAATAATTTGCAGAAAACCAGCAATCCTTTATATTAAAATAGAGTCTTTCAATAAAATAATATACCTCTGAATAGGATCTGTACCATAGTTAAATTATGCTATATTAAAAAAAGGTTAAGATATGATATGCAGTCTTTTTAATTAAAGTTTAACATACATTAACATTTCTAGATGAAAACCTGCCATTCTGAGCACAGTTTTAAATTCTGCTTTTTTTTCCAGAGCACTGAAGCTATCATATAACTGAAAAAAAGGACTAACAATGTCAGATTCTTTGGTAATTAATTTTGTGTCCTACTGCAGACATATGAAATTCTATCAGCATTACCTTGATAGGCATGTCAACTCTTCTGAAAAATTCCTATCCATTATTTTATAGGCTTTATTACAATTTTGCATTTTTATTATATATGTAAGCTGTACAATACAAGTTGTGCTTTATGAAATTAAACATAATATAAAGTTAGTTATTAGTGCCAGGAAATAACAACAGCATTGCCAGTATAAAAGGAACATAAACTGCAAGATAATTGGGTCAGATTTTGCACACTATCTTTACTGCATCAGATCTATAACACGCTATTGCACAATTGTTACCTTCTCTGCAGCTTTGCAATTCATATTATATGAATTACAAGTGTTCGAGAGGTATCATAACTTCCATAATATTGCAAAAAAAATTTGGAAAACACAAAGAGTAAGAAAAATAAAGGAATAAAAACCTCTTGTCATTTGTAAATTATAAAGTAGGCATTCCTGCTATCCTAATACATGGTACTAGGTATTACAGCAATCTAACCAAATCTGGTCAGCAGGACTGAAAGTGTATCTTTAGCTTGATCATTACAGTAAGGAAAAAATATAATAACTCCTGAAAACCCTGATCTGTTTCTATATATTGCATTTTCTTCCCTTAAAATTGAACAATCTTTTTCTTTTTTTCCCTCACTAGTAACAGCAGAAGTATCTCTTCTTTCTTTTTCTATCTGTTCAAAGATACTAGCAATTAGCAGAGAAGAGAAAGGGAGTAAAATCTTACAACTGCCAAACTAAAAGCCTACAGATGCACCAACTGGTGAAACTGTGTCGGAATTCATCACAAAGGGAAACACTATTTCTCTTACTAACCTCATATGTGAGGAAACAGCATTTGACAAGGAATCTGAATGACAAGCTGACTTCTGTTCTCAGGTACAACAGTGTGGATGAGGGAAAAGTCCAGCCAAATACCTTTGAATGCTTCTCCTAGCATGATCTCCATGGCCTTTTTCCCCATGAAATAACAAAGCACCTAAGCACATGCTTTAACTTTACGGGTTCAAGGTTTTAGATGATCTCATTAGAGCCATCTCATTTTTAAAACTGTGCTGAATGGCATTGCCAGAGGATTCCAGGATCATGACCAAGGAGAAGAAATAACACAAGGAATATTTGGATGTCTCTTGGATTCTTAAGTGGTACCAAAGCTATTTCTGTCCAAGCAAATTAAAAGGAAGCTGGGGCTGTATGTGACAAAACTGATGCTAGAAAAACAGATGGTTTGCACTGCCAGGAGGCAAAGACTACTTTACCCACTGAAGCTACTCTCAAGACAGCAAAGTACATCTGAAAATAAAAATCAAGACACAGTGTCAGTTTTAGCACCCAGCCCCATCTCAGTATGTCACAAGCACAAGGGAGATTTGCCATAAAAACGTAATTTGAGTATCATCTCTCATCATTCAATACGATTTTTCAACTCTTTCAAAATTGCATTGAAAAATCTATATAATGTGTGCTTAGATTAATGAACTGTTTGAATCTGGATCAATACGCACTCAAAGATTTGAACTGTTGACACCTGCTGAATACAGCTGTAAGAATGCTTCATTCAGCTTATAGCCAATCAGTACTTTGTAACTACAGGGGTTCCACTTAATAAACAAGCAATCTAATATATGACCTCTGTAGATTAATTTCCTGAGAGCAAGTAAATAATCTGGATTCAAAATTTCCATGATTATACACATAATTACAGTATCACTTACCAATTAGCACACTGATTTAAACCTTCTTGGGATTATGTACTTAAGTGCAAAATAGGTGATTCAACCATCACTCAAATACTAAGCATCTCTTAAAGATGGCAAAATTGTGAGCCACAGAGCACTATGCATCTAATTTCTCTTGTGGAAGAAAAATGTATTATGGTAATAGAGATTATGAGATATATCATAATTATGTGTACTATGGCTACCTGGGGCTATTATGCAATAGCTGGACCATACCGATAAACAACATGAAACTGCTCTTCTTTTGGAGAAGGAGCAAAGCTTTTTATATTCTGTAGTTCATCTAAGTCTCCCACTGTTCTTTACTTAACACTAAAGCTGAGTATATGTTTGGACTTTGTTTTTTTTAATTTCATACACACAACACAACCTTGCCGTAGTTACCAGTCATCTAACAGATATATAAACAAACAGAGATCTATCTGTGATGGTTTACTGCTACACTTTTAACAAGGACAATAATTAATGCACATTTAGATTATACAGTAGTTCTTGACAGAATTGCTTGCTATTATAAACATTAATATAGCTTTTTATACAGCAGCACGGCAGTACATGAAGACAAATGAAAATCACTACACAACTCTTAGAGATCTTATTAAGTTAAAATATTAATTCAGGGGGGCAAATGAAAGCAAGGGTGAGTCTCCAAGAGATTATGCTTCTAAGGTGTATTTCCTGTCCCATTTTGTTTTTAATATTAAGATCTTTTATCCACTGTTCAGTTGAGTATCTGTCGTTCACATATATACCTTGAGGGGAAAAAGAATTCACATCTGGAAGCAAATCATTATGCTCTTCCATTTTTTTCCTTATCTATTTCTTGTGAGTAATCCTTTCACATAGAAAATCAGAATATATAATAAACAGCCACATTTCAACGCATAATATTGCTTGCAGTTTCAAAACTGTACAACAGAGATAAGTAACTTCCAGAAACAAATCCTGAAAATCTGGTAAAATTAAATGTACAATACTTAAGGAGAAAGAGTAATATAAATACAAAAATTCAGTAGCAGGTTTTAAACACTTCATTTTTACATAGGTCTTTTGATACTGTGCATATTTTGTATCATAGAACCACGGAATGGTTTGGGTTGGGAGGGACCTTATGGATCATCTAGTTCTAACCCCCCTGCCATAGGCAGGGACACCTTCCACTAGATCAGGTTGCTCAAAGCCCCATGCAACATGGCCTTGAACACTGCTAAGGAATGGTGGTGCATCAACAACTTCTCTAGGCAACCTGTTCCAGTGCCTCACCACCCTCACAGTAAATAACTTCTTCCTAACATCTATTCCAAACCTATTCTCTTTATGTTCAAAGCCATCACCCCTTCTCCTATCACTACATGCCCTTGTAAGAAGTCACTCTGCAGATTTCTTGTAGCACCGTTTTTCGGTACTGGGAGGCTGCTATAAAGTGTCCCCAGAACATTCTCTTCTCCAGGCTGAACAACCCCAATTATATGATATGACTATCACTGAGAATCACAAATACCTGATTGGTCAAAAAAAAATTCAGAAGATGAGTTTAACTATCTCAAGTTATTTCCATAAAGTGCATCAGTAGTAAAGTTGTAGCATAATGCAGAATTTCTTATTATCCTTGAACTTTTCTGCAATACCCACATAAATAATGTAGTGAGTATACATGCATTCTCCTAAAACATACATATATACAATAAAGCCACAAAATGGTTCTCTGTCTCCAACCACTGTAATCCATCTTGAAGGGACTTGGGGTGTTGTCAGCAGCTATTGCGTAAAAAGGGAAACCAAAACCAGTAAAGAAACCATTTATAATAGCAGTAATATATAGTTTTCTCGGGCGTTAACTATCAGATAATGACCAGTAGTGACTTTAAACTACATATTATAGCTTAGGTATGGTATGATGCTCACAGCAGTTTCATAGCTAGAAAGTAAGTAATGCAATCTTGCCATAAACACTCACACTGTTACAAAGCTAGTTTGCACGCATGGATTTCCCCCTCTCCAGTGTTATCCCACCAGGCAGCTTTATAATGATCCAAAAAATACATGCCTTGACTAGTAGTGCTGCACTGGAAGAGAAGACACCAAGTCCAGTATGCTGAATCAACTTTTAGATAACACATGCTGTATGGATGTTGTTGGACCACTCACCTCCTGTATCTCCTCATGAGAATATTGTACACACTATTTAACACATTTCACTGCATGCCACTCTGAAAATTCCTCACTACTGCTTCCCCCACCTCTACTGCTATCTGTAACTGCAGCCACTCAGAAAAAGCAGTTTATCTCAGTAAGAATCCAATCCACTTCTAGTAAAAACTGAGATGCTGAGTCTTTCCACTGACAGTGAAGGTTAATAGATCAACACTGAAGTGCCGGGAAAGGCCCTAATTGGATGAATTCTGGCCATGAATGAACTTCCTGACTGCTGTCCCAAGAGCCAAAAAGCATTAAAGAAACAAAACAAAACGAAACAAAACAAAACAGAACAAAACAAACAAAGGAAAAAAATTATACTAATTTGGATACTGGCCTGAAATACGAGAGATTCAGATTGAATTCCTAGCTCTACCAGCCTTAGTTCTGGAGTCTGCAACAGTGTGCCACCCGCTGCAGAGACTATCAGGCTAATTCTACACTATAAAATCCTATATATCCTCCTGGAGCAAACAGTACTTAGACATAATTAAACTGTCTCCACAAGTGAGCACCAGCTCAGACATGTCAGCCAGCACTTCACTCTGCCATGCACACATACCCAGCTCGGGACATTGATCTATTTTGTCCACACCAATAAACCAGACACATTATGAGTACACATACAATGGTATTTGGGAGCACCTCAGCCACCATGATTTTAAAATACCTATGTAAGCTCAGTGGCACAAAATTTGAGTTAAGGCAAGGTAAATGCAAATTCCAAGAAAAACAAATTGTTCAGAGCACAGATTCACAGAACTTGCAAGCACATGGTTGACTTAAGCAGCAAACCCCAATTTTGACAACTTAAAAGTTTTTTTGTTGGTGCAACTGCCTGAATTTCCTCTCAATTTCAGCTGCATTCTCTAAACAGGGGAAAAGAACAACCACCAGCCATTTATCCTCTCCATTTACAAGATGTGGTTGCACAATTTCGGATTTCATTTCGACTGGCTCAGCAGTATGGCTTCATAAATGGCCTCATAAGATTGTCTGCTCTATGAGTATTTTAATAGAGTGCTCCTGGAATGCTCTGAGTCTTAATCACAACCAACTTGACAAATAATGGGCCACACTGTCAAAACAACTCATCTCCCATTTGGGTACATATGCGGGAATAAAAGTAGCTGCTGGATGCTAAACACTTTTGCAAATCCAGCTATTTAATTTAGGTGCCCAAATGGGAGCTGAGCTCTTTAAAATCTGGCTAAATATATTCCAGAAAGGAAGAAATACAGTGAAGCTGTGTAAAGTTCATCCTTTCTTCCAGAAGAAAAGGTCTGGCTTCTTCATGTCTATGAATTTATGAGGAAAAACCCTTTTTCACTGTCTGTGATTACAGGTCATGAACATTTCCAAGCTCACGTTGATATTCCTAACTACCTCTTTACAAGAATTACGGAATTACCTATTTAAACATAATCAAAGAGAATGGCACAGACAGTCTACAAAGTACATGTACAAATATACCATCCACATTTGCACTGAAACTTCTCTAAATGTTTCTCTCACCTGTTCTTGGGGTTTTTTACATCTCTCCGGCCTTCCACAAAACACAGCAACAATTGAAACTTTTTTTTTTTCTACACCAATTATCACAAACTAGTTCACAATGGTGAGCATGATGACATAAACAGGGAAGGAAACAAGGAAGTTATGAACAGAGAAACACAAAAGGGTTCGGTGGTGAAATATACAAGCAAATCAGTCATTCCTCCAGCTGCTGGATCACACAGACTACTTCTCTGGAAGTGTAGCAATTAAAAAGGCTTTTGAATGCTAACAAACAGAACTCAGTGTGAATTTTTCCAAAATTTCTGTATCCACAAACCCTACTTTTCTGTTGTAGCTTCCCTTATATCCCTAATGATATAAATGATCATTAGTTCAAACAACAACTCACATAAACTTCACCATTTTGTTCTCCTACTGTTATGGGAAATCATGGGGTTTTTTCTTGTTCCGTATTATTCCCATGAGTTGAGTCTCTAAGGAACAGTCAATTTCCCATTTTATTTTTCAAAACAAGATTCCAAGTTTCAGGATGTCCTGGTATGATCTGGCATGTAACACTGCTCTCTGTAAACAGGAAGCCATTTCACCAGCCGGGATGATATGCCTCTCCAAGAGCTGAGCAAGCCAGTGGGATGCTTCACATGTAGCCAGAGTAAGAGACAAGTTACCAAAAAGATGTGCTGTATAAAATAAGGTAAAGCTAAAAAGAATAAAGATTCCGGTAGCAAAGCATGCTCCTATGCTTAAAATGGAGCAGAGAGCAAACATGTTCCCCAAAAAAACTGTATTAATCCTTTATGTATACTGGAAGATGTTCACTCCCACAGCCTTCTTCCCAGTTATATTAAATTTTCTTATTAAATAAACTATGGTTACCATCTATATCTGAGCACATGGCTGACTCCTCAGATGACCCAATTTCTATTGCTGATATTCAAGAAGCTGCTAATTCTTTTTGTCTGGCAAAGCCCCAGTTCCCAAATAGCTTACTACTGATTTTTGTAACACCTCTATTGACAAAATGACACAAAAGCAAGTTAGCTTGCATAATGACTCCCCAGCCCACCTAGTTAGCCACCTATCCTCCAGCAGACTTAATGCACAGCATGGACAGCCACATGCCAATACCTTGGAACACCAGAATGCTGAGTGCATCTCCTCCACTCCAAATGTTACAGTAGCTTCATGGCATTGCTAATAATTCCAGGTAGAGAAAAAATTAAAATGGTTTCCTATATATATATGTATGTATGTATGTATATATATGTGTGTAGGGAAAAAAAGTTTAATTTCATGAGAAAGCCACCTCAGTCTCTTGGAACAGGTTTGCTTTGTGTTTTGTATTAGAAGTTTGGCAATAACCTAAATATTAGGCATCTCCCAGTAAGGAGAGATAGGATTTAACTGCTGTTCTGCTACCATGGAAGGCATTTTCATAGGACTGTTCCTCACTGCACAGTAGCTTCTCACCAAAAATTCATCCTGCAAGCCAGTTATTGCTACTATTATCCATTGTTCCATCCACAGGGGACAGACAGCCCAAAGGACTACTGAGGTCTCTGACCTCAATGTCAGTAGTTCAGCAGGGCCAGGCAACAAAACACCATCTTTAAGTAGAACTGATCTATCTTTCAGTCCTGGTTTTTTTTTCTGTAAAATATCATTAGCATTTGAGAGAGAACGGAGGGAGATACCTCCTGTCTTCTGAAACAGAAAATCTACAGATTGAATTAATCTGTTCCCCCAGAATAACTTAAAACAACATGGAGTAACTATGGTACTACTTCTCCAACAGGTGCTGAATGGACACACACCTTCGAAGCAATGAAGTGCAGCTCTTGTAGTTGGAATTATGGGAGGGAACAAAAAACTATCTAGAGGATGACATACCATCATCTGCTGTAGCAGATTCAGAAGGTTCTATGCTTCCTCTGACCCGTAGCATAGAGCTTTTTGGTAATGCACTCTTTGGGCCAAAATCCTCTCAGATACATGGAAGCTATAGAAGTGTAAACTAATTCAACCATTGCTTCTGCCAGGAGGCTGAACAACTAGAAAATGGCTTTATGCTGAAATTCTGGACTTGGCATTCAAATAAAGTCTGCATTAGAAGCATGTTTTCCACTAAATCACAAACCAAAACATTTTAAAATAAGTATCTGAAATTAACGGAGAGTCCCTACTGTCAACTCAATCAATGCCCCAATATTTATTGTGTTTCTTACAGCCACAGCTTTGTGACGTACAAAATTCAGTTTCACAGTTAGTTTTCATTAGCCTTCGTTTTTAATTGCCACTGAATTTGCAGTTTTTGAATGCCCCTTACTGCCAATAATCTAATGACCCCTCTTTCTGCAGAAAGACCATGACAGGTTTTACAGAAGGAAATGTGCTTCTTATACATTAGAGATCTCTGAAGAGATCACTGTGCATTCAGGCATGAGAGATCATTGTGAAAAATTCTTCTCAAATTACAGAAAATTCCCTCATTGACACTGCTCTGGGTGAAGACTAGAAGTGACTTGGGTTGTGGGGGAAGTGGGCAGAAATAAGGTGAAAGAAAAGGAAGAGGATAGTTTCTTCGAAGGAGAAATTCAGTGAAGTCCTGCAGGGATCTATTCCAGATCCATAGCTGTTGCTGTCCAACTCCCAAATAATCCATAAAAAGCATGAAATGAACCATACCTTGAACTCAAACATCAAGGTTTGTAGATGTCACCAAGTTATTCAAGAAATTAAAATTTCACAATTTTAATTAATTTTAATTATTTAATTTATTTTCGCAATTTAATTTTCACAAAACTATCTGACAGGAGTTACCAATGACTAACAATATCATGACCAAACGACAAATGAAATCTATTCTTAATAACTGCTTAAAACAATTCTCCATGACACAGATGTGGATGGGATCTGAAATAGCTGACAAGTCACTTGACAACTTCCAGGGTTATAGTAAAAACCTTATGAAATCTAAGCTCAGTGCTCAGAGCTAGTCAAACATGCAAATGAAATTTTAGAAATTTTTAGGACAGGAAAAGAAAAGAACATTACACCACAAACTAAATGAGAGGTTCATCTGTATCTTGAACACTGTGCACACGTATGGCTGGCTTGTCTCAGAAAAGACAACAGAACCAAAAAACAAGGATGGATGACCAGCTTGATGAAAAGCATGGAACAGATGCAGTGTAAAGAATGACTAAAAAGAGAAGGTATCTTCAGCCTGGAAAGAACTAACTGGAGACTTAGGATAAATGCCATTCATGTCTACAAATTCACAAGTGAAGGAAGTAAATAATGATTTTCCAGCATTTCCTTCAAAAGAAACTGCAGTCATCAAATTAAATTAGCAGGTGAACAGCTCATGAACAGAGTGGTTTTCTTCCTACGAAATCTAGCCAAGTTGTGTCATCAATTGCAAGAGGATGAGATTTATGCCAAGAATATTCAGGAGTTAACAGTTCAATTGGACCAATACATGGAAGGTGGAAAAAACAAAAAATAGGCATGCAGAACTATTCAAATTAAAAACCTACAGCTAAGAAAGTCCCAGACAACTGGAAATCAGAATATAAAGATGAAATACTAAAATGTGTTTCCCGGTTCTTACTCCCTTTTTACCACTGACCTTAGCTACTGGTTATCAGCTGAAACAAGATACTGTAAGATACTGGCTACAAAAAGATCTAGTCAAAGCCGTAAGGTCTTCCCTATGTCCCTTTTTTTTTACTGTTCCCTATGTTTTACTAAAATGGATAGTCTCTTCCAAATTCCTACAATTCGGCCAGCACTCCGTCCTTCATGTCAATGCCTGTTCTAGCTACTTCACCCTCTGATCAATATTATAGCTAAGTTCTCTGAACAGCAAGAGCTGCTGAAAGACAAAGTTGAGAAAAGACATGAGTAATTTTGTTCTTTCCTTACTGGCAGTATTACATCAACATAAAATAGCTGCTTCTCCTTCCTTTTCCCACTCTGCATCCTTTTACGATGAAAACACTGCAAATAAGGTTAAATTACTCTTTTACAGCAATAGTACATTTGCAGAAGTTAGGATATGACATGACAGAAATGAAGTCACTGTCAGATTTGGTGCAGGTGTCGTTTTTCTTTAGATTACATACAGTATTGAAGCTTTTTCCCTCAAAAACCTTATGGAAAGATTTTGAATAGACATCACGGGTTGCAAAAGCAGAACAAGCTTCTCATAAATTTCTACTACCCAGGCACTATAATAAGAGCTTTTTTTGCCATCTACCTCATTTCTTTGCCAATGGAATGCAGAATCATCATTAGTCTTTCCAGCATGCAGCCAATTAAGTTCCAGTGAATTGTCTCTTCCAGTTTCAGGTGTGTGCAGATAAGCTGTTTTCCCTTGCAGCTCTCCTAAGGGGCATACTTACCTTTTACTGAACAACTACAATCAGTGCAGATTTTAAGAACTTCTGCCAGAAGATGCACAATATTAGTGCCACTTTAAAAAATGCTATTTAATCACCGGCTATCAGGGCAGTGCAGAGCATGGTGCATAGGAATTAGCTATTCAAAGACACGGTCTTACACCAACATACCCTGAATGTAGGCTGACTTTGTGGTTTTCCTTGAATATGAACTCAGCATCCAAAGGTCCTTTATATCACTGGAAGTCGAGATATTATTGTGGCATATAAGACATATCAGAAAGCTTTTGTGGCTTAAAAGACACAGAAGGATATTCTCAGAGCACCTGTTGACAGAAGAAATGTCACACTGATCACAGGAAGTGGAGGGGGTAATAAATACAGACTGGTAAATAAGATCACAAGATATTTATACAAGGCTGTACGGACCTCTATTCTGACTCATTTGTCTGCTCAGCCTTTGTGACCAGGCACTTCAAAATTCAATACTCTTACTTCTATGATCTGGAAGTTGAGAGTACATCATATTCCACCTGGCTCTGTACTGTCGGTGCACCTTCATCTCGCTTCCTTCAGCATCCTATACGTGTAGCACACAGGCAGCCCATGTATATATTTCCCAATATCATATAGTTCCAGTGACAGTGAGCTTCTCCTAGTGTGTCAGACTGGGGTTAAAGTTTTTAAAACCATACGAAGCGATTCAGGAATCTAAAAAGAGCCTTTCCAATAGTGACTTAGAGTCCCAGAACCTAATCCTCATAAGAAATAAAGACAGGGGGGTCCCAAAACTTCTAGTCATTTTTGAGAATATGGCCCTTTCTCCAGATACCAGTTCTCTCTTCACTTTATCCGCATATTTTTCATCTGTTTGTTCTCCTATTTCTGCTGTCCTCTTGTTTAACCAACCTAATTATCTCTTTTCTTCATCCTTTTAAGAGAGATTCATCTCTTTACACATTTACCCTTTCCTCTATAACACCTGGAAGTCTGTGTACATGAAAAAGAAAAGATGGTATTTTGGATTCAAAGGCTTCTTTTTTTCACCATTTTCATTTAGTAATGTTCTAGACGCCATTGCTATGTTGGCTTCAGAGGAAAGAAGGGTAAAGATTCATACAGTAGTAACTGACACTCCCAGCTCATGAGTTGCACACTTATCTTAATCTCAGTGCACTGATGACATGGGAGACATGCTCCCTCTGCCTGAAAGCCCTGTGCCACATGGGATACATTTCACAGGCAGAACGCCAGCTGGAATGCCACAGTTATCTTTCCCTTTTACCTGCAGCAGGACTGAGCATATTTAAGTTACTGTGAAGAACTCTGAGGCTGCAAAGCAATACACTGGTCCAGCAGTATGGTATGCTGGACTGCACCCCACTTGCTTTACATCTCCACAGAGGTCCCAGGCTGGCTCCATTTCCACACTATTTCAAGAACTGCCACACTTTGCTCTCACTACACTTCAAATCTAAAGGGCAGCAGAACACTATAAAGTGCAAGGCTATTATCCCTGGGTCGTTAGAAAGCCCACCAATCTCCAAACAATCATGGGCTCAGGTAATAGAGAGGCCCATTTCCGCACGCTATAAGAGTATGAAGGAGGGGTCTCCTGAGCCAGCACACAACTCACGGCCAGTTGGCGAGCTCTCCTGCTTACTGACAGACAGATTCCTTCCCTGAGGCCAGATGGCTCAGAAGGAGGCAACAACAGTGATGCTCTAGGGCTTCAACATGGGCAGTCACATAAGAGAGAGATGGAAAAGACCGAGTAGGTCACCAAGTTCCTTTATCTGCCAGTGCACAGGAAAATTTATGTGCTAAGAGCATAACCAGTGCACCACCACTTGAAAACTTCTATTTTCACATCAAACTTTTCATGTTCTTACACTTGGATAACCAAGGCATCTGGGCTACCCTGATTCAGATCACCAAGGTCTGATGCATCAGAATACGGAAATAACCCTCACCTCCAAATTAATAAAGCACTTAGGCACTGCCAATACATCTTGCTTAGTTCAAGAAGAACTTATTCTACAAAGCAGAAGATCTCTAAGAAACTTAAGTGGACCAATCCTTTTTCAATAAAACAAAGTAACCAAAAGAGAACACACTCAGAAGCCTCTAGGTTAGTATACTGCTGCCATCACTACAAAGACTGGATGTTTATGCTCATATAGTGTTACTGCCAAGCACCTGTTTGCTCAGATTACAAAAACCTCTATCTATGCTTTTTGTCTCTAATGCCCACAGAAATGTTGGAACTGCTTTTACTGATACAGTATTTGTTCCTCCTTCAAAGACACATAGGGTTCAACCTCTTCTGGCCCAACTTGCTAGCTGCTGCTCTGCTGGTTCAGTCATCTCTTGCATCAAGTAACACTGTTCATAACACTAACAAGGTGCCTCAGTTATATATATATATATATATATATACTGAAGTAATTCTTCTGCCAGTATACTGTCCTTTGGCATGCAAAGTGACAAGATATTTTAGGACTAGGATGTACGTTAGAGAGCTTGGTGCTGATCCTGTATTATGCAGGCCATGTCTGTAATGGGATATTGGTTACTGATAGTTACGGACAAAAATTCTGGTTCCTCAAATATGTCCAACTTCTGCATTTCTCAGCCTAAGACGGCGAGCTGTTTTCCCTCTTTAATATATGCTTTATCACCTGTTGTTTTACTGAAAGTGGCTGCCCTACTGCTCCTCAGAACTGCCCACTGACACATCTGTTATACTGCCAGAACAGGCATTCCTCTGAACTTGCATCCCTGTATTAAAAGAATAGCTTCTTCTCACAAGTCCACCGTACCTGAGGGAAAAAAAAAGAGATGTCAGGTTCACAAAAATCGTGTGTATTAGAGGTAACTCCATGATTTTTGCAAAAGCATCAAAGGGACAACAGGGACAATGGTAGTGTCAGATGTCATGATAAGCAAAAGCAAAAATGTCTAACACCGATCAAACATTGCTGCTCAAAGAAGAAACATCAGCTGGTTACAGAGAAGCATAACAAACCAACTGGATTATATATAACATAAGCAAGCTTGCAAGTCTGCCTTCTCCTACACCCAGATTCTGTCGTTTGCAGCAGAAAGGCTGACACATCTGCAATTGGATGCAAAGGTAACACAGGGAATTGTTAAGAATTCTTAGGTGTAGATTCTTTGAAGGAGCACAAGGTGTTCCCTGCAAACTACTGCATTTAACAACACAGCAAGAGAGATGTACGCAGAACTGAGCTCTGGCAGTGTGCCTCCACCTTCAGGAACACTACCCAAGCAATACCACACTTGCCTTCAGCTCCTCCTGCAAAAGACACAGCAGCTATGGAGCTAATGGATTTGTACAAGTAGGAAAAATTATAAAGATTCACTACCCATGCTACATTCCCCTGTACTGTTCATTGCATTCGGACCACAGGGAGGCTGTAGAACAAGTCCCTGTCATACTACTGTGACCCCTGCCCTTCCTGCCACTGGTATTATTTGTTCATAGGTTCCACATGAAGGGAATAACATGCTATCTGCACAAGAAGCTTTCGCTTTTGAAAAGCAGAAGGAAATGAAAAGACATGATAAACAGTATCCCTTCAGCAGTAGATGCTAGTGGGGAGAACAGAGCTAAACAGTAGCAATACCCCTTCTAAAACTACAAGCCTGACCTTAAAAAAGAAAGTCAGTTTGTATGCTTTTTTTTTAAGTGGTTTAACACACACTTACAAAAAAAATACAAGGACACTTTCATGGAGCCACTGATCTCATATAAAAGAATATAATATGTCATCATTCCTCATATTAGAATTAAAAAATCCTTCACAAGTATTTCTTCACTATCAAGAGCTACCAGCTGTCTTCTAAGCTCAATATAACCTGAGACAAACCTTAAGTTCTTAATGCTATACAGTGGAAACACTATATACATATAGATCTATGCACATGTAAAATTATTAAAACTTGCTGTACATCTCAGGCACTGCCTTTCAAACTTTGCAATCTTCTACTTACATGTTTTACAGAATTTCCCGAACACTGCAAACTGGGTTCTCCTACATCACCCATATCATAAAGAAAGAGTGGTTCTCACTGAAACGTCTTACTTCTAAGCTCCTTATTAATGTACATGACAAAAAAAATTAAAAAGCTGCACTTTGTAGAAGCTATTGTGCCTTCATCTACAGAAACAAGCTGTGCTCAAAAAATGCTTAGCTTACATTATTTCCAAACCACCCACAAGCTCCATGGAATTTGATACAGCAGATATGCATAATACTTGCTGCACTTGAGACTACTATAGGAGATATGCCTGCTGAATCAGCCTTCAAAAGCCAGACTAATCATAAGCTGTGGGTAGCACGAAACTGTTCTCATGAGGGCACAACAAATTAAGTGTGCACAAGAAAGTCTGCTTCACTAATGGATCCAAGCTATAAGACTTTGCAAATTCACCAGAAGATGATCACCCGAAGTGGAAGAACTTCGGGTAGGCAGGAAAAGCAAATCAACTGACAGCAGAATAATCTTCTCAGCTGGGCAAGGCACAGGGAGCAGCTGCTCCATCAACCACCCCACTGAACTCATTTCCCAGCAGTGGTTAGAGAAGCAGTTCTGTGAGTCAGAATTTTATAGGCATCAGCAGCAGAAGAAATCTCGCTGTTCCTCTTTCAATAGCAAAACAAGCAGAAGGAAAATGGTACATATCTACATTACTGAAACCAAGCATTTGAAGACCTGGATAGCCCAATATCCCTTCTGCCAACTCACAACAAACTACTTCACCTGTCCCTATGCAAGCCCAAATTCCAAATTACTTGGTATGGTGGGAAGTGTTACCAAGTCAGAAAACCAGACCATAATCATTAAGAGAGACCTTTTTGTAGCTTCAGAGAGTACTTCTGCCAGCACTACTAGCGTGGAGTCCAAGAGTGGCAACATCAGCTCTTACCTCTGGAACGCCTGTTATAACGCGTCTGAAGGCAAACATGCCAACAGCAGAGCCCAGTTCAACTACTGTGACAAAACAATTTGCTATCATACCAGTAAAGGCATATTTTATGTCCCCTTCACCCATCTAGAAGTAATGCATTTTAACAAGCCCATTAAAATTCAACCACTGTCTGAGGGTCAGCCAACCTACGGACACATCCCTTTTTTTTTTGAGGCTACTAAGAGAGCCCAAACAACCCTGTATAGACTCCTGGTTAACTTTGCCCAAATTCCACCTCAGGTATGTACACTTCACCAAATCCAGCTGCCAGAAAAGCTCTCCAACACCACAACAACTTTTCATCTCACGGGATATGTTTTACATGCACAGCCAAACCAAATAGAACACTTCCATGATGTTTTAGAGAGAACTGGGGACAGCTGCATGTGTGCTTATGGAAGTGGAACCAGGCTATAACAAAAGAAGTCAAGGTTCTAGCTCCTTAACAGTGTACTGGTTCAACTGGTTCCAACGGAAATTAACCATTCAATACTTTGCATAAGACATGAGCATCTTCTAATACAGACCACATGAAAACCATAGAGTTTTCTCTCCTCTGCCAGGCTGCTCCCACTGCTCTCCAGCATGCTGATATCCCATTCCCACTGACTGGGAATGCACCAGCACGCTGCTCCAGTCAGGATGGCAGGCAAAGGCCTCGCTTCACAGGTCATACTCATACACCTCCATAAGGAGTTCATTCCCCCTCTGTCACACTTCTGCTGGAGACCTGGAACATTCTATTACTTCACTGAGAAGGAAAACAAAATTAAACACTTTTTTTTGGTAAACTGTTTTACAAAATATTTTTTTGCAAATTATTCAGATTTAAAACCGTATTTCACCACTGTATTATTGGCAGTAACCATACAAGCTTTGAGGTCATCATGAAGAACGCAGATACAATCGTCATGGGTCCTGTGTAAGGAACAGCACACAGGTGCACTGCTCCGGGGACAGGTATTTTAAGATTCCAGTTCTTCCTTCCTCCAGGCAAAAGAAACACGCACTGATATGAGGAAGAACACTACACACCCTTCCTTTATATTGTCAGGTGCCAGAGCTGGCGGGTCCATTTTTCAGGGCACCCTTATTTGCTTGAGATGGCAGCGTGCAGAGTGGCTCCTCTCCATCCTGCTTCTCCATCCTGTCATAAACACAGCCCAAGAAATCTTTTTATGCCTTCCCTCTCTGCTTGCAAAGAGCAAGTTACAAGACTACTTTCATTTTTTGTCTCTTTACAGACACACTGAATAGATGGCTTCCCATCATGGCCCTGCATGTTTATTCTAGTAAATTATTCAACTTATTCTGTGTGGAGCAAATTAATTTCTACAGCAATTCAGCTGCTACTCCATCTACAGCATATATACTTGCTGAAACAGATTAATTCTGCCATGCAACATCATCTTTCGTTTTCTTCAGCATCTGCACAGAACTTTTATTCAGATAAAACTATTCTTCTCCCCTTGACCCCCCCATTCCCTGCCACAACTGATGTTTCTTGGACATAATATAGTGCTTTTTCTTGGGAGTAAAAAAATATTTTCAAAAAGTTGATAAATTCTGTGAATCTAAAAACCATTTTACGTTTTCCAAATCCTCTCCATTTGATTTGCTCATACCTAATTTTCACAGATATTCATTATTTAACTCCCAAACACATGGGTTGCAATATATCAAACCCTAAAAAAAAGAAGGGATTTGAATGGAACTATTCTAAAAGCAGGAAATGAAAAATGAGGCCCAATCTGCAACGCTCTGTCACTGTCATTTAGCCACATGGGATCTACTTATTTGTACATGGAACCAAACTGCTTAGCTGCTTGCACTGACCTCCTGAGTGGTAAACAAAGTTACCCAAATGTCACCAGACTATCTGCTGTCAAGCACACAATATTTTCACCATCTTCTAGTATAAGAATATCCCAAAATTAGTTCTTTGTGGTTCTTTGTGTAACACTACATTGTCAGGGTCATAATGCAGAGAGCTTACCTGCTATAAACATGAACAAAGGTGAGATTTTTTTTTTACCTAATCAGGAGAAAAAAGCAATGTGCATGCTGATAGGATTTTCTGTATACTATTAGATTATCAGATTGGGGTTGCAGTTTATTTGTTTATGAAAGTATGAAACGGAATAAAATATATTCACTACTTGGTAAAGTCTGAATGGTTTTACGTTTTGCACATAGTTTATGACCCAAGGTGACCTTCTCCAGCCTAATTTAATTGAGACCGCTCTGTCAGGAGCCAGACAGGGTTTCTTCAGTACACAACTGTTGATATATAAAAGATAACTCTGTAAAGTTAGACACATTGGTTTAGAACAACACAGAAGTTCAAGTTCCAAGGGGATGCACTACACTACACTGCACAGTATTTGTGAAATGCTCTTGATTCATTGCTCTAAAGTATATATAGCCACAAACAAGTTATTATTAGTCACTTTAATACTTTTCTGAGAGTACAGAGACCTCAAGCTGTTACTTCACCAGTTGTCCTATGACATCTCTCCAACTTTGTTTGCCTTATTGAGGCATTTATTATATTGACAGAAGTCTTAGTCATACCATTGGTACAAGCAGGTGCTAACCTAGTCTCGGGGCTCTGTCAAAACTCTTTCTAAAAGAAGCTTGAGCAGCTCTGACACATTCCCCAAGCATCTCCACTTATGCCAAAGAGAAAACAACTGCTATAAGCAGCACCAGGTCCTCAGGAGCACAGGTCTCTGCCCTGTTTTCACAGCAGGACCAATACATTAGTACAGAGTTTAGAGATGACTCTTTCAATATCTCCTTGCACCCCCCTACCTGCCTGCACTCACCCAGTGTACCTTCTAGGAAATTGGCAGGCTGAGTTCTATCAGGCAGGTACTATCTCTCATTTGGCATTCACGGGTGTCCCATTTTAAGAGGGTGCCCATGTATGCCTGGGTCTGCTGCTTAAGAAAACAGTACCACTAAGCAGACCTGCGTTCTTCCACGAAGAAGACAATTTTTGCATTCTCCTACTTGAGTGGTGACATCACTCTTACCTATCCTTTATCTATCAACAGCTCAAATACTTTGTCCTTTCCCTTCCTTTTTATGCCCTTCTACATACCGTCTTAGTGCCTAACACAAAACAGTCCAATACACTCTCCTAATTTGCTCTAGGTTACATATCTGAACATGTTTGAAATGCAACAGTGCGGGCATTGTGTAAAATATATGTCAGTGTTTTCCAAACAACAACATAATTCACTGGTTTCCATATTTTTATTACACTTCTCTCCACAGGGACAGCAGAACTCTCTCTCCCAGTGGGAAAATCACTCCTGCTGTTGGACACCAGCAGCAGTTCTGGCATCTAACACTAACAGCATTATCAATTTATGACTTCAGAAACACTACCAGAATCTAGCAGTAGTGTCTCTAATATTACAGATGGCCCATTTGTCCATTTTTTCCACATGGCCCTTCGTGTCTTCTCTTACATCCTTATTAGTGTTTCATGAGAGCACTTACCTTCTCGCACGTAACACAGCTTTCAAAAGGCTCTACCCAGCTACAATTCCCACAGTAAACAAGCTGAAACCAACATAGAACTCCTACTGTCTGGTCTCCCCCCATCACCCCACATGAAGATACGCAGTCACCGCTCCTCTGAATAAGGGGTCTCAGCTGAGCAACCCACACTCCCCACCTCGGTGTGCACAGCTCTGCCATGTACCACGCACATCATGCACGTACCAGTCACACCGCAGGGTCCCCTGGGCAGCCACTCTTCCTGCCTGAACTGTGACACAACAGGGGAGGATAAAAAGAGAAACATTATGAAGGATATAAAAAAATAAAAGCCTTCAGATCCTGGAACAACCATGTCAGCAACAGCACAAGTGAGAAACACTGCGCTCCCGTCTGCTTTGTAAGACAAGAGATGGAGCAATGGTGATGAAAACAGCACCTCTGCTCCAGCCTCAGTGACCTGTAGGCATGGCTGCCGGCATTCCCTCACAGCAACACTTCAGCAATTCACTATCCAGGTGCAGGATGAAGATAAGAAAGATGGACGCATCCCCCTTTTGGGTGAGAGGTCTTAAAGCACCCTCTAAAACAGTGACAGCCAGGCAAAAAAAAACATTTGCTATTCGACCACATCTTGTAACAGTGTTTGGTGCAACCTCGGGCACCCTTTCATCATTTCTCTCGTGTCCTTACACAAGAAGCCACAGCCATCAGGATAAGCCAGGTAACTCAACTTCCAGTCTCAACAGATATTCCAACCAATATGGGACACATTTTGATATGGAGTCAGAAAACATAAAAGAAAAATTGCAGCATTTCATTAAATAGCTCCACTACACACCCTTCGAGTGAAGGAAGCCTAACTCTCATACAGGCAGCGGGGTAGGTCCTCAGCAGAGTCAGCCAACTCCACCTACATCAACTGTACTCTGTCTGGCCTGAACACCAGATTTGAAACTCACTACAACTATCTTCTAGTTCTGCTAACTTAAAACAAACTATTTTATTTTTTCACTCTCTAAAAATTGTGACCTTTATTAAAAAATCTGTTACTGAATGAGAAACATTGTAACTACTTGTAATTTTATTCAAAATATTTTAAATTACTGCTGTCCTTAATCATAATATTTAGTACAGCAAAAGGGAAAAACTGTAAAACCAGTTACTCAGAAAAAGAAGTATATACATTCTGTAGATTGGTCAACAAATCTAATTCAGGTCTGTTTTATGACTGCTTTTACTTCAAGGTTTGTGTATATATATGGAAATTACTGATGAAAGAATTGCATTTATGTTGCACTGAAGTGAAAGTCATGCTGTGATAAAAATGTGTGTTTCTTTATACATCAGAGAACTAGAATAATAGGCTATTATATGGGCAATATTGGATTTATGATTTAAATTAGATTTATGATTTTCTTATTTTTTAATTTACTTGTTTGGGTTTTTTTAACATGAGTCCTTGGCTTAAAAGAGATTATATTAGTAAGCAGAATGCCTTGCAAAACAAGGGTCTAGATCTCACTAATATGCTTTAATGACATCAAATTTCCTGAGCTAAGTGATCCTGCCAAGTGTCTTTTAAGTAATTTTGGTTTCATTTCCAATTTCTACAGGGAAATGGTACCAACCTTTAGACATTTTAAAGAAGCCTAGACTTTCTGAAAGTACTAGATCGCTACCCACTGCAAATCAAGACCTTTAGTGAATCTCAAGGCAGGGTGGAAGCATAATAAAAGCATCAAAATAGAGAGACATTTTGAAAATGCCGTCTACCATTTTATAGGTGCAGTGAGAAGAAAATAAACTAACCATGTCAAACAGTTATTAACTATGCCTTCTTTTAAGTATTGGCCTATGAATCAGGTTGTTTACACAATACCTGAGAGCTTCTCAACAACCCTATAAACATCTGTATGGACAACACAGATAATGTTCCATATTTCTAATACTTTTTTCATACAAAGTAAATGAAATTAAATATTCTCAACAACTTTAAATAAATAGCTAAGATACAACAGGTTGACTGTTTGTGGCTGAAATCAACAGAGACAGCTTTGGCTCTCTGGAGACATGTAGTTCTGGTTTTGCCAACAAAATTTCCTGTGCCACCTCTTCTATGTGTCATCCTAAATTTCCTCCCAAAGTATTCCAAAAGGGAAGAGATAATGAGAATTAAAAGGACAAGAAGAAGTATAATCCTGCAAACCTGGAGGATCCTTTCAGTTTTGAAAAAGGTTATTAAGGCCCTGGAATTAGCTCTGCTGGTAAGAGCATAGGGCCAATAACTCCAAGGCCACAGGTTTGATCCCTGTGTGGGCCATTCACTGCAGAGCTGCACTTGGTGATCTTTGTGGTCTCCTTCCAACTCAGAATGTTCTGTGATTCTCTAATATAGTGCTCTTCAAGTCCACAATAAGAATACTGTCCCACTTTCATATGTGCACCAAATTTGCTGACAGAGAAACATGTCTGCTTTTTAAATAATGAAAATGTTTTCAACATGTTCCTGCTACTGGAAGTCACTTCTTGCAGGAGCCATTGACAAAACCTACCCACATGTAGACTGGATGTAGCAAGGCGGGAGGGTGCGTGGGGAAGAACATAAAAGCACTCATTAACCTAGAAAGAATAAATGGAAATATTTTAAAGTCTTTTAAACTGAAACACTTTTACTTCTGTTAATCCAACATGCTCACTCTATAAAAAAGACAGAAAACTGAAGAATATGGAAGCATGAGATTTTTCAAATTAAAAAATGAATTTTAATGTTAGTATCAGAAGCAAACTGTCGTCTGCCAGATTAAATCAGAAAACACGACATCTCTCCACAACATTCAATATATATATATCTGGGTCTACCCAAAAAAATTCAGTGTAGAAGCATGAAAATGTGTATGGAAAATGTGGACAGGCATAAAGCAGCTGAAGCTAAAAACATCAGCATCCCATACTGATGATATAATAAACCAGCAGAAAAGGTAGACAGAGCAAGGCTGAATTATGAAGGTGCAAATATGCATTTGCAAGCCAAAGTTTGAGAATGAGTGGGAAAAGGACCTGGTTTTATCTTTGTCCAACTATAAAGGGGAAGGGTTCCCCATCTGTGAAGTGTATTTTGCAACACATCAGGTAGGTTCGTGCAGAAGAAAACAAGCAGTCTTGGGAAGAATATATGACAGAACTAAAGCAAGTCAATTATTTGCCAAGGGCAGAGAACATATCAACTTCTATGATTTAGTAAGTCTCATTATGTTAGAGCCTGCCTTGATCCAGAAGTCAAGAAATTATGTGACTTGTCTTTTCTTATTTCAATTTCTAACATTCCTGATCACATAGAAAAAGCAAACCCAACAGTTCAAAATTCTGAAAACAGTATTAAAAAGTTCTCAAAAATTATTAGAGACATCATCATTTTAAATAAGCTGATTTTAAACTGCTGATTTATTAAAAGCCAACCATGGTTTTATCTGCTTTCTGAATGAATCGTGGCTATTTATGAAGACACTGAAAGCTGTTGTGAGCAACACGAAAAAGAGCCAACAGTGAGGCAGACACAAAAGACCCAACCACCAATGAATCATTTGAAGGTATCCCCAGTGCTCATAATTACCATACCCATTAAGCAACATTCACTGCAATTAAGTATTGTTTGGCTTAAATCAGTTACCTGGAATGTCTTCTGATCAGGCCTGTTCCAATTAAGTGGCACTTACTTATTACCCTAATCATGCAGTATCAGTTCAAAGCAGCATAGTACAGCTTCACCTTGAAAGCAATCAGCCTAACATTTGGCAACCAAAAGCAAGAGCCCTTGAGTTTCCCAATGACAGAAAACTTGTAAGTATAAAGCATCGTTACATTCTCTTCTCTCATTTGCTTTTATTTCTAGAACTCTCCTCACATAATTCTTAAAGCTGCTACCAGTTGAAGAAGATCTGTTTAAAAACAAAAGAGAGATTAAACACGTACTAAATGCCACATATTGTGCTATTCCTTAAAAGGAAGTTGCTGGGCAGGACAAGAAATACAGAAACAGCAGGACAATGCTTAAAACTTTCACAGAATCATAGAATCATTTAGGCTGGGAAAGACCATTAATATCATCAAGTCTAACTACTAACCCAGCACCGCCAAGTCCACCAATAAATCATGTCCCTAAGCACCACATCTACAGATCTTTTCAATATTTCTAGGGATAGTGACTCAAGCACTTCCCCTGGAAGCTGCTCCAATGGTTGATTACCCTTCCATTTGAGTTTAATTTATAAAAATTGAAATTTCTGCACTCTCCTCTACCAGAGCACTGACTATACATGACTCTTTTAAACATGTTTTGCCACTCTTTAAGTTAACTCTGCGTTAGTTACTTTTATGATGTAAATCTCCTCTGTTTCAGAGAATTATGTATTTTTTGCTCATTTGAAATCTGTGTACTTCACAATACAAAAGTATTCATCTCTCTTACATTAAGAACTTCATTAAGGCGCACATACGAAAGTTATTGTAGAAAATGTTGTAGATGGAATTTCTAATGCTTCACAGTAGAGTATTTAGGGTTACTACACAGACAAATACATCTAAATTAACATAAGTTAGGCATTTCAATGTGTACATTTATTTTGGCTTTAAGCTAGATTAGCAATTTAAAAAAAATATTTAAAGAACCCAGACCTGTCAACAACCCTTTTTTCTTCACATAATGTAAGTCCATGAGCCAGCAGTGCCCTTGTGGACAGGAGGGACAATGGGATCCTGGGGTGCATCAGGAAGAGTGTGGCCAGCAGGTTGAGGGAGATGATCCTGCCCCTCTACTTGGCTCTATTGAGGCCACATCTGGAGTGCTGTCCCAGTTCTGGGCTTCTCCATACAAGAAAGACAAGGAGCTACTGGAGAGGGTCCAGTGGAGGCCACAAAGATGACGGGTCTGGACCATGCCTCTCCTGAGACGAGACTGCAGGAGCTGGGCCTGGTTACTCTGGAGAAGACTGAGAGGGGACCTCATCAATACATACAATTATCTCCAAGGCGCGTACCAAGAGGATGGTGCCAGGCTCTTTTCCGTGGTTCACAGCAGCAGGACAAGGAGCAATGGCCATGAACTAGAACAGAAGTTCCACCTCAGTATAAGAACTTTTACATTGAGGGTGGCAGAGTGCTGGAAAGGCTGCCCAGAGAAGTCATGGAGTCTCCCCTCTCTGGCCACATTCAAAACCCACTTGGATGAGCTCCTACATCACCCGCTCTAGGTGACCCTGCCTTGGCAGGGGGGTTGGACTGGATGATCTCCAGAGGTCCATTCCAACCTAATGATGCTGTGATCCTGTGATCTAGACAGCAGGCAGGATGAAGGTACATTGACACACTTGCCAACCCGTAGTAACTAATCCACTAGAAGACTGAGGTGTGACCTACTTCGGTTGCCTTTGTTATTCAAGCTAGTAAATTTTAGACTAACTCTAATACTCCTACACAGCACTACATATTTTAGGAGAACTTAACTAAAGTCTGAAAGGCACCTTACTTCTCACATCCACGCACCTTCAGAAAACAAGCCTTTGACAAACGTCACCCTAAGTCCTCTGGGTTCAGCTCTAAATTCAGTCATCACTGCCAAATCAAAACTCCTGGTGGTCACTGACAGTTTACAGGGACCTATTTCAGGCTGTTTTATCTCATGTAAGTTTAACAGGACAGGCCTGTTCCAGAGTTCAGTTTCTGCTTACAAAAATCTGCAAGCAAAATATATGTCATCAAATCAGATTGGGAAACAGAGCTCTGCACTGTGGAACTACACAAGAAACTGACCATGCTAGGTTTGTTTTCAAAAACTTATACAGCAGGTCTTCAAAGTCCTGTCTGTGATTCACAAACATCATAGGCATACAATATTAAAAAGAGACATCAGTTACAGTAATCAATTTCTGTGACAATTTCTGGCAGTTCTCTGCATAATCCAGCCTAGCAAGGTTTCCATACAGCTTTCCCTGAAATGTGGTTGCAAGCTGTCTTCACACATTAAATACTAGAGGCACGCATGTCAAGAGACATTGATTCTGGTTGTTTAAGATTTGGTTGTTCAAAAAGCCCAAAAATTCAGTAAATACTAAACAACTAGCTGCTGAAAGTCAGTCCTATTTAAGATGTCTGAAGCTGAGCTTCAAAAACCTGATCACTCAAAATCATTACTTCCTTGAAAATGGGCAGGGAAAAAATAATCACCACCTCAACACACACCTACAAAAAATTGATTCATTATCTATAGCTCTTCAGTGAGGAAAAATTCAGACCTACTGAAAAAAAGAAGCTCCGACTGTTTTCATCTCAAATCTTTCCCAGAAAAAGCTCTTCATTCTTACTTACTTAGTACCTCTCCCAGTTTAGTGCTTTTACAGCAAACAGGATGAATTCAGAGAGTTTCTCGAGGCTGCAGCTGACCCAGGCTACCACCCCTACAGACCTCCAGTTGCTCATCACTTCTTGACAATCACCCAGCATGACAGCACATCAGTACTGTACTCTACCCAAGCTCTTTCAAAATAAAGGCAGGTTTGCTTGCTATTGCTAAGATTCATAAGAGTAGAATTTTTTCAATGTTTATATTAATTTAGGTCATTTTGAAAGAACCACGTTAGGGAGCGGATGAGTGAGCAGTTAAGCTTGACAATTTGGATGGAGGGCCTTCTGTCACAAAGTCAGACTAACACAGTGGGGCAGTAAAGGTGAACAACTGGCATGGTAACTCCCTTAGCACACCTGACTGCAGATTACACCACACTGAAACCACTACAGGCAATCACTGATCCTAAAATACATGGATTTGACTCTTCCTTGCTTGCTTGCTCGCTCTTGAGCCTATTTGGATAAAAAAAGTACTAAGGTGCAGATCAATGAACAGAAAATGTAACATACATAGGCAGCAGCCTATATCCTGGCAAGTCATGACTCAGTTAACTCAGCAAATATTGAAGTACACAAGTCACTCAATGTGCACTCTCATTGTGATACTGCAGCAAAAAGAATGCATCTGAACCTTGAACATAACGAAGAGAAGCAGGTAAGTGAATTCTCCTCTGTAGTACTGACAGCATTGTAGAGACCAATACTGAAATACCATCTCGTGCTTCTGGCATCTGATTTTCCTGAAGGGAAATCAAAAAATAGGAAGGAAAACAGAGAAATTATGCAAATGTACTTAAGTCTGCAAAAAATGTCCTCTGGTAAGAGTCTTAAAGAGGTCACTTTGATTAGCTTAAAAAAAAGAAGACACACTGGTGTGTTGAGTAAAAGTGTTCTTTGGAGGTAGAAACAAAAACACACTGAAGGACATCCCAACCTACCAGGTCAAGTCATAAGGAGAAATTTTGCCTAGAAAATTAATTCTGAACAACTCTAACAAAAAACAGGACTTTCTAAAGAAAGCAAAGAATGAGAATGATTAACCAATACAGTAAGTAGCAAAAGCTTTACTGAATGCTTGATGCTTTCCTTCAGATAAATACTTATATTTTGTAAAATATTTTGGTCAAATCAAATTCAAATACTAAGCACAGTTTTCAATTTAATAGAGAGGTAACTGAATAATAAGTCGTGGCTGAATCACCTGGTCAAACTCTGGCTAAATCTGTGGCTTTAAGAAATCGTATTATTCTCAAAACCAAATCTCCTCCATTTCCTCTACACATGCAAATGTGAAACACGCAAATTACAAATATAATCAGTTCTTAAAACGATTCTTGAAAAGACATCTTTAATTTGCTGTGTATTTTACTGCTGAGGACAAGACAGCTAGACAAGTTATCACCTTAGTTACCTTGGTTATATCTTTTCATTCAAACAGTGTTATCTCCTTGTCTCCCACACAAGAGTCATGCTGTTATCAAAGTCTTTCTCGCTAAACAATTATTTCCTTTTATGATTTCTTCTGGCTGGTCAAAGATAAGGGCTTACAGTGAGCTTGATTAGTGTTGCAAACAAATAGGAGTAATACTAGAGCAGATATAACTAAGCTGAAGTAATCAGCACTATTAATAACCTTTTGATTTCTAATCAAATACAGCTCTGACTTTTGCTGCCACTTTGCTTTACATCTTCTAAACTACAAAAGAATTAATATTTTCTATAAAAGTTTCTCAATATGCCAGTCCTTTTATTCTCTTGTTTGCTTTTTGTCTTATCCTTAATAATTCTTCACTAAGAAAAAATAAAAATAAATCTATTTAAAAAACAGTTCTAGACTTTATACTGCCTTTCCTGGTAACAAGATTTAATAATATAATGTAGTATAAAATTTTGCATGTTCCTTTTCTTTAATCTAGTAACATTTCTGAAGACAGTACAATCACATTTCTTGATACCTGCATTAAAAAAAACCCCAACACAAAGACACCAAACAAACAAAACAACGTTTCTTGATACTTGCATTAAAAAAAGTTCAACACAAAGACACAAAACCAAACAAAAAAACCCTTGCTTGAGACATACAACTGTGACAAAACCTAGCTCATACAGTTAAAATCTGGCAAAATTATATCAATTATATCCAAAAACAGGAACCTAACATGTTAAGGCCTTAGAAACCTGCACTGCAGGTAGCACTGCCCCATCCTGTCATACTCCTGGGCAACTACTCATCCAACAGACACTCATTCTGCTCAAGTAACAGGCAATGTCCCTTACAGAAAACACCTAAAACCAGTAGAAGAACATCATCTCCTCATCCTCTGTAAATCCTAGATAGGCAACATACTCTTCCAAACATGCAAAGCCTTTCATGGACACTCTCTAAGAGGGATTACACCCAAAGTACCAAGTAAGTCCTACAGTTCAGTCTACTCATTGGGAGAACCTCAGTCGTTTCATGGACACATATGCTCGTGATCTCCACAAGTATAATTTTTTAATAATGGTCTCTCCATGATCTTTCCAAATATTCTTTTTTTCCCACTGGTGGGGGGCAAAGTATATGCATAACAATCTTTTTTTTTTTTTTCTGTTTCCATTGCTATTTTACAGCTGCAGTAGTCTTAAGGAAGTTGGATGCTCCTCAGTGAGTTTACAGTTCATTCAGACATGAAGGTTTAGTGGTAATTCTAGAGACACTTCTGTACACCTGGGGTGTTGTTGCTCCATACATTGTGCAGCCCCAGCATACGCACAGGGACAACATCCTTGCTTCAGGATGCTCTAATGAACAGATTTCCATTTCATATGACATTTATTTGCAACAAGAGTAACATAAACTAAACAAGTTTGCTTGTTTAATTTTTGTCAGCAACTTTTGCAGTTTATCAAATTTCATTTTTCTTTAAATTAATTTTAACAGCTCTTGCTGCTGTTTGATTTTTTCCATCCTTTACCATGTATTTTATGTAACAATCAAGAACAGGAAGAATAAGAAAGGAATCACAAAACTAGACGTTTATTTACATGAAAAGCTCTCTTTTCCACAGAACTGGGTTGTGCCTACCAGCAGACTTAAAAATAGACAGACATCAGTGTTAAAGGTACAAATCACTATACTAAACACAAAAGGGAAAACAGTATCTGAAACATGGCAAATATTTTCCAGTTTTCATCTAGAGAATTCCTTTCAAAGAAAAAAGTCAAAGATGAAGAAAACAAAAAATTTAATGAGATGTGTATTAAGTGTTGGCCCACACATATTTAAAAAGATTGTGAGCTGCCTTACAAAATGGTAAGACAGCAATATTAGTACACAAAATGCACCAAGATAAACTAGTCACTTTTATTTATCTTTTTTGTCTCAACTTTATTAGTTACCATTGTAAAGAGTAAGTATTTATTCTTTTCATTTTTAACATTGTTTTAAAAGTTAATGTGCAATTGAAAGGTTCTTTTTGCCATAGATATGCCCAAAATTTTCCTTATAATGCTCTTTGTGTTTATCTGTCCAAGTTCATGTTCATAAAAAACCCCAGTTTCTTTTCTAAAGGTATCCTCTAGCCCCACAGTAAATAAACAAAAAAATAAAGTATTAATTTAAAAAAGAACCAATTCATAAACCTCCCTTAATTAACTTTACTTCCCAAAAAAGCCACACATCTGTTTTCACAGCTGGACATGATTCAACCACTGGTAACCACAGAAAAGCCCCAGTGTGTTAAAATACTCCAGCCAAAAACTGACACTCCAGCAAAGATGGCTACTATGCCAGCACAATCCGAGCAGCTGTTAGGACAACCTTTATTTATACTGAAAGGGCATGAGAGATCCCAATGCTATTACTATTAAACCAGCAAATCTTACTGGAAAGACACCACTGGTTGGAAATGGACAATGCAAAAGCACAACATGCATTTTACCAATCAAGCAGATTATAATTATGTGAGAACAGTGATGTACAATAATCCACTCTCTACCCACTTTGCTACAACAGATTCTGCAGGGCTCAGCTTCTGTAAAAAAATTCTTTGTAAATTATTTTTAATACAGCTGTTATGACGAGTGTCAGAAAAATCAATTAACAATGCTGCCCTAACTCTGTAGGAAAAAAAAAGGACTTAGATAAATAGAAAAAGATTATGCTATTTCTTTTACAGCATTATTTTTATTCTGTAAGTGACATCAANCCCCCCTTTCGGCTTTCACATCACACAGAGAGAAAAGTATTCCTTTCACTGTCTCTTGTATAGCTGGAGCATCCAAGCTCTGCATATTGTTATCACTTTCTATCCTTGAATATGAATTATTTTAATCCTCCAGCAATTAACAGTCTTTTGGATGAAAATAAAAAAAGGCTGGGAGTGCAACCTTACTTTTGTTTTGCTAATTTATTTGGTCAGTAGTTCATTTTCTCCTTGTTTCACAGGGCTTAAATATTTAAGTGTGTGCATGTCCTACTTACAATCATTTTTTTTTACCATTACATGTTTACAGCCATCTTTTTTGTTCCCTTCTCTTTAAACCTGGAGTTTCCCACTCTCAAGTATATTTCATGGAAGGCTTTCTGTCATAATTTTGCATTTTAGAGCACCACCTATTCATTTAATCGCACAGCTTTTTGGTTAGGAGAAGAGAATCATCTTTTATTTGTAAATCCATTTTAAAAACAAAGATACTGAACTGCCAAGGAAGAATTGGCAGGCTTCCTTTACCATGACCAGGTCTCCTTGATCTCCTCACTGCTTCCTTGCTCCCACCACCATAAGTACCATCAATACTTGTAATGTATTCAAAGCATGGCAAGTACTTGACAATCAAGATGGAAGCACAGTTCTCTGTCCTCAAGACACAGCTGTCTAAGGCCCCAGTCCGATACACCACACATTCATTTTAAACTTGTAAGCAGTTCCCTTGACTTCAGCTGTTTACTGTTGAGCAATTAAGTGGTCTGCTGGATCAAGGCCTAAGCAAACTATGAGACAGAGAGGTAGCAGGCAGATACAATAAGAAGCATCATGAATGACAAGTCCAAGTTTAGCAGACACATCAATTCACAATGTGCTGCATGACTCAAAAAATAAAACTAGAAAAAAAAAATGGTTGAAGTAAATTATCTTGTTGGAGTGAGTTTGTGAGGTTTTACAATCCAAATAAACCTCCGACATTGTGAATTGCTCAGTCCGGGGAGCCTGTGACAACTGTGGGTATGTTTTATGAAGCCATGCACACATTCCTAAAATGAAGTTCCATCAGCCCTTCAGGAATCATTACACCAGACACACATTCTAAGCTTCAAAAAGTTCCCTGCAAACACGCAGTGTCATAACACTGACCTTCTGCTCTAGCCCAAGTCACTTTCCTCTGAATGAAACAAAAAAGGGCCAAACAAATAAACAGAATTATAGTCAAAAAGAAACGACAAGTAAATTTTCACAAACCAACAGCTGCCTCGAAAATAAAATCAGGAAAATCTTAAACAATCAGCTCCATGGTGTCAAAGGAAGACTAAAAGCTGAATACAGGACCTGGAATTGCAAGCTATATTATTCCCATTCTGTCTGTTTTTTCCCCTTAATTACTTCAATGTTTGGTAGAGTGAAACAAATGAGAAAATACATCATTAGTCTTTTTTCAATTATTAGAAGAATAAAAAGCTATTGTTTATCTGATCTACATACTGATCCAAGTATGGCAGCAGACACCAACCTAAAGAAACAAGCAACAGATGAATAGAGTGAAATGCAGCAGAGTGATGAATGGGGTTTTGGTCGGTTTGTTCCACAGTTTTCCAAGTGCAAAATAAGATTACCCATTTTTAATAATTAGACAATGCTAGCTCTGAAGACACCAGGTAGATGAAAGCCTACATCTTCCTCAATGGGCTCATGACTTCAATAACTCAAAGGGAAAGTGTGAGATAGCAAAATGTACTTGTTCAGGGAACCAACCCACCAAGCATGAAATCCAGCATCCGTAATAACAAAAAGAGGTGGTATTAATGGTAAACAGGGAAAAACTAAATTATGCAAAGGCTTTAAAAGGACAAGTGGTGTGAAATCTAAAGTACTAAATGAGACAAAGTATGGACTTCAATTCATATTTTTATGTAAGGCTAAGAGAGTAGGTAGGGGCAATCAAGACAGTAGGTACTATCAGGGCTTATACTGTATACAGAATGGATGGATACAACAGGGTTACTGGGGATGACTGTGAGAAAAGGCTGATTAAGTCACAGTGACAGGAAATTATGTAGGTGGTGACTTTAAGATCAGAGCTTTAGGGGATCAGAAATAAACAAATATGCAAGCCAGTATGTAGAAAATTATCAGAATTTAGACACAGCCCCTTTGAAAGGAAGGGGTTGAAAATGACACTTGGATTACGTCCTTAAGTAATATGAAGAAAGTCTCTGCAATGGGAAGAGATTGAGTGTGATACTGAACTGTTTCTCACACTGCTTTTGTCTGTGCATTGGTATTTTTCCAAGCATGAGTAACTCTGTATAATACAGAAACAGATCGCAGCAACTGACAGTGGAAAACTTCCTGTGTGAAATTCAAACTAGGAAACTCATTAAAGTATAAGATATTACCTTCCCCTACAGTAGAGACTGACAGCATTCACTCATTCTAGCAACTGTAATAATGTCTCTTCTCTTCTTTATCCTTCTAATAACTAGGACATAGATCATGAGGTCAAAAGTGGGAGAAAAATTCACATCATGTTCAGAAGGCTTTGAATGCAGCCTACAACACTAACTCTTAATTCTTCCCTCCTCCACAATTTCAATCTTAATCTACTAATTCCAGAATATTGTGAAGCTCTGTAATCAGCACCAGCATGATTTGTGGTTCAGTGCTACCCACCCTTCTGGAACACTTGTACAGGCGAATATACCTGTAAAAGTATGAGAAAAGCTTCACACAAGAACGACAGAGGCAATCTACAGTTTAAAAAATCCATATATTTTCTGGCATGTATTTTGTGAGGGGGATGATTAAATATTCTATAAGCAATTAGTAAATTGTCAATAGAATTCAATAAATGTTGTTTAAAAAAAAAACCTAATTATTTGTTACAATAACCACCAACTATTGCCATTTTGTTTGTGAAGGTTTGTAAACTACTTCCATTTGAGAAGTAATTGATTCCATTTTTATCATTTGCTCAAGTTTATGTGGTTGTTCACATGCAAAGAGATGATAACATCTATTTGCAGCAAATTATACATTAAATTCCTCATTCAAAAGCTGTAATGGAAAACAAAATGCTAATTTGTGCTGTAAACGGAAGTACAGAATCATAATCACTCATTGTTAACATTAGGAACTAAATTGCTCTCACAAATAATAAAATGGGTTAAAAATGTGGAGAGCTTTTGCAAGCCAAAGTACCAGTGCCTCTTACTCGCTCATGTGTTATATTACAAGTGATCAAACGAACCTTTCCTCTTCATGCCAGCACAAACTACCCCTTTTTGAGGGAAAGAATAATGGCCTTATGATTGCAACATAAGGGTGCATGTCAGGCGACCCATCCTATCCACAGGTCTCCAACCAGCTTCCCAAATATGGGCTTCCATGCACTCTCTGCTAGGCAAACTCAACTGGATGCAGGGGCTGCCTACAAAAACAAGCACTGCAGAACTGTAAAACTGGAAGAGTCAGACAGCTGGTGCTGAGGATCCGACATCTACAGTACATGCTCTGCACCATACACTCCAGGGTACGGCTTGATTATTTAACTTCATCCTAGATCTGGTCTCATCTCATTAGCTGAATATCAATTCGTAGCTCAAATGTACTAGGGGTACTCTTGGAACGCATCTTGCAATCCAGCTTTATCCAAAAGGAATCCTGTTCAATTGCAATCAGATCAGCCTACAACACTAACCAAAGCACAGCAGTGTAGGGATGAACACAGCACACTTCTGCCTTCAAGAAAAGTGCTAGCGTAGACACACCTCTCATCATTTTGGGTCACAGTGAGTTCACGTGGAACCGCAAATACCCAATTTCTCCTTCCAAAATTAGCACCAGTGTCACAAGTGCTATACCCAGAGCAAGGGTCGCTCTGCCGTTAATCTCTCTTCACCTTAATTTTACCTTTAGAAAGGAGACAGTAACACGCAGCTCTGTGGCAGAAGGAGAATCTTAACTGCCACTTGTAGGGAACAGAGTCTAAGACAAAAAATACTGTAGAAATATTTGGCTTCTGTTCTTTTCAGCAGTTTAACAGTCCTATACATTTTAAATGTACAAGGAGTTTTGCTCACACAGCAAACAGACACATCATAGGAAATTAAAAAAACATCGACACATTAGGACTGTGCACCTGCTCTTCCACATTTCATTAAGCCTCTACACCTAAATGTACGTCAGGTTCTCTCCTATGTGCATCCGTTGTGCTGGTATCCCTCAGTGATACCTTCTGGTCATGGCGAGACAAACTGGATCACAAGCATCCACACTGCCTCAGGAAAAAAACATTGAAAAACCCATTAACTTTTGGTAAGTCAGATCAGATCATTATGATCTAGATATAAGTGCGAGATCATATGTTTAAAAAGAAGTATATATTTGTAAATAAGCTGCCATTTGTCATCAAGCTGCTCCTAGCTTATATTGTGTAGCTCAAATCCATGTAAAATAGCTGATTTGCCAGCTTTTTTTAGTTATTAGTATTAAAAATATAAATTATGTTATCAAAAAATGAAAATTGCCTTTTAGGTGACCAAAAGAAAGTTCCACTGCTTCATGTAGTAAATCATTTTACTGCTGCCCTTTTATATTTAATACCCTTCTGCAGTACACATTTATCTCTACACTAGCGAAGTGTACTCATTGATTTCCTATGGTCTCTCTGGAAGAAGGTTCTGCTTCCCTGATGATGAGTACAAAGGGTGGATGACCCCATTCTCATTCCAATGCAAACCCTGCACTTTTACATTTCTGCTTAGACCACATGAACATTTGACCAGCTAAGAACTCCCTGCCCTCTTCCTTCAGAACACATTGCTAGAACTACTGACATTTTCTCCTGAACAAAACTGTATTTTTGAAAATCCCATCTTATGTATAAAGCACTGAACTGCATTAGTTCATCGCAGCCATAACTGTAACTCACAATCTGCACATGAGTTTTTCCTCTAAAATAAGATACAACAATATCTTGCCCATTTTCTGCATGTGCTTGAAACTTGTGCTATTGTGCTCTACTGTGTAACTATTTAGTTGGTTCTTCTCTGGGGCATCAGAAAATGGTTCATTCCCAGTTTGAACCGTGCTTTCTTTGTTAGATGAACCTGCCATCAGAATACACTTTTCGAAGTGATTGTGTTGAATGAGCAATTTAGGCATTAATCTCTGAAATAAAGAGAATCATGTTTAACAACATTTTTTATAATGTCCATTACCTGTTTTTAATAAACTACATCTTTCTCATTATCCTATCATTTATCTTTTGCTGGGATGTCAAGAAAATAGGTGTCTTCAGTTTCACTTTCATTTTTACTGCTATTTTTTCAGCTTTGTGCATGAATACCCCCTGGAGTCAGGAAAACTTCAAATCCAGGATTCACTCTTTTTTAAAATTACCAAGTATTTTCTGTTAATACTAAACCAGGATTGCATTTTTTTCTTAACTAATTTAGTTTTGACAGCATTCTTTTAATTTGCACATTTTATTATGTCATATTTATAAGATATTACAGGCTCTGATAAAATGTATTCAAAATGCAGTTGAATTATGCTATTATTCCATTGGTTTTCACCACCAAATAATGTACAACTATTGACTGAGTCTTTTTCCATTTAAGAAAAACATCTTCAAAAACCATAAACTGCACTGTCCCATCTTGTACAGATTGGTATCTCTCATTCAACACTCTCATACACAGACATACTCGGTCTCTTCTATACACGTTCAGGGCATTAACACAAAGTAATCTAGCATATTTCCAAACCTGCATAGACTTCGAGTTCTACTACTCAAATAACACTAAAGAAAAAAAAAAATCCAGAAACCATGGAAACAAAAGTCAAAAAGTCTATTTTGATCCATAGCTCATGAGAAGTGGACTTACTCTAGTTAAAATAATAAAATGCATAAAAGCAATATACTACACTCAGTTCAGCTCCCCAAAAATACTGGCAGAAAGCTATATTAGGGTACCTTTGTCCCTGCTAATGTAAAGACAAAGAGGTAACCCACGAGGTTGCCTCTTAGCTTCATCTTTCACCAGCTTACTCATACACACAGAATACATTTTGTCCAAGTATGTTGTATAATGTACTGCTATGTTTGAAAACACAGGACAAAGAAAATGGTGCGAGGTACTAAGTCCACGGCTGAGAGTTGCAGGGAAAAGTCTCTGAAATAGTGGCATCAATCAGGCAGCATACTCCTCATTTTACTTCTATACTGCAAGGATTTTGATGTCAAATTAAAATATGTATCCAGATTTATGTATTAGTCATAGAATTTCATTCACAAACTACGTTTCAAATTATTTTCAAGCACTTCGCAACCACACAGATTAGTAACACAACGTATCCGATTCTGAACTGGAGAATGAAAAATAATTAATACAAATAATGCTGCCAGTTCAGCATAGACAGGTTATGCCGAAAAATATTACTGCTCTTGCAAGGCTGAATACCTCTTTGCAGTACTTAGAAATAGCTGTTCTTTACTCATGACTACTAATTAAGAAACAGATGTAAAGAGAATTTCCAGAAGACACATTCAGGAAGGTTCCAGCAAAAATAAGGAACCAGAAGTAGAGTGACAGTCTAAAACTGAAGAATACAGAATAAATCAATAGGAAATCTGATGGATATTCCTTCATCTCAGTTTTATACATGCTAACAAGGCAACACAGGTAAGTTTATTCAACCACAGTTCAAAGTTCTCAGGATTTAAGTCTACTAGTTTTGCTAGTCTGGAATTTAGCATAATGCTTAAGTCCCTGTACTACAATAACTAAAAAAAGACAGTAAGCTTCAGGAGAATACTCAGTCTTTTTGAAGTTATCCTTAGTAATGCAAAGTTTTATTTGTAACTAATATGGAGCCTTGTATTCTGGAAGACTATCTCAGAAATTCATTCAAAACAGACGTCATGAAGTTTCTAGACATGATTTCTCCAATACAAGCTTTTTTGTGATGCACTTTGGAATTTAGTATGCAGTGGAAAAGCTCCTTCCAAGAATATTACCAACAAATCACACATACAGGCTTGTGCTTAAAAACGAACTGCAATAATGCACCAAAAATACAAAAGTTGAAACACATCTCTCAAACTCCCTGAATTATAAAGTAAATGTCGTACCTTCCTTTCACAGCTGCCAGACAGTATATTATTCTTCTAGAAGTCACTGTTCTCTTTAGCCTGACTGGTTCCATTGTTAAGTCTTATTTTGATTACTTATACTCTCATTAAAGCCTTGAGATGCCAGGAAAAGATTATTTCAGTAAGCTATGGCTGAGCCACTATTGATATTATACAAGGGATCCTTTTACCTCGTATAAGATGTTGAGTGCGTCATATTGATTTGGAATAAAAAGACTATTTTTCCAGTAGTCAACCCATCTTCTCATCTCAGCACTTTGTTTTAAAGTTTTTCAGTTTGCTGTTTTGTTTTAAACAAAACAAATTCTATTTTGGCTATGTTGCTAAATTTAGCAAGAAGAAACGGTGTGCAAGCTTTTTTTTTTTTTAAGTACAATTCAGGTAAAAACAAACAAACGCAAATATGGCTGACAGTCAAGTCTGAGCCAAGTCTGCCTTTTTAAGTGTTAAAACTTGTAAGAAAAATCTATTTGCAGCAAAATCCCATATTCATTTTGATTTCATATTCAGACTAACATCTACTGCTAATCCTCAGCTGATGAATTTGACCGATATAAATGGTAACGTAATACGCAAAAGATGAAAATAGAAAGGGGCCTTGAGCACCAGAAAGAATATGTGTCTTAAAAATTCTTCTCATCTTCACCCTGGAAGCTCTTGCAAGCTCATCTGTTCGTCCGTTGTAATGCCATGTAATGATTACACCTTCTTCTTCGAAACACCTTTCCTAATCATGCATATTTAATTCAACTTTGTGTATATATCCTACAGTTTATATAGTCCTGCTATAAATAGACCTGCATCCTGAATTATCTCCCGCGTTTTCCCTTAGATACAGTTCAACACTGGTATTTAGAATAGATCAACTCCGGATTTGCCAGCAATTCTTCCTGCTTCCATTGTGACACGGCTTGCTCTCCTGAAAGGGGATGTAAGGGAACCTATCATTTCACAATGACATTCTTTCACCGAACTGTTTCGCTACAGAATTAAACTAACTTTAGATAAAGGAGCTGGTTTAAACCTGATTTTATTGTCTGCGTTCCTAAGCATTTTCCCCCTCTGATGGTTTCAAAGGAGTCTTCCCTGTGACTGCCTGCCTTTTATACCAGGCATGAGCCCTTCTTAAATCCCAGTGACTTGCATGGGCTCGCATTTAGCAGGACGATAATGCACGTTCTGTGCTCCTACGAGCACACTGGCACCGGTGTGTGCCCTCGGTACGTGCAGAGGAACACACACCCGCGCGGGCTCGNCAAGCGCCGCTGTCCCCGCGCACCCGCCGCCCCCCGCCCCGCCGGCCGAGGGGCTACCAGAGGGGCTCCGGATGGCTTCGCCGAGCCAGAGGGGCTCCGGCGCGCCCGGCAGAAGGCGTTTCGGCGCTGGCTCTACGCTTGATGCGTGCCTGGTCCCCACACAAGTCCCCCTCTCCTCGGCGCACGCCAGCCTGACTTGTTCCCCGCCGGGAAGGCTCTCCCCGGCCGGGGCGGCACACCCGGCAGGCTGCTGTACCCGGCACGGGGCGGGTGCCTGCCGCGATGCGCCCGGCGGGGGTCCGCTCGCACCCGGGACACAGAGATTGGTATTTATTTATTCGGCTGCTTCGGACGAGCAGGCTGTCAGGGCTTCGGAGCCCCACCGCGCCCGGGCTCGCCGGCCGGCCGGCCGCTGCCGAAGGGCGGCCCCGCTCCTCGCCGCTCGGCGTTTGCAACTCCTGGAGCGATGAGGTGCGCGGGGCTTCCCGCTGCCTCGCCGTGAGGTGTAACCTCAAACTGTTAACTGCTAGTTTGGGGGGTTCAGTCTCCTGGAAACTGGGGTCTTATGGCTGCACGTTTTCCCCTGAGCTCAGCGGGCTCTGTCCCCCGCAGGGAAGAAGCGGGGAGGTGACCCCCCTCATC
>VZRQ01004000.1:512751-532419 GCA_013397975.1 Machaerirhynchus nigripectus | reverse complement strand
CCTCCTCCCCCCGCACAGCCCAGGGCGCTTCTCGTCCGCTCTGCGGCCGCTTCCATCCGCTGCCCAACTTTTCCTGTCACGCCAGCGCCAGAAAACCCCTTCCCCACGCACGCAGGCACACACACCAGTGTAGTTTATAAATGACAGTTGCCTGTAGACTTTCACCAGACAAGCAGCGGGGGCAGCAGACTACAACAGTTATTTAATTAAAGGCGCTTCGGAGGCTCCCAGAATAGCTCTCTACCTCTGAGGCGCGATTTCTGGTTTCCCCCCGCTCTCCCCCACCGCCTCGCCAGCCGCCCCCCGCTGTCCGAGCCCCGGCGCGGGCGGGAGGGACGGACACGGCCAGCGTTCCCGGCTGCGCGCTCCGCATTGCACAGTCATCAAAGTTAAGTGCATGGAGGGGGGATCGGGGGTGAATCAGAGGGACAGACGGGTGATCCGAACTATTTTGACCTAGCCAGGATGCGAAACTACGCATCTGAATGCATATGCGGCCATTTCTGGGGGAGGAGGAAGCGGGTGCGGGGGGGCCCCTCTCGCACGCAGCCTGTCACTCGCACCCTGCTCCCCCGCCCGGCAAACTCGCCCGGCTGCCTCAGCGCGGTCCCTCAGTGCAGCCGAGGGCAGGCTCGGGGCACTCCGACCGAGTTGCCCGGCTGAGCGCCGAGTTGCTCCCGGGCAGCACAGAGCCCTCCGCGGGCTACGGCTCACGCTCCTTAGCCCTCCTCACGCTCCTCTTCCTCACGGGAGGGGCGGGGGCGGAGGGGAGGGCGCTGAAAGGCACACGGGAAGAGGCTCTTTTCTCTCATTTCTTTCTTCGGCTGGTTTAATCCCCCCACCCGCAACACACACACGCGCTGAACAGAAACACTTCCAGACCCTTCCTGCACACACTGGCACCACCTTCGTTTTCCCCCGAGGAGCCGGGCGGGCGCAGCGGCGGCGAGCGCGCAACACCGGCCACCTCTTACCTGGTTGTAGGAGGTCTCCCAGGAGGAGGTGTAGTTGTAAAAGAAGGATGAGAAGCAAGCGTCTTCCGACAGCCCGCAGCCGGCCATCCTCTGGGCGCAAAACCTCTCCGGGAAGGCACGAGCAGCCCTCGCAAACTCTTGCCTCTTGCGCGGTCGCTGCCGCCGCCGGCGCTGCCCCCGCGGAGTGGTGCCGACAGCTTCGCGCTGGCGGCGGCCGGCGCGGTGCGTGCGGGGGAGCGGGGCTGGCTGGCTGGCTGGCTAGATGGATGGGTGGATGGGTGGATGGAGGCGCGGGTACCGCGTGTGTCTGTGAGTGTGTGAGCGCGGCCGTTCGCGGCGGCACCGAGGGGCCGGGGCCGGTCACGTGCGCGCGCTCACTCCNCGCTCGGTTCGCAGCCGTGCGGGCACGGGCTCGGCCCCGGCCCCGGCGCCGCAGCCCGGCCGCGGGCGCCCGAGAGGAAGGGGGAGGGAAAACCGACGGGAAACTTCTCCTCAGAGCCGTCCTGCCAGGTGCGATTTCCCCTGTTTTCTCCTTTGGGGGATGTTTGCCTCGGCACTCGTTTGCAAGGAGAGGAAGAAAAGCGGAATCTTTTTTCTTTTTTTAGCGTATCGGTGATCACAGGAGCGGCCCCGGGACCGCGCCCGCCCGCTCCTGCCGCAGCCCCGCACGGGCGCCCCGGGGCACAGGGGACCCTCCCGCCCCGAGGAAGGGTAACACTGACGGCCCGTAAGCTGTCGCCAAATTGCTCAACCGGACACGGCGAGGTCATGCAAAATATAATGATTTTAAAGTATTTTCCAGGAAATGAGCGGAAATAGATTGGATTACGTTGACCCTTCTCCTTAAGTATGCCTTATCCTTTCAGACCCAGTACCTCGAGCGCGATCCTCTGAACAAGGGGAACATTGTCCCCATCAGCTAACACCGATATCACAAAACTCAGCGAATTGTAGATATAAAGCAAATAATGTAGATAGGGTTTTTTTTCCCGGAATAACTGTTTGGCTTCATATAAAAATATATGGTTTAGCTTTAAAAAATACGATGTTTGTTTTCAAAGCATAGCTGGGAGGGAGGGTACTTAGTTGAGCATCATCCAGTAGTCGTAACAGCCCACAGCCATCAGTGGAAAAGACTAGACACAGTTTTGTGGCACAACTGTGATCGGAAGCCCACTGAAAGTCCTCACTCCCTGTCACCTGACAGTCCAAGGAAGAAAACACCATTTAGTAATACCTATGGAATCCTTTGGCCATTCCGTTTGTTGAGAAAACAACTGTGGCATGAATATGGAATCCTGTGAAACACACTCGAGCATAGTAGAAGCTCAGCTTTTTGATGTGAGTTGAATTTGTCCAAAAGAAGGCTAGCCAAGAATTCATAATCCAGAGGAACATTTGTGACAGGCCCCAAATGAGGTCAGAGCCTTTCTTCCTGCCCTAAACCAGGTAAAAATACAGCATGAAGATTCCCAGCAACAAAGTGTGGAAAGCAGATCAGAAACAAGGTGTTCACTATGTTCACAATGATTTGTGTCTCAGATTGCTCCAGTATTTTCTTTCAGAGACTTCATCCTGTTTAGGCTGCTCATCAGTCACCCACAAAACTCACGTGGCTTAAGAATTTATTTCAGCTTTTCAGACAGCAACAATTAAGGCATAAAATTCCTTGCCACTTCACCGTCATTCTTGAATTTCCCTGTCTGAGGGGTCAGTGTTCACAGCATCTCACTTCTAAAATTTTAAGCAATTTCACATTGCATGTTTCATCTTCATATTCATCTTCATTTATTAGTGCTTTCAGTTCTGAACCTATACTCCAGCATAGCCTGACCTCTGATCTATTTATTGTGTTCAGGCAAATTTTGCACTTTTTTCCCCCCTAGTATCTGATGTATTTATGCAATTCTGTAGGTGGCATTTTACCCTACTTCCGTCTCCTCTAGTGACAGATCTGCCTCTCCCATGCCATGTTCTTAAAAAGTCCTAAAACAGATTATGTGTTGTTAACTGTTAGGGATTTTTTTCTTATCATTTTCCTTCAAACATTGTTCCTCACCCTGCTGTTAACCATTTGGTCTAGCTCAAAATCTCTTCATTTGAATTTCAGAGAGTTCCTCTGGGGGACCATCACTGGTAGGAGGTTAAGCTTAATTGCGCAGTGATCAGTTACCAGTGGAGATCCGGTTGTAGTCTTTGCTGATAGCTGTTAACTACTCCGAACCTATTCAAGGCCTCCGTCAGAGCGCACTTCTGCTGGCAGCAGAACAAGATCTGAAAACTTACAACCTTATGTGTTGCTCCTCCATTTGTAGTGTTTTCAGTCAACCAGCCATTACTGGAATGGCCGATAATCTCTTTGTCTATTGCATGAGTTAGCTCATTAACATCATTGTTACCGTGATGATGGTGGTGAAGTAGAAAACTGTATGCTACTTCTATTACTATAAGTGTGTAACCAAACATTACAAAATCCACAATTAGCTCTTGTCTAATACCCCATCCCAGTGCACTAACAGCTCCATAGAAAAGATGCTTAAAGTGTATTCAGTTCTGTAGACAGGAAGAAGTAAAGTGGAGATAAATAAACTCTTGTAAAGAACTTGGAAAATTGATTGGTGAAGCCAAAGCCTTTAAATGTTTGAATAACAAAAGTAATCTCAGGATAACCATTAATACTCCATCTGTGCTGGAAAAAAAGGCCTGGTGCAGATGGAACAGAGAAAAATCACTTACATTTCTTCAGAGATGCATAATATTGTGCAGTTAGAACGTGCCAGGGTACTAGATAAAGACTAGCAAAGCAGCTAGAAAAGCATCTTATTACATACAGTCTGGAATGTAATTTGCTTTGCTCTTTGCTTCCATGTTTTCACCTTAAAGATTTTCGAAGTCTAATAAAGTAGAAACTCTTTTCTTGGAAGAGTAGGAGAGGGGTGGAATTTATTCCCAAACCAGACAGGTTTTGCAGGTAAAAAAGTGAATCAGGATGGAGCTTTCAAATGAGGCCTTCTTTGAGGAGCTTTCAAAATGCCTTCTAACAGACAGCCTGAGACTGGTGCACTGAATTGGGTTTGGCTGGGGCACAGTTAATTTTCTTTGCAATAGCTGGTATGGGGCTGTATTTTGGATTTGTGCTGAAAACTCTTGATAACACAGGGATGTTTTTGTTACTGCTGAGCAGGGCTGACACAGCATCAAGGTTTCTCCCCTGCTCCTTATCCCACCCCAGCAGTGAGGAAGTTGGGGGTGCACAGTGAGTTGGGAGGGGACACAGCCAGCACAGCTGACCCCAAGTGACCCAAGGGATATTCCATACCCTGTGGCATCAGGCTCAGCATACACAGCAGGGGGAAGAAAAAAGGAGATGTTTTGAGTGATGGTGTTTGTCCTCCCAAATCACCTTTCCGTGTGATGGAGCCCCTGCTCTCCTCAGGATGGCTGGACACCTGCCTGCCCATGGGAAGGGGTGAATTAATTCCTTGTTTTGCTTTGCCTGTACACATGGCTTTTGCTTTATCTGTTAAACAGCTTTTTCTCAGCACATGAGTTTTCTCACTTTTGTGATTCTCTCCCCCATCCCATTGGAGGTGGGGAGGAAGCAAGTGGCTGTGTGGGCCTTCGTTGCTGGCTGGGGCTAGACCATGACATGCACTGAGACAAGACTGAGGCCAAGGACTGTTGTTTGAGACAATAAATAGATCTGGTATCACCAAGTGCCAGGTTTTGTCAGAGACCTCTCAAAGAGGAAACTAGTACCTCATTGTTACAGGCAAAAGCCAGAGCAACTTTCTTTTCTTTACGCAGAGTGATCTCAAATTTCTTGAAGAGCAAGGAAGCCTTCTAGAGATCTTTGGTTTGAGAAGCATATGGAGAATTTGAGATAGAAAAGCCATTCCTGTGCAACTTACACGTTGCATGTAAGGGGACAGATTATCAGAACAATCCCAAGGAATCAGGGTTCAACTCAGCTGTGGGCGCTAAGTTAAGATTCTACAACACAAACTGATACTCCATGGCTGTACATTTTGTTTAGGCAGCTTAGTGTCCCTCCAGTAATCAGTGTAGCATCTAAACTGAGTGCTGTGTTCCCCACTATTTTTAAAGCTTGTGATCATAAACACCTCAAAATGTTTTTGAGTACTATTCTTTTATTCACTATTGTCACTTGCATTAGCAGATGTGTAACTTTACCTGACTTCATTAGCTGAAAAATCCCTTCTTAGTGGGGAAGTCTATAAGATATTCTAAAATGAAGTTAGAAGCTGTTCCTGTATCTTATTCACAGGTAAAAAAAGGGATAAAAGAAAAGACTATTTCTTCTTAGCCTATTCATAAGTGCATAAAAAGTCAATTAAGACAGTCCATAAAAATTGAAGAGGAAAGGCTTTAAAAGTCCACTGATAGGTTTTCTATTAGGCTAGTATCTTAAAGCTTCCTTAGCACTTTCCACCAAATCATTGTATTTGGTTTTATGAACACCTCTGGAGCTAGGTATTACATCTTTTTAATATTTGAGGAGATCAACATTTTAAGTACCAGACCCTTGGAAAAGTCAAGCAACATTGTTAGACAATGTTTAGAAAAGCAATTAGCCCCAGAGGAGTAAAAACCTACAGAAATAAGTGGAGATTTCAAAGTTTTTAGGTGTCTGTTTAACTTTCAAGATAACTAGTGTCTGTAATACAAAAAGATTGGACATAACTGAGAATCAAACTACAAGTGGTTGAGAACACAGCAACCGTGGTCTAAAACATCTTTTCAGTGTTCTTTTTTTACACTGGCTTCTCACTGTATTCTAGATAAAATCCAAATGACTTTTTTCACCTTAACATGGCTACACAGACCAGTTCCAAGCTACCTGAGAGACTTAAGAGTTCCTGGAACAGCTTCCACACAATGGATTCAGCAGCCTCAACCACAAGAGCTCCAGGTGCACATTTTCCAATATTACCATAACAGATCAAGATTATTCAGAATACAGCTTTTCTAAAGTATCCTAGGACACCACTCCCAAACTTCAGCTACACAACACCATTAAAAAATACTTGTGGTTAGTGCACAAACAGGTTATACCCTTATTTCAGAAAGTACCAAAGAAGTAACTGGCACTGGCTTTGGCACTCCTGGTCTCCATCCCAGAGCTGAGTTCAGGCCGTACGTTTTGAAGAAGAAAAGCAAGGCCTGGAATGCAACTCATTTTTCTAAGTTTGCTAGATGGTGAAGATTGCATATGCTGTTGTGCTTCATCCAAACACTAAAAAAATAATTGAAGCTAGATGACTGCTAAGATAGGATAGCAGCTCCAAGAAAGAAAAGGACAGTAAAAAACTATTTTTTTCAGTGCTGCTATGTAAGACCATCAGAAATGAGTAACAAGGTTCTCTAAAACCATCTAAATGCAAAGACCAATCGAAAATATACAACTGCTGAGAAAACGGTACATTTTTCAATATGTTTTGATCTCACCATCACTCTATTATTTGCTTTGCCTGAGTTCAGATTCAGTTGCTTGCTCTTCATCCATGAGCTAATTCCATCTAAGCATTGGGTCATCACGATAATTGAAGTTACATGAAAAAGGCAAGTGAATGAAGTAAAGCTGATTATTCAAAAAGAAAGGAAAAAAAGTGACAGGAGTTTTAAAGCTAGATTACATGAATTTTGCTCATCTCAAAAATGCAGGAAATTATTTTCCTTGAATTCTGCAAGATCAAGTGTGCCACTGATTAAAACTTTGTCTACTGAAGTGGAAGAGCAGAACACTGATGAGTTTGATTGTCCTGCAAGCAAGATATTTTCAATGAGACTGTTAACAAAATGAAGCCACTATGATAATTTAATTCCTAGTTCAGGCCTTCCAGCAGCTTTTCAACATGAGTAATCTCCATCAGTTCAATACCCCCAAAATTATAAATAACAACCAGTGAATACATGCCATTCAAATGTCAGCAGGCATGAACTTATGAGGTAGTTCATAACTTTTATAGCCTCACCACCAATTAACAATGTAAATAAATTGCTAAAGCCCTATCAGATTATAATTTCCCCAAAATAACATTCCTGTGATTATGTTTCTGTGATTATAGTTATGAAGTAACTAATCAGAGGTGGGGGGGAATCCTAGAATAACCCAAATTAGCAGGAATCAAGATGGTTGGCTTGTCATGAGTCCCTGCCTCTAGTGTAAGTATCTTTACATCTGAGAACCCTCCCAGCTATTCTGCCAGCCTCTGGGTACATTTGGCTTGTTAGCAAAGTACTGAGTGATAAAAAAGCAGTGCATGCAGCACTATTTTATCGGTCATGGTAAAGATGTGTAAGGACTGATGTACTGAAAGGTGTGAGGAGCTCTCATCAGTGCTCAAATAATGAAGAAGGCAGGGGGCTGCACCATTTAGCACATTCTTCAAAGCTCATTGATAAAGCAGTAGCACCTTCCCATCACAAACTGTATTACAGATTCAGGTATTTGGCTTCCCCTTTGGCCCTGTACGCTGTATCACGTGGGAAGGAACATCAAGGAGGGAGGAAGACAGACTCCCAGCCATGCAGGGTAGAACTTGGGGAAATTGCATTTAACTGTCTTTTGCACAATCCCAAGAAAAGCTTTGATCAATACAGAATTCCATTTTTACACAAGAAATACCACAAAGAGGCAGCAAAGCTTCAGAAATAATTGATAGATATTTCAAAGGGTTTTGACAGAACACTAACTTTGGATTTCTTCAGTGACATCATATTTGAGCCAATTAAGAAAAACAAACCTTGCTAGGAGAAAACCTAAGCAGGCATTTGCACCAGATACAGTTTTGCAGAAATGGTTTTCGTAAGCCCATGTCATTTTATTTTACATATTGGCCAAAATCAAGGGAAAGAACAAATTGGTTTCTTAAAGCAGGGTTTTTAATGTGTTTAAAGTAGTAAGAACGAAGATCTGCTGCTGACTTTGTTCCTCATTTAGGAAATTCTACTCTGAGTCTAGAAAACCCAGCATTTAGAGAGTTGTTTTTATGATCAAATTAGTTTGCTAAAAATAAAAGCAAATTAATTTTTGAGACCTCACTGTACCTCATGAAAGATCTAAACATTAGTCTCATTTCAAGCCAGTAGACTACAAACATTTGGATCCTTAAGCTTTACTTGCAAAATTAATATCCATTACAGGCAATTATTTTGTGAAGAACAAATGTAATTATGAATGAGATCTCACAGTGATACTTTTCTATTCACTTTTCCTTCCCTAATTCTCCTTCAGAAACAAGCAGGATTTCTGTAGGCTGCAGAAGAGTCAGAACCACCACGTTACTGTTCAGCCTTGTATTTGACAATGCTTGAGAATGTAGAGAACAGACATTTGAATAGTGTTTGCATTTACATAGCAGCAAGTCCAGCAAGGAGCTTTAGAGCAGAAACACTTTAACACTCGTTTGCTTATAATGAGGATACTGTTCATTGCCCATAAATTTACAGAATATTAAATGTCAGTTTCAACAAACAGGGTACATATTGTGAATGTCAAGACTGGAATTTTAAATTCTTGCCACTTCTTAGATTTCTGCTCTTAATCAATTTAATTGTTTAAAGTATGTAGAAGTAGCAGTAATTTGAGTTTACTTCCATTATATTGTATAACCAGTAATGCATTGGAACAAAGCTGTCAATGCCCTCTTGGACAGCTGCTTAGAGAAACATGTTGTGACTCATTGCTTCAAACCTGCTGCTGCTGCTGTACAAATAGTAAACCTTTCTGTACAAATTGTAAGCCTTTCAGGAAGGGCTCACGGGGCATTAATTTCTTTAAAAGAATGATACTATCCCTGTCACAGTAAAGGCTTATCAGTTACTTGTTATTCAACATGCAAAATGAAACAACCTCAAAGATACCATTCTAAGGTTTCAAAGGTCAAATTTAGTCTCTAAGTCTTTAAAGTCGTACACGAATTTTGATAGCAACCACTAGCATCTCCATAAAGCTAAGAAGGTTGATATTTTTGAGGTTAAAACTGGCTACTAATATAAGCAAAAGGGGTTTGACTACACAGCTGACTATTTAAATCGACAAACCATTCAGGAAATAACATCCACCAGCAGCCCTCCACTCAGTGGAGCCCAGTAAGAGCTGATGCTTTAAGTGTTTATTGCTTATGCTACTGGAAGCAATGAGGCTGGGAATATTAATGGAATAGGCTCACAAAATAAACACTGAATTCAAATGGAAGACAAGAGGCCTACTTTAGCTAAAGGAATAAGACCAACCCAAAATAACACATGTTTAAAGCCACAAGAAATATTTATTATCAGCATTAATTTGTGCTATGTTTTATTTCTCTATACAACAGAACTACTGCATAGCTTTCACAGCTGGAAGAACCACTCAGAGCTGAGATGTACACAAATGAAAATTATTTTATCATGTGTCCAACATACATTCAGCGTTCCTGAGAAACCACTATATTTGAGTTGAAACTGCAAATCAGAACACCTACAATCAGCAGAACTAGTCTTGTTACCGCTGCTACAGGAATGTTATTTTACTGCTGTTACCATATTTAGTTTAATCCCTTGATAATGGAAGCTTGGATCTCCTTGATGCCAACCACTTATCTCAAATGCATCAGTGCCAATTAAGAGGCAGCCCAAGCTTGTCATTTGTGAAAGGAAAAGTGAACAGAGGGGCAAATGCTCTCATAATGGTTTAATTCTGGTTTTAAAGCTGCTCGTTTCAAGCTTAATAGTATGAGACATTTGTATTACTGGGAACCAATGCCCAAATCTAGGAACAGTTCCAGGAAGCATACACACCCCAAAACAAAGCCACCAGTGTCAGAGGTACTAGTAGAAAAATGAACTAGGTTGACCAAGTAGATCATTTTCCCCCTCTGCTTCACATAAAGCTAATGTCACATACATAGTCATGAAGTTAAATAATTTTAGGTCAGTAAACTACCAGAGTAAGTTAAATAATTTTGAAAGGGCAACAAACTATCAGTGTTAAGATTATACTTCTAATAGTAAAGTGTTTATTCTTAAAACCCTCAGCTGTTCTAAAACCACAATAAATGTCTACTCCTCACAAACAACAGTAAGTGAATAAATCTGTGTACTTTAGAATATAATTCTCTGCTTTCTACTGTCACGGTGTGGTATTTCTTTTTATTGCTGTATAAGAAATGAACTAGAGCAATCTGATTACAAATTAATAATTGTAGCTGGACTGGATGGAAGGAAAACTCTTTGCCCCTTGACTTTTGCTACGGTATCTTTTCAAAGGACATAGTGAAAGCTAATTTCAGCATTTTTGCTTTAAGCTGCATTTCTTATGGCAAATAATGAGCAGTTTCCAGTATGCAGTGTGTAGCAGTGCAGGTTGAAAGTCACACGTCACAAACCAAAGCTGTGTCACAAGCCCTGATCCCAAAGAGGGAGGTGGTGATCAGACAAAACTGACCCGAGTGATACAGAACATACCAACCCAGGCTGGCCCATGCCAGCTGCTCTCTTAACTTCCATGAATGGGCACAGGTACAAAGAATGAAGACATTCCCGTAAACCCCAAAGGAACATCGGCATCTGTCATTAGCACTGCAGTACATACAGATCTCCCAAAAGCAAGAGTTCAGGGGCTTTTATGACATCAGAACACAGCAAAGCATGGAGTCACCATTTATTGTATTCCCTGACAAAAATTCTAAGTGCTATAAAATCCCTACAAATCTAAACACAATATTAACTGGTCACTTCTTTGTATCTCCATAATGAAGATATGTACCTAATCACATGTACTTAGCCATTAGTAACTACCTCTGTGTCTAACAAACTTAAATACAGTTATTACATCACACGAATACTAGCCCTTTACTGCTCTGAGGTATTACACAGCAGCACAATTAAGACGGAAGACTTCCTCTTTTCAAAAAATATACTCCTTTCACTTAGTACTGTTCTCCTGTCATCTAATCCGTATTTTCAAAAGTCCCACCCTATAAACAGTTTATTATATACAAACCAAATATTTTAAAAAACCATCAGAATGCCTCTGATAAAAAGATCACTAAGTAAACAACACATCATTTTTTCTTTCAGATTGTTCCAAAGCAGATAACCAGTTAATCCTAAGGAGCAGTTCCTCTCTACTCCAAAACACACATACACCCTGGCTAGCAGTCTGAACACTCTGAAGGGGGGTCAGTAAGGCAGGCAACACAGAGAACAGCAAATGCTGCAGCTGCTCAGGGCAGTTCTGTACTTTACCTGGGAACCCTCACTCCACAGACCACCAGAAAGAGCCCCAGTTCTTGTAGTCAGTTGAGGCTTTTCACAGAAAAAAACAGAACAAGCTGAATTTCTGTTAGACACCAGCAAACTCTTGATTTCCAGCTTTTCCCCTTATTTACTGCATTCTGCATAAGTATGTAAGAATAAGCAGCCAGAGCTCTGATGATGGGCAGAGCTGCGAGTATTTTTAACGTGTTTAAGAGGGAGGCAGTAACCTCCCCATGTTCATAGATAAAACAGTCTAATTCCTTCGCCTCCTTCTTGGTCTCTCTTTGTTCTTCTGGGCAATCTTTTTTGACTCTTTTTCCGTCAAAAAATGGGAACAAGGTTTTACCTTTTAACACTGAACTTAAAAAAATCCCAGAGCTACTCTCAAACCCAAGTTCCTCTGCATGCATCTGCTGTACCCCTGAGAAAGCAGTAGCTAAGGAGGCAGCTCCTGATACAGTTCCTCTTCAGGAGTCAGCGAACATCTTTCTTCAAGAAGCCCTACTGTCCCTGTCATTACTCCTTCAGAGATAGACAGTGACTCCTTAGACACCTGGCTCCCCTCCCACTGCTATATGGCTCTAAAATTACATCAAAAGTGAGATTTGCAGTAACTCTAAGGTATCCACAGCGATTTAAGTGAGTCTGTGTTTCTGCCCTAAACCCTTGAATGCCCTCAGTGGAGATCAGTACTGGGCAGAGCACAGACTGCACAAAGCCATTCCAGCCCTGGGGCCATTCTCCACTACTCGATCCTTTGTGAAGGAATGACTCCATACACAGCACACACAGTCCCCTGTAAGAAAATGCTGTAGTCCTAAACCCAAGTATTTTGAGTGCTGTGTTTGTCAGTTCTTCAGTAATGGGGAGTGTTTTTCAGCAATACACAAGTGTCATGCAAGCATCAAATGCAATGGGTTCTCCCAAGTGTCAAGGCTTCCATGTCTTCCTGAAGCACTACCCCCCAGATTCCATCAGCATGCCAGCAGGAAAGCTGTTTCCTGTTGCTCTCAGGAGGGGTGGAGGCACCAGGCCTGCTCTGTCCCCAGTGACAGATGGGACACCACCAGCCTTCCAATTAAGCCCAGGTGTCACCAGCTTAATTGGAAGGTGGCAGGGTTGCACAGCTGTCAGAGGACATGAATTTGGCCAGTAGTATTTGCATTCCTGGTAGCAAAGGCAGAGCGGAGTGAAAGATCCCAGGTCAGCTGTCAGAGCCCAAGTTGAGCTTGTGGGCATGACAATTCAAGGAAAAAGAAAACGACCAAAAACAAGCCAACATCTCTCCTGTGTCAAGTTCCACTCAAAGCAATAGCCATCTGCTCCCCCATCCCCAAGGACCCAAGCTACAGCAGCTGATGCCAGCTGGTTCTGGGGTCCCTGAGGCATTTCATGCAGAGAACTGTCTGCGGCCCTTGCCAGACCTCGGGAAAGTCATGCAGAAGGTGGTTCTACACCGTTCAGCTGAAGGCTGCACACAAATACTAGAGAAATTCTTACATGGGGAGCAGCCAGTTTTCAGCATGGCACAAAGCAGTCCCCTCTGCTCCCCACACAGAGGATAAGCAAGTAATCAGGAAACCCCACATATCCAGCCTGAGTCATCCTAGAGCAGGAATTCGCAAAACCAACATTTGCATGTTCAGGAATACTAGTTTGAAATCCAGTTGCTTAAGAAGTTCAGAATCCCTGTTTTAAATAAAACCTCTTCTAACTGCAGTCAGAAAATACAATCCAGTTCAACATTTTATGCACAGTGAAGCTCTTTCCTTCCTTCCTACTGAAAATGGTTTGGTAGGGCAGGAAAGTCCAGACTCATCTCACTTAGCAAACCCAAGACAGACTCCTAAGTCCCACTGCATATTATAAATCCACTCAAATCTTAATCATCTGACATTTTTATCTTCACTATTACTATTTTAGTTGCTAACGAAGTTTTCAGAACTTCTCTACTCCTCAATCTTATAAATGGCAATTAAAAAAAAAAGTTGGAACTGGAAGAAAATCCTCAGATTATTAATTTTATAGCCCACTGCTATCACTTAAAATAGGATAGGGTACCCCAAACATCAGTGCTTAAAATTAGTCTGTGGTTAGTTACCAGCTCTGCAAATGTAACCTATTTTTGCTTCAGCCTTACAGTACAACAACAGCACAGCTCTCTTCCTAAGGGAACCAGTTTCAGCAAGAGCTGATCCAGCTGCTCTTTGCCAGAAGGACCAAAGCTCAGTGTATTCCAGGGGGAGGGAAGATCTGAAGTCTGATCAAATACATTAAACCACAGAATGGTTTGGGTTCAACCAGACCTTAAAGATCATGTAGTTCCAACCCTCCTGCCATGGGCAAGGACACCTTCCACTAGACTAGGCTGCTGAAAGCCCCATCCCCACTTGACCTGGAATATTCCAGGGACTGGGCACCCACAACTTCCCTGGACAATCTGCTGCAGTGCCTCACTACCTTCACAGCGACAGACTTCTTCCTTATGTGCAATCTCAATCTGCCCTCTGCCAGAGTAAAACCACTGCCCCTTGTCCGGTCACTGGTAAAAGTTTTTACCATAGGCCCTGGTAAAAAGCCTCACTCATTCTTCTAAAACCTCTGTAAGTATTTTAAGGCCACAGTAAGGTCTCCTACTTTTTTTCTCCAGGCTGAACAAAACCAGCTTTCTCAGCCTGTCCTCCTCAGAGAGGTGCTCCAGCCCTCTGAACAAATTTTACTATAAATTCCTCATGGGATTATGCTGTCAAATCGTGTTTCACAAAAAATCACTACCAAATTAATACGGTGCAGTGTGATTTGACCTACCGTGTCACTTATGCTATTGTCTGTGTTGATCCTAAACAGTACCTGAACATTGCCCACCAGGGCAATTTCTACCTGGCCACACACACTTCACTTTATAGGACACGCTACTACAGTTCTGTCTGAGAAATATTTAGGGCTATGTTGGAAGAAAGCATTCTCCTAACACATCTGCATGCATTTTGATTTTTCCTAAATAATTTTAACAAGTTTGCAAGGGATCAACATTGTATGCATCTTATTATATCACCATTGTGCTGCTTAAACATCTGCACTTTAAATATTAAAATATTAAACTACTGCCATATCAGTCAAACAGCAGTTTAATGGGAGTCTAAAGGGGCTTCTCATATTTCAATCAAAACAACAGAAATACTGACATACTGTGGCACAAAATTAGTATAAATAGACTTTATTGAAGTCAGTACCCTTGTACTGAAGCCGAAGATTGTGTCTACAGAAGCACAAGTTGTAACATTTCACAACTTCTAAAAGGAATGTCAACAATTACAACGATCATGCATACCATGGTCGATAATCACATTTTTAGAAGCATTTTCAACCATTTCTAAAGAAATGCTTATAACATTGTTATATATAGAACTACTTTCAATAAACTGCAAAACATTGATTAGCTTTTCCAGTATGAGCTACAGTGTCAACACAAAAGGGAGGCATAAATGTTTAATTTATGAAATCAGAATGGAATATTTACTGTAAAGAAAAATTAAAAAGCTTTCAAATAAAGGCCATTATTGAACCAAAGTGAAGAGCACAACTTGAACTTTGAATCCTTTCATATCTTAAAGCTGTCCTCTGAATAACTTCAGTTCAAAGCATAAATTCAGTACTGTGAGTATTCCTTGGACTGAAGTTTGGCAATGATGCGATCCAACTGTCTCTTTGCTTCGCACTGTGGAAAATTGCTCATGTCATAATATTGAGGGGCAATTTTCACCAGCCTGTCAAAAAAGGAAAAGCTTGTTACTGATAATCAAACTTTAAGATGCATCTTACAGAAATTCTACCACTGAAGGAAACAAAGGTTATCCATTATTTTCAGCTCATTCTGCAATTCTAAGACTAACTGAAGTTTACACACATGCACACACATTTAAAATAGCAGTGCCATCCTGAGCCAAGTGTCCACATTCAAAGCAAAAAGCACGCACACGAGTCTCACAAGATGCTCCTGTTTGGCCACATGACCCTTACAGACTCTTGCTGCTGCTTCAGTACCTGCCATAGTAACCCACAGAGCCCAGAGCCGCCGCTAATGTCAGAGTCTGTCAGGCACAGGAGTCAATGCAAACATCCATTCGTGTCAGAGTACAGTTCAGCCTTAGCTGTTTTACACTTAAAAATACAACAAAGGCCATAGGATCCTGCTTTAGGGTAGACTGTTTGTTGAAACAAGACTTCAGGGATTCAAACACACTGTACATTAAGATACTACAGACTATATATATATATATATATATATATGCTGTGTTTTCCAGCTTATGAATCTAAACTTCTCCTGCACAACAGTAAAATTTCAGCAAATGAAGAGCTTCCCATGTCCCCAAAGCTTACTACAACCTGGCAGTTTAAGTACAACCTTAAAGACAGGCAAAATGCTTAAGGTCTCTGCTTGTCTGCAGAGATTCAGGCTTCTAATTTCCTTGATAATACTCTGCTGACAAATAAATATCATGACATGGCAAGTTGTACCACTATTATCACCTCTTTCCTTAGAATTTTTAAGAAAGCATGAAATGCTCTTCAGAGCCTTCTGAAAAAATCGGACAAAAGAAATCCTAGATCTTGAGAACAGAAGCACTGATACCAAGGTACTGGTATGTCCTAACTCAGGTATGCAAGTGGGTGCTAGGACAATACTCCCAAACCTTGCAACTCCAAGCAGCTCCAGGCTTACTGAAGCTGCTGGTTCTAAGTCGAGCTGTGCACTGCATACAGCGCCCAGGCATCAGAGGACTAAACACAAAACCCACAAACAGGCACAAGTATCCACAAAGAAAACCTTTAGTCATCTACAAGATCTCAAGTCCATACCATTGACATTCCTCAAACCATTTTTGTAAAACTAGCTTCAGGGAAAGTGAAAAGAATTATCTCAACTTAAAAAAAGGACCACAAACCCCAAGAACTCTACGGCAGGTCATGACTGTTGCAAGACTCTGGCTTACCATTCTGGCTTGATGTCTGTACATGTCCGGATGTAATTCTTCGTTGTAAGGACAAACTCATTATACAGCACCCATTCTGGTTTGTGATCAAGAACAGTGGAGGGATGCAACTGCACCACCTGGTTATCTTTCACTGTTAAGTAATGCCCTGTTCGCTCCAAATGTGCCACCTAAATAAGAAGACATTCTTTCATTAACACAGGCAATTTTTAAATGAAGCCATTTCAAGTTGATTGCTAAGCGTTCTATACAAAACACACTATCCCAACTTTCAAACCTCATCTAAATTTGGCACATTACTTGACCACTTCAACTATTCATGTTTTTTTACAGACACAATCAAGATGCCAGATGTTTTTGCTAACTGCCATGGTAAGTGTACATTCTAATACACAATTCAAGCAACATACAAAAATAATTATCACCCCAACAGAATAATCATTATTAGAACAGCAGCAATGCAAACAAAAGTACTGGAAGGGAACGTATACTGGACAGGTCTGCAACATCACACAAAGTCAGCTGTGGTCTACTACAGACATCTGCTTCAAGCATTTCATTTGCAGTAGCCACTATGGGACCAGTAACCCACAATGTTATCCTTTTATGAGAGCAGTCTTGCTACAGCACGAGCTTCAGAGCTGGAAAATGTAGGTTCAGCAACACACTTGTGCTGTGACCTTGGTGAAAATCAATTAACCTCCCTCTGACTAAGCCTCTTGCTCTATGAAAGGGAATAATGCCTGCCTTGCCAAGATGCTCCGATACCTAGCTCATTAAGATTTGGTAAAGCAGACAGTTATCCTTAGAATGATATCCTCTGTACGAACAGCTAATCTAACAGAACAAGTAACTATAATTAACCCTTTGATACCAGTAATTGAAAATAACCTCATCTGATTTTATATATATACACACACATGGAGTAAAAAGATTAAACGGGTTGGGCAATGACTAAAAGACATCAAAAAGACACATTTTTAGTAAGATCATCATTAGCTGTTTTCCTTTAATATGCACTGTGTACTTCCTTGTTTTCTTGAATTCCTAGGTATATTTCACTTTTTTTCTTTCCTAGTCAAGAGCCAATTCCACCTATTAGATAAAAAACCCAGGACTTCTAAAGCAATAGCTACCTCAAATTTCAAGCCAGAGTATCTCTTCAGTAAGAAATTACTTGCTTTGAGTGTACTTCTCTTTTCTATGTTATGAAAATAATATCCAGAATGTGTTTTAGGAGTAGAACAAAGTACTGCAATAGTCTGCAAATTCTGTCACCCATGATTTTAGAGATTACACTTTATTTCAAGTCTGGGAAGCCAAAAGAGGTTCCTTTACATGGAGATTAACAGCACATTGTCTGTAATGATTTAGGTTTAATTTTATTCAAGTCAATACACCACCTGTAAAATTAATAGCAGTATAGATGCAAACCAGACTAGACCAGACACTCATCTGTCACAAGCCTAGCAGAAGCACAGTACACCTTGCTGTGGGATTATAATTTTTTTCAGAGGAAGTTTTGTTTAAAAATCAATTAAAAATCAAAAAGTATACATGCATATAAAAGTAACTGTTTTACCTGTTCTAGTTATTCCTAGAAATGGACAGAACAATGCATGACTTAGATTTCCATTCCAGAAAAGCGTGCTGTTAAATTCAATACAGTTTACCTTTAGCACCTTAGTCTCACCCATGTTTATTAAAACAGTAAAGTCTTATGGTCTACCTTTCCCAAACATAATTTCCTTTTTCATGGCATTTATAATGGTACAGTTGTTTCTTATTGACTTTGTGTAATTCTGAAGCATACTCAAAGAAAAATAAATGATACAGAAATGTACAGTTAGCTCTTAATTTCCAGGGAAGGACAAGAATTGAAATAACCCAAATTATGAAGAAAATGTTTCCTAAGGCTATTGATATCAGGGATAAGCCACCTTTAGATGGTTACATACTATTGTGACTGGCTTCAAACCTGAGCTAACGGGGAGCTGCAATATTTATCCTCTTCAGATGTTTCTACAAAGTGTGCTTGTTGGCACACACCTTGGTAAAGAATTTCAGGGTCAGTGATGGCAACTCTATGGGGAAATACACAGTGCAGCATGGCTCCACAGCAAGCCATGGTGATCTGCCAGCTGCTGCATTTTTTCCTGCTCACTCCTGGGCTGCGGTATTCCAGCACAGCTGACCGAGCCCATTCTTGCTTCCACTCTGTAAGTGGCCTGCCAGGTCACTGAGCTGAAAGAATTTAGAATGGGCTCAGGCGAGCACCAAGGTTGACATTAAGAGAGCAAACAAGGACAAATGGAAGGCAGCTTATATCACTCCTCTGAAACCCTGGCATGCAAGCAATACCAGTGCCTGTAAATAGAGGGGTGGTTGGACCAGGTGTCCCTCCAGAGGGCTCTTTCACCTCAACGATTCTGTGATGTTTTTCAGAGTATAAGAAGCATGAGCTTCCGCAGAAACCACAGGGTCATACAAAGTAGGTCTGGGAAATTACTTCATTTTTTGATGAGTAGTGGTAGCAAGCAAGGTACTACAGAACATACCTGGACCCCAAGATCACCAAAGAATTAGGCTATCTGAACATGACTCTAAAAGAATGGTTAAGTGCCAAGCCAGCCAATGTATCTCTGCAACAGATTACTATGCAGCCTCAGAAAGCCCACCTGGCTGATGATTTAGAAACAATTATAATGCTTTTATGAACATGACAAACCCACATGGAAACAGTGGCACATACCACCAAAGGAAAATGTTTTACTTCCAATTCTAATCACAATTTTACTAAGAATTACACACCCTCCTCTGAAATTTTAAGTATGCTTGTGCTTATTTATTAGCTATCACATCATTGAACCTACAGGGCAAAATCAGGGGGCTTCAGTCAAACATTAACACTAAATCCAAATGCACTTGAAAGGTCAAAAGCAGGAACAGTATCACAAGATCCAGCCTATTCAGATTTAAGGCTACACACTGCGGCATGCTAGTCCTGACAGACAGTTTAGAGAAGTGATTGTTCCTTGTTCTTTCTGACAAAAGAACGCTAGCATGCACCAAAGGAACCCTGGCAGTTGCCTGGATTTCCAAAATTTCTGCTTGCAGCACACGCAAGAGTGTTTCTGAATCTATTAAAAAGTTTTACACCATTCTTCTGCATTCTTAAAGAGCAAAACTAATACTGTTAAATGCACCAGTGACCACCTTCGTGTCATAGCTTTATTACCATTCTATTATTGCAGGAGTCTGATTATGTGAAGATTTCAAAGTATACGTAATTCCAATACAAGAAATAAGCACCAAAGACTGAGCAGCATCAGAAACGAGATTTTAATTAAAAGGCAAATCATCTGACATCTAACTTCCCGTGCTGGTCATTTAAGTTTATCGTTTGTAGTGACCATTTTATATATATATATATA
>VZRQ01004000.1:473896-512681 GCA_013397975.1 Machaerirhynchus nigripectus | reverse complement strand
ATATATATGTATGTATGTATGTATGTATGTATGTATGTATATAGCCTGTGTTTGACTAAGTCACATCTTCCAAGAAAGATTCCAAGCTTGATCTGTATACCTTTCTGGCCAAGAGGGCCAATGGTACCCTGGGGTGCATTAGGAAGAGCATTGCCTGCAGGTTGAGGGAGGTGACCCTGCTCCTCTACTCAGACCTAGTGAGGTCCATGTGGAGTGTTCAGATCTGGGCTCCTCAGTACAAGGGAGACATGGAGCTCTTGGAGCAGGTCCATAGAAAGGCTATAAAGATGATGAAGGGACCGGAGCACTTCTGTTACAAGGAAAGGTTGCGGGAGCTGGGCCTGTTCAGCCTCAAGAAGAGGGACCTCATCAGTGCCTATTACTGGCTGAAGACAGGGTGGCAGGGTGGCAGGAGGATTGAGCCAGGTTCTTTTCCATGGTGCCAAGCAATAGGACAAGAAGCAACAGACAGAAACTGACAGAAGTCCCATTTGAACATGACGAAGAATTTCTTGACTGTACAGCGACAGAGCACTGGAAGAGACTGCCCAGCGAGTTTGTGGTTTCCCTCACTGGAGATACTCCAGAACTGTCTGAACACAATCCTGTGCCATGTGCTCTAGGATGACTCTGTCTGAACAGAGAGGTTGGATCAGATGATCCAACTGTGATCCCTTCCAACCCGATCCATTCTTTGATTTGAAAACACTACAGGACTTGCTTCCACCTTTAAATTCTGATTTAAATTTTCAACTATCAGTTCTTGTTCTGTCTTCAATACTAGACTGAAAATACAATGATAAAAACCTAGGCTGCTTTTGACAACTAGTAAAAAACAAAATCACTAAGAGGAAGATGACCCAGACTTAAAATACTCTGTCATTTGCTTGCCTTTTCCAATTCAATTTTGTTTCTTTAGCTTACTTTCTGTAGTATAACTATTTTTTGCTTAGTCTTTACCACAGTTACTTCAGCTACTATTAACACTTTAAAGATTCTAAGCTTAGTTTTCAATGGGTATCAGGGATAAGCCTCCATGAAGAGGTTACCTATTCTCGTGACTTAGTTTGATCCCCAGCTAGCACTAAGCTACAGTATTTATCCTATTTAGATGTTTCTATAAAGTATGCTTAGTTACTTAACAGAAGTAGGAGAAATAATCTATACCTAGTTCTTGAACTTTATTACCAAATTACAAATATATTACAATTGTACAATATGCCAATTCCTCTCCCTTTCTACAACAGCCTGTATCCAGAAAAAAAACACTGAGAAATCAGTACTCTTTTTGCAAGCATCACCCTTGCTATATTTTACATATACTTTGCATATTCTGATGTGTGATATAGAAAGTTATTAAGAAAAAAAGTTTCACATTATAAAAACTAAAAGAAATCTGAGACACAGCACAAAAATGTTATGAGACATTTAACTTCTTGTCAATATCTATCTTTCCAGAAGTTTTACTATACACAGAACTATTGAGTTTTAAATTACTTTACTATTCACTTTACCTGTCTGTGACAGATTTCCTGGAATTCAAATTTGCATTTAAATATGAAGGGTAAAGAGATGATTCATCACCAGCAGAAATCCACATTTATCTGCCTCTGACACACAACTGAAGGCAGGTAAACACACAGTACTTAGTACTGATTACATAACCGGTATTATTACAACAGTCAGTACAAGCCTATACTGTCTGACATAAACCAGAGGCCTTGCTTAGTACAGAAAATTCTACAGTGAAATTTTATGTCTGGTTTTAGGACAGTAGGCAATTACCAAAGTATAAAATAATGCAGCAAATGAAAACTATTTCAGGACAATGGCTGCTACTGCTTTCTCCACTTCACACTGCCTTTTAAAATTTAGAAAGTTTGAACAATCAACTTCTGCCATGTGTTGTCCACAGACCTTAGTACTTCACATGCAGAAGCTATCTGCAGTATACGCACACATTTTGCAAGTGCCCACACTTGGAATTCCACATATGTTATGTACTAAGAGGACAAAGGATGATGCATGCATTTCATTACTAAGGTTTTCTGAACAAGAGCTCCCAAATGCTACAGCCTGAATACTGGCTTGGGGAGGGTGTAATGTGTATACAGACTACAATTTTAAGTACTTCAGCTGCTGGTAAGTAACATCTGAGTATTTAAAATTTTTCTACTGAAGGTTACTTAAATCAACGTGCAATTCATCATGTTGAAGGTTCAGAGTCAAGGTCAAATAGGTACCACACTACCATGGAGGTTTAAAGTGTTGAAGAAACTCAAACTAAAATGGACTGGAACACTTTAAAGCAGAAGAGTAACTGCTGAAATGGCTTCCACTCCATATAGTTTCAAAAGGTCTGCTATAGCCATCTTTTGATACACCCCAAAAATTCATTTAGGCATTTTAGGTGAGGGAGGCGGTAAGCAACCTATAGACCATGGAAGCCCAAGGAGACTTCTGGAAAGGCTTTAATTTTCATCTGCATATGCCTACTTACTACTCTATTCACAGTGAAATAACTAAGTCAGGTCGTTAACTCCTAAGACATGGAGACCAAAAATATACTTGGACCAACACTGGTGCAGCTCCCCATCCATGGGAATAGGTCTTTTCTAATAGGAAAACACCATTAGAGGAAGAGTTTCACTCCGAGTACCATAAAACAAACTGACAGCACACCAACTTCCAAGTACACGACCTCCCCATAGGTCCAATTAGGTGAAAGAAGGCATGAGGTATGGTGCCAAACAAAAGTGCAGCTGTGGCACTCAGACCTGCCTGGGGCCCAAAATGAAATGCTGGGCAGAACTGTTCTTTGTCTTTCAAAACATTTACAGAATTAAAGGTATAGGTGAGAATGTGTTCTGAAGCGTTTGCCAAGAAATACGCAGAAAACATGTCCCAAATTCAAGGACTGAACACAGTTACAGCCTGCTTGTCTGAAAGGTTACAGCAAGTAAGGCTTTAGAACCATTTAAATACTTAAAAGCAACCAACAGCCATAATCTCCCATTTGCATTACAGTGAAATGCAGTTGCTGACATTGATATTTCTGTATTCTGAAAACCCAGGAACATGTTTCTGCTGCAGACTGGCTGTCTGAGCCCTGGAGACAGCACTTGGCAGGGGCAGTTTAAGGACAGGGTGCCCATGTCTGTGCCCCAGTTCGGGTGTGTAAGTGCAGCACTTGTGAGGCCTGTGCCACCCTCACCTGCACAGTGCTGACCAACTGGCAACTGTTTGTGTTCAAAACATGAGAGCACAGCCCAAGGAAAAAATCAGGAAATGCCATGGGCACTGGTCAGCCTCTTAAAGATAACAAGATTGTGCTCTCCAGAAGCAAGGTATTAGGCTCTAGCAGAGATGTGTCAAAATACGTTTTTGCTAGGAAAAACATTATCACAACAGTCCAGAGCCAATGAGGATGACAATTCACGCTCTGTATCTGCAAGAGCCAGCGAAGAGACTCCAGCAGTCCTAAGGATGAATGTTGAAGAGAGAAAACACAGCATGATGGGACTAAGGGAAAAAAACCTAAAAAACAAACCAAAACCAAATAAAAAAAAATAACAAACAAAAACCCAAGTAGCCTGCATTCTAGCTTGGGGCATGCTTAACCTGAAATGCCAAGCGTGCAGGTGGCAGCAGTGGAGACTGGCTTCCATAGCATCCATAGCATCCTGGCTCAAATGGCAAATGAGTTTCAAACAGTTTACATCTTGAGATTACAGAACTGCTCCACTGCTTCAGTATCTGACTCATGTAATTGGAAAGTGAAATATAAATACGGAAAAAATATACAGAAGAAAATACTCTCTTTCTGTAAAGATCACATATTTTTCATGTTTATATACCACTATACTTCCCCTTTTGGTATCAGATTACAAATAATTTTAGAACTCCATATTCTGCAGTTACTTTGAAATGTTTTATGTAGTTACTTCCTGAATGGTCATGCCAGAATCGAGATTTTGATACACTAGTAAGATTGCCTACAACTTCTTTTCTATTTGACTAATGAACCTGCTACTTGAGTCATCACCTTGCAACCTGACAAAGACTAGGTGGCAATACAGTTAGCCATGTATAATTTAGGTAACATTTATTAAGCTTTAGTAAATTATAACAACCATACTAACATTATGAGCCACATAAACACTGAACTAAGTTTCCTATGAGAATACACACATACCTGCATGAAATACCCAGTAACTAATGCCTTTCTTATGTTGATGTAATAGTCTCGGCTGGTAAAATCTGTGCTTCTACGAGGCAAATTAAATCTATCCATGATTCGTGACAGCTGTTGGCGTACGTTGTCTGCAGACATCAGGGACCTATAGTTAATGAAGTTGTCATAACACCACTGAACCGACTCATGATCTGCAACATTAGAAAACATGAATCAAAATTAGAAAAAGTAAATAAAATAGCAACTAACTGATACATCAGTCAGATGAACCAGAAAAAAAAAATCCATAAACTTTTATCAATGATAACAGCTCTTGGTTTATTCAGTCGATTTCCTGCACTAGGTAACTTGCCAAAACTTTTCTATTCAGGAAGCACGTGGTCAGGACAGAAGAAAATCAGGGGGCTTTTCCCCCACCAACGTAACATGAACACAATCACTGTTTTGCTGAAATACCACACCACTAAATTTTGGGCATTTCAAAAATCCCATCCTGCAACTAGAACAACCATCTTTCAAACCTGAAGTGTAAAACGTAACATGATGTAAGGAAAACTGCACAATCTTTAACTGCAGCATGCAATGAACATACAAGACAACTGTACATAACTATGCTGTATTTGAGAAATTAAACCCTATTTAAATTAAGCACTCAACAGCTAAGAGCTATGCAGTCTGTTCTGACTGTGACACACCTCACAGCAGTTTAAATAAATGTGACTGGTAAAACATAGCAACTGTAACAGAACTCTACTCTTACTGTTCCTACTGCTGATAGCTCTGAGAAGAAATCTGTTGAAACAGCAAGCCTCAGCCGTTCTGTCAGTATAAATACCTGCATGTTTCACATCAAGAAACCCAGTTCTCCCTAGCAATTCTCCTACTTTTCAAGTAATGCTCTTCTAATCTTTGTCAGTGTAATAATCCAACAAAGCCAGCCTTAACAAGAACTAAAACTTGAGGTAACTCTTGGAGAGAATTTTCTTAATTTGCATTGAAAAGAATGAAAGTTACAGAAGTCGAGTAAGTCCAAGTTCTTTTTACACTTTACATTACAGAATATATTTTAAAAGAAGTATGAATGAAGCTGTTGGAGAGTTATGATTCTACTCTACAGTACCACAGAATACTACTTTCTGAGCCAACTGAACTATGTATCGTAGATAACCCATAAATGTTGTATATTGTTCTAGATATAAACAGTAGTAGCATTTTGTCTTCTGATCCCAGAAGTCAATTCACAATTTCACAAGATGATTCCTGCAATAATTCCATCCCTCGGTAACCTGAGTATTAAAGCAATGACTTCCAGAAACATGCACAAAATGTCTGCAAGACATCCTGGATTCTATTAATGAAATAGTTAACAGGCAAAAAACAAGGAACACATGTCTTCAACTCAGAGATTTTAATAGCAGTTTCTCAGCTCTTGTTTTAAACAAACTGAACACATTTGTTTGTACTTTTGCCTTTTGGATTGTCACATAATGATAGTGTTAGAAGGTTTCAATACAAAATTTCTAAATCAAACCTACAATGGAAAGGGGCAATAAGTTGCATTTCTTTTTACCCAGGGTAAAAAGAGTGGGTTTTGTTCGCTTACAGGAAAACGTAACTGGAGCACCTAAGTTTACACAGCTGGCAGTTTATAGCAATATTTTTATTTGCCACCAATACAAGTCACTGTTAAAAAAAGTGGGCCACTTTTTCATTTTTCAAGAGAACACCTAGCTTCACCTGTTCATTCTTATCTTCTTTAGGCTGCTAAAATATATTTCAGCTATGCTGAAAAGGATCATACATTTTCTCTAAATTCCATCCACAGAAATCACAAAATTGAAACGTGTATTACACAGTTCTACGTTACTTGTTGATGCATCGTCATCCCTTTGCCTCTTAATCTACTCCAAAGCCTTATTACAGAACTCCTAACTATATTAAGAATTTAGGATTAAAAAGGTTTTTGTTCTAGGATCATATCCTTCTCTAAATTCAAAGTTTTTTCTGCACTGCCCTCCCTGAAAAATCACTAAGCAATTATGCAGATTTTTTTTATAATTAATGTCAGATAAACTTCCAATATTTCTTAATTACAGGAACACTTGCTTCCTTCTGTCCAAGGTTACCCAGCATTGATTTAAAAGCCTGGCTTGTTTGCATACTCATCAGTTTATTACAAGATTGCTTGGGTAGTTTTTTGGTTTTGTTTGACCCCCAAAGGAAAGTAGCACTTAAATAACAAAACCCAAGCCTTTCAACTGTCCTTGGAACCCAGAAACCGAAGTTGGCAGCACAAAGCATAACAAATAATTTTAGAAAAATAGACAAAGACTTACTTTGCTTGAAAGCGTGGTAGACATTCAGCAACGTCAAATGATCTCCATCTATGTGGGCAAACCTCATCTTGGCTTCATCTGCTGCTTTCTTTGCTTCCGTGGGGCGAACAAAACACTGTGGGACTAAACAAGGTTGGTATGGGCCCAACACAAACGCCCATATCGATGAGTCACGCATTCACAGATAGAGGAACAAGGCCTAGCTAGGTCAGTTCACAGAGCATAGGGCAGGGCAGGATGGCCTCCAACTGCATCTTGGACTGTTTACTACCTTGATTTGGTACATCAACACCTAACCACATCTGTAAGACAAGAGGGTTTCAAAGCTACAGAGTACCTGATTATTTTAATAGAACTACATGTAGGCATCAAAATATCTAGTCTGAAGGCCATCAAGGTTACCTACACAGACTGGAAGGCTAAACAGACCTTAGTTCAAATCCAGTGCTGATAGCTCTACCAGGAGCTAGTACCCCATGGCATGAAACTCTTTAACTGCAAATTTGCTTTTTTCAGAAAGCCCCTACAGACAAAGTAGATAGTTCTGGAAGTGTAGTGTACTAGCACAGTCTAAACCAACTTGAGGTTTGGTTATCACAAGTCTGTCACTAGACAGAACACACCAGTCAAGTCTCTTCCCACATGATATTGCTATCAGCACTGGTATACAGAAACGTGTGAATGAAGGCATTAGTAAGTCTAAAGGCTGTGATGGTAGCGGTAGTGGTGGAAGGTTAAACCGTCCTTTGGCACTACTTCAATTTAAAAAATATATATCAAAAAATGCAACATGATGAGCTTTCTCTATCACTATATTCTCTTGCATACATCTGACTCATCTGACTTCTGTCCAAAAATCATGTTTTACCATGTCTTTTCCAGATACAAACTAGCAAAGACCATAAATAGTATTGCAGACAACTTAATTCATGGTCTGTCAACATTCTAGTAAGTTGTGAGATTGATATCAATCCACAAGATCTTGAAAGTAGTTATAAGAGATCTGGAGCTGGATCTGCTGGAGCAGGGAGGTTGGTCTAGGTCACCCACTGTGATTTCTTCCAACCTTACCCATTCTGTGATTTACTTTATAGAGATCTACACCAGAAAATAAATCAGTTTGGTTTTAAGTAGGTGTAATTTTTAAGAGGTTGAATTTCAATAAAATTAATTTTTAAATACTACAAATCCTTTATCTTTTTCCAGTTGCTTGGGACTGCATTAGTTTTCTCATTAACTGAAGCCCCGCAATCACATGAGAACACCTCTTTGCATATGACATATCCCTATCAAACGAGGGCTTTTTTGTGCGGTGTTATGTAGTTTTACTTTATTTTATTCCTAAATTTGCATAAAAGCCCCAAAGCACTAGATTTGTGAGCTGAATACCAGATGGGACTTGAGGGGGGAAAAAAAATATCACACTGCAACAGTGAATCAGGTAACAAATCAACAAAGACCAATGCATTAAAGAAAATGGAAATGCAGGTGTGAAATAAACACCCTGTATAGTGGGTCCTGCATTTGAAAAAAGAGATAATATCAAGTGTATTTTCATTTCTAACTCATACTAATAAAAGCAAAATCCAGATTATTCTATCACTGGCTAAACTCAGTGTTTTGAAAAAGTAATAGTACTTTCCATACCACAGCATGACACCATGGTTTTTATAAAATGAAGTATAATAATTTCATCTGCTCATTTATTTAATGCTATGCTTGCTCTTTTCTGTCACCGAGTTTCCCATTCAGTCCAAACTTAAAACATGGATTGCTATCAAGAGCCTGAGAATTTTCATGTGTACTTAATGCACCAAAACATATTATTATGCTGTTGGTTTAAAAGAAGTGCTTACTTTGGGAAACAGCCCTTACAAAGACCAGGGCTATGGCTTTTTTAAGAGTAGTGTCTTAGTTATGACCCATGCATTAACCAGCTTCAATCCGCTTTTATTTTTTCCCCAAAACTTATTTATCATTAGGTTAATTGTGGCTTAAAACAAAGAAGGTATCATGGCCTGGGTAAAGATAAATTGGAAAAGGAGTAAGGCAAATAAGTTGAAGGCCACGGACAAAAATACTAGACTATTCTATAGTAGATACTGGGGGGAGAAGGGGGAAGAGACAAGAAAGACAGGCGCCAACCTACCACCACCTCCGCAATTAAGCCTAGCATTTAATTAAAGAAAAATATTATGTTTCTGCCCTGCCCATCTGCTCTGAGTCTGAACAATCATAACTCTGAAACAAACATTTTAACTTGTTCTTAAGACTTTCATACAAATATACTGTAAGACTAAACTGAAGCAACGGATTTTACACTTAGTCAAAACTTTTTTTCTCTATCCAACCAAGTTAAGCACGTCAGCAATACACCTGCACTGTGGAGAGCTTGGTAAAATACCACATCCCAAAGACAAAAGAATACTTATGAGTAAGAACAACCCCATTTTCATAACAGATTAAAACCTGCTGCTTGTCCTATGACCTCTAGCTATATAACAAAGTCACTTCTACACAATGGGGAAATTTAATACAAGGTTTGCTTGGTAACATTGTCCTCTCATTAAGCTCTCTCAGCAAGCAGCTCTGCTCTGACACAGAGCTATTCATTCAACAGCAGCAGAGTACAGCTGTACACCTAAGTTAATTCTTATAAAGGTACATCTTCCTTCCAAGCTTCTTTTTTCCCTTTGAAAGTACTGATTGTTCTCCCGTTTTGCCATTAAATGACTGAAAAATGTATCATGCACAAGATTATGATTTAGTATAAATTATACTCTAATCCCTTTGGGACGACTGTAATTTATCAAAGTCCAAAAGAATGCACAACACAAAGTAGATTTCACTGCCTTAAAAATCAGTGGCTGAGATGACATTTCTGGGCCTGACTATGAACCTAAATAGAAATTTCTGTTCCACTAGCCTGATTCCCCGCCCCCAACAATTAAAATTTATATACTTTTAACGGATGTTAGAAGCAAACTCTTAGATCATATTATGCACTAGTTCTTAACACTACTACTCACTAGCTTCAAGGTCTCTACATAAATCCATAATGACTGAACCCATATATGAAGTTTTAAAAAAAGTTTCTAATTTTATTAGAAATACATTTATGTTATTTTTCTGATGTGGAAAAATTAAATTTTCCCCAAACTGAAGATCTGCATTTTGTTTAGTTTCTCTTTTCCTGCTATTACCTGACAACATGGCAGTAATAGATAGGACCTCATTAGAACAGTTGTAGTCACAGCTTGCAATAACCATTTTAGCCAGCTGTGGGTCCAATGGAAATTCAGCCATCATGGATCCCAACTCAGTCAAGTCTCCATCATCATTTAAAGCAGCCAGATAATTCAAAAGCTCTAAGGCTCTCATCAGGGTTTCAGGAGCTGAAAGAAAAAAAAATATGTAAATTCGCACATTAACCAAACTGCTCTGAATCAGCAAAAACCAAGGAAGCACAGACTGTTTTAGGTATCTTTTTTTTTTTTGTTCTCCATTCTCTAGCATCCAAATGCAAAACTGTTACCAAATCCAGTAATACACACCCAAGCATGAATGAATGGGGGCAGCAGGGAGGGAACACTTATTTAGAAAAGCTTTAAACTTAGTCACAAGCTTTGAATATTTGAAGATTACTGCTTTTCAAAATTCAGACAGCAGTGGCATTGTGTAATCTTAAGTACCAGTAATATCACTTCTCCCTGCAGACACTTTTTCCCTTGAAACATACTAAATAGATCAATAGTCCTAAAATCTCGAGCCATGTCAACTCTAGATACCTATAGTCTTTCAGAAAGCCAGTAAGAATATTCTCTTTATCTTGCATTCCTCACATAGAGTCAGTTATTAACCCACAAGGAAAAATAAAAGGAAATCCAGAAGTCTTTCTGCTAAGCGATCATAGATGTTGCACAGAACAAAGAATTTAACTGTTCTGTAGAACTATTTAAAAACTTACAGACTATGTCAGATTTTTATTTTAGGGGAAAAAAAACGAACTCACATATTTATATATGGCTGATTTACATTTTTAATTATCAATACAGGTTATTTCTGAAGCATGTATGAACATTTAACACTTAGAAGAAAGATGCACATAAACTATAGTTTGAGCCAAACCATGTATTCAGCTTTAAAAACGCCAGCCGATTTTATTTACAAGCAGTTAACTGACTGCCCAATTAGAATGTGTAATCAAGGTGATAAGTAAAAAAACCCTCAAATAACAGACTTTCTAATGCCAAGAATTTTCTCTTATTCTCTGAAGGCAAGGGAAATTCAGTAGATTCCTTGGTTCCAATTAAAAGCTCTTACACAAAAAGAAACAGAAAAAGCTTGCTTGGATTATGACACAGAGCACTAAATTTCAGGATAAACAAAGACATTCCTTACAGATTACAATAAAAAAACAGAAAAAAGCAATAAAAGAATTTATTCCATGTTGTCATTATATAAAGTAGTCACAAAAATAAAGATTGGAAAGATGGAAAGAGATACCTGGAGGATCCATAAAATCAAAGTGCACCAAATCATCTATACCAAGCTTCTTGAGCTGTAATACTACAGATCCTAAGTTAGACCTCAAAATTTCAGGGTATGTGTTGTCCTGGGGGGATATGGGGGGGGAAAAAAAAAAAAGAAAATTTGTAACACTTCTTCAAGACACTTTATACTACAGAAGCATTCAAATTCTGATTTCGTTTAATAGCACAGCACTCAACGACCTGAATCAGACACTCTTATAAACACAATATAAAAACCCCAATCTTACCTGCATTTCAGTTTTGTAGGCCTTCTCTGTATAAAGCCTGAAGCACTTGCCTGGTCGAGTACGACCAGCACGGCCAGCTCGCTGCTGAGCAGACGCTTTACTGATCGCAGTCACCAACAGAGACTCCACTCTGATACGAGGATTGTACACCTATTTCAAAGTGGAGGCAGAGCAGGACAGAAGGTAAAAGAATTAACAATGTTCAAGGATAACACAACAGTCCAAACTGCTTTAAACTTATTTTTAAATACAGCTTCTGACTAGGAAATCACAAGTTGTATGTATCTGAGAAGAAAACTGGCTACAAAAGACTCTGGAGATCTTCAAATATAACTGCCTAGAAAACAGCATTTTTTATCCATTTGTTAATAACAACTCCTGCCAGGCTCCCTGTTCTTAAATGTATCGATAGCAAAAGGAATGTGTCCAATTTGTTCTACAGAGTGCTAAACACTCACAATGCTCAAAAAAGCCCATAAAAACGTTGTCTTGATATAACTATGATGTTGAATAATCATATTCAAGAGATCAGAAAAATCTAACACTAAGGTTTTATGCAACTGTAAAGGTCAGGCTGATGACAAAAGAAAACTGTATTTCAAGGGTACATGCAGACTATCACAGTACAAAATATCTGCTGCTATTTACTGTAAAACTTCCACTGCAGTCATACCTAAACAGCATCCCTGCCAGCACAATAGGGGTCATGGAAAAGAATTTACTGAAAAAAAGGGCAGTAGACAAATAGTAGTTTCAGCTGAAGACATTCTTGGTCCATATTTTAAGACCTTTCTGGTATGACTCAGTATAAAATATGTACAGAGACCTTAGTTCTTATACTGAAGAATACCGTCGGTAATGAGAACTATTTGTGAAAGAAGTTCAGCCTTAACAGCGACTGAAACTAGGGCAAGAAAACACACTGGCTGTACTCACATTCTGATGTATGTCTGCCTCGTTTTGCAAAAGTTATAAAGACTGAAAATGTGTACCACTATTAAAGGAAAAGACTAAGAAACCATGTTATAAAGAAAGCTGCATTTAGTGAAAAAACTAAACGCAGACAATGAGATTCATATTTTATTTTATTTAGTTACTGGGTTGACTGTAGGAAAGCTACTTCAGTTCCTCTGAACATCCTATGATGTTCCACGAACCACAATACAAGCTTGATTACAATCTTCAGGGCTGCAACAGTACATGATTAATGCTGACATGAAACAGCAGGTATCATTTCTTTCTTCTCATTTTAGTGCTGGAGTTTTCTACAGTGACTTAAGAGGAGCCTTCTAGAACCACTTTTGTTTACTTTCATACTATCTCTTTGTTTTGCTTGAGCATCCTCAAGCATAGACACACAGTACAAAACTACCCTTCCCAAAGTATCTAGAAAAACTATACTCCAAGTTTAACTCAAAATTCTCACATTTCTTTCTTTTTTAAAATAAAATTTTTGTATCTAAATTTTGTGGACTAAGTGCAAACTGTAAAAACCTTAAGTTAAAAACAAAACAAATCTAAACCAATCAAGTTCAAGATTTCAACTGGAAAAAGACCTATCAGTATTTGCAAAGGGAAGAGTTGCCTGAGCAAACAAGATTCCATCAACTTTCCTACCATAAAGAGAAAAAAATAGTACTTACCTTCTGTTTTGCAAAGCCAGGATCAATCACAAACACTACGCCATCTATTGTTAATGATGTCTCCGCAATGTTAGTGGACACAACAACCTGTCAAAAAAAAAACCAACAAAAACCCAAACAACTAAATGAAACGACTTCATCCTGAAGATGAAGTGCTCCAAAACTTTGTCTCTGCACATAACTTTCAGCAAACTTTGTCTTTTAATCAGTAACTACGAGAGCAGCACTCCACTGCTTTCACAGGATGATCTGAAATCAACCAGAGGAACTTCCAGTGAAAAGAAAGCAATTTTCATCCACTGTTTTTTGCTCCCCCATGGGTCTATTAACAACATAACAAATGTTAGTTGAGAAAAAGAAGAGCAAAAATTTAACTTATGAAACTACTCTTCAAAATTTTTTTCCACATCTCTGGTTCAAAATGACAAGTTATACTGGATCCCTTTAACATCATCTATTAATTCAAGCTTTCTACCTTTTTCTGAAAGCCTGAACAGGGCAAATTGGTTAAATAATATTAAATCAAAAATTATATACATTACCAGCACAGTATTTTATTTGGTTTGAAATAAAGCTACTCCAACACATTCCAGCTAAAACACCGAACAATATGCATTTAATTTCTACTTTGTTTTTTTCTATCACCAGATATTCAAACACCTTTACATGCCTTTAATGTTACATTGTTAACCTTTCAGAAGGTTAAGTCACATGCAAAAACTAAAGGTGACTATCAGAATTCCGATGCTTGATTTGCCACCATTTAAATTTTTATGTCCAGAGATGCAGTGTAATGGGCTATGGATACCATTAGCTCTCATCCCAACAGTGACCACGCTGAACCACGTTATTAGGAAGTTGCACCATCTAAGTACAGACCCAAAACCTGTTCAGCACTTCATCTAAAGTGCTTACCCGTCACTTCCTCATTTCAGAACATTCTGTCATCACTGCTTTCAGTTTATCAATTAGAACTGAAGAGATTCCCTCACACTTAGTTCAGAATTACAATGAGGCCAGTGACTGGTGATTTCCCTTCCTGCTGGCTGATCATTTTTCCAGTCAGCTACTTATCACACTCAGCTTGTCTCTTCTTAAGGTCTAAGTTTGCCCAAATACTGCAATTTATTGAAAGCAGTACTTTGGTGGAAAAAATACTGACAATTTGCAATTACAGTGTTTCACCCTAAAATGATGTGCTACTTAAAATTCCTCAAACAAACAGAAAATCCTGTACACATGTCATTCACAGGTAAGCTGCACAAATTAGTCAAGAGATAACAGCTACAAATACCAGTGCAATTCAGTGCAAAATCTCAATACATTTTTATTAAAAATGTGTAATGCATTAAATATACAAATTAAACTCACACTCTCACATTAAAAGCCTAGTCAATCCACATTCAGCTTGCTGTTACGGAATATACCTTATTTAAAAAGTTTTGTGGTTTTCTGTTTCTGCTAATGTACAGAACCATCCACACCCAGATTTTTCAAATACTAATTACAGAGCAGACAAAAGGTTTTTATCCTACTTTTAACCACTGATTTCTATTAAGACACTTCAATACCAGGAACTCAATACTGTTAGTATGCTTAGTCCACAGTGGTACAACAATTTAGTTTGTACCTGAATTGACAATTTATACAGAACTTTCCTAAGGTAGAAGGAAAATGTTATTTACACAGTGGATTCTGTTGTACATACAGATACCGTTTGTTAATGTCACATTGCTTAAAAAATGATAATTAATGACAGAAAGAAGAAATTTTAAAAAAGACTGAAGAGATTATAATATTTTTCACGTCTAAATCAAAGTACAAAGTTACTTGGACATCAAACAATTGAAATTAGCACTAAACTATATAAAATAATAAATTAGCCCTAGCTGTAGTTTTGCAGTTCCTGAGATGAATTTTAAAATGTTGGTTTGAATATTAAAATATACATAGTATCTACATTTAGAAAAGGTATCTATATTGCATATGTATTAACTAGCAATGCTTAAGGCTGCTGAAACAGAAACTAGAACACAGTTTGAAAAGAAGGGATAAGATGACAAGGAGCCTTTAACATGAGACAAGAATAGAAACGTTAAGTCATCCTCATCTTCCTCAATTAAAAAAACATTCTTACTAGTTAATCAGAGTATTTACCTGTAATCTTAAGCCTTCTCATCATAATAGCTGCTTTCTTAGCACAAAGAGGAAAAAAAAAGTGCTAAGTTGTGAAGCTGCATCACTACTAGCTGTTACTGTCACCACTACAGCAAAATGCCACACTACTTTCAGCATCTCTTATTTCACAAATTTAAAGCTTAGAAGATACTTATTCAGATACTGCAAGCACTTCACTTATACTTGTATGACCATTAGAGCCTTTGAAAGGATGCAGATCACCTACTATCTCCTTCCTCAGCAGTTCTAAAATCTAGGTTAAACTCCCACAAAGGACTGGATGAAAACAGACATTTCCTTAAATAGACAGGCACAGCACCACATGGCTTCACTTCACACACCTTGATCATTAAGATTAACTGAAACTAAACCAACGTTTAAAAAATGTACAACACAGACGCACTTCAGAGTTAGATCTGTAACGGATAAAAGCTAAAACATGGAAGCCAGAACATTTCAGCCAAAGCAGGCAAAGAGGAAAAGTAATTTCATAGGTCTGAGTCTGCTGCCTACATGCTGTGCCTGCTTTTGCCTACAGCTGGCATCTTTTGGGCATAACAACTTTTCTTGTAGTAAAACAGCTGCTATACCAAGAATGTCTTCCTCTCAGAGACTAGTACTGGCTCTGTCATTTCATCAGAACAAAAACTATGCTCTGCACTTGTTACCCTCTTATGCAGAAAACCAAAAACTGCTGATTTTGAAGGACACCGTTTTAAACGTGAGTGAAAATGTAATGAAACACACAGCTATCACTCATTTATTACTTAAAACCTATTTCAGTCATTTAAGTCATTTGCAAATACAATCTTGTCGCAGCATTAGTTCAACAATTTCAGACTGAATGCTTTCCGCAACCAGCTTCTACAGGAAAAGGAAGGTAATTTCACTAAATTTAGGAAGTGATTTACTCTTCCAGAACACTAGAAAGTTGTCACTAGTATTCTACATGCATTGTACTGCACAAAAACAATAAATAATCAAGGAACAAACCCTGCCTAGAGCACACAGTGTGATTCAGCTTTGACCTTCAAAATCTTAGTTTTGTGACTGCCAGGTTTGTAGAGCAATAGTTTAGTTTTAGAAAGCTCTAACATGACTCCTTTTTAATAAAACACATAGCTTCTACTATGGATTACTGTGAGCACTGACATATTTTATGAAGAATTATTCACTGTGCCATTTCAAGTTTTTCAGTTTCTCAAGAGATTTTGCCTAATGAAAGAACCTCAATTTCTCATTCATTACTACAAAAATACAAACCTTGAACTTCAACATACTTGTTTTAACTTGCACCTTCTCACAAACCTAAGAAACAGATAAAACCTGCCTGACAACCTACCCTGAAGAGACAGCCCATTTTGTCTAAAAAAAAAAAAGGGGGCAAAAAAAGCACTTCTCAAAATAATTACTTACGGAAAAAAATCCCAACCCTTCACATAAATCATATTTCTCATAAGAACTTAAATGAATGCCACTTCCAAATCAAACTGTTACCACAACATCCTGGGCCTATATCCTGGCTGATAGAACTCTGATTTGTACTGAGAAACAAATCTCAAGTTATCTAAAAATTCTAATGTGATAAAATACTGCATTTTTAAGGTTTCATTTAAAAAACCCTTGTACTTGTTGGTGTCCAAATATATGTAAAGGAGCTGAAAGTCACATTCCATTGCCCATGCAACTGTGAGTAGCTACTTACAGAACAGAATACTAACACAGCTTAGTATTTACCTTTCTTCCTATTGCTCCATTTTGTTTTTTTGGTGGGGGAGGTTCAAATATCCTTTGCTGTTGCTGTGGAGGAAGGGTGGAATACAATGGAATGATTTTTATGTCACCAACTTCAGGACCTAAATCATCAATTTCACGTTTTATCCTCTTGCAGGCTTCATCAATCTCCTGCAAAACAAAAATACTGGTTAGAAGAGAACTCCATGAAAAAGGAAGCACATTTAGAGTGCCTAGGACAATTAGATTAAGTCTACACCCCGAAGAACAACTACAATAACTTCTACTTTAAAAAATAAAAATAACTTAAAAAAAAAAATCAGTCAAGGTGCTTACTGAATCTGCAATCAAATTTCCACAATACTTCAAGATGTTTCAGCTTCTATACTCTAATGAACAGCCTAATTTGCATTCAACATCTTTTTTCTTTTAGTCATGTTTCCTAATTAAATCTCTACAAATTGTACTAAAATTGAAATCTCTCACCCTGGAATATTAAACTGCACTCATGACCTTTTCAATTTTCACAATTTGAAGGAAATTGATGTGCAAGATATTTAAAATAAGTCAATTAAGCTTTAATGTCACGTATCACTAATGCAATTATATGGAAGATCTGCTTCATTGTTACTAATGAGAACAAACACCTTTACAGTATAAACATGGATACTCAAACCAAACCTCTCAATCCCATGTTTCAGATTTTACTTTAAAATTAACTGCAATCCCACTTAAGTTTAAGAAAAATCAGTGAAATACTCTGAAGATGAAAGATTTTTCATGCCTTTTTTCACCACAGTATTTTTTAGCCTATTTTCTGCCTACTATACAAGACAGTTCATGATAGCCCCATCATTTTAAACCCATTTTAAAACTACGACATTTAAGCCAGGTGACCAATAGTTATGACAAGATCTAAGGAAAACTGGCGTGCACAGAAATTTAGGTTAATGAATAACACCACCCATTATCTTCAACTTAAAAATCATAATAGGGCCTTCACTAGTGTAACTAAGAGACACTGACCAACTACTGATCTTCCATCTGAAGCACTGAGGGGAGAATAAAGTCGTAACAAAAAGCAACAGTAGGCAAAAGCAAAACAATGGCTACAACATACTCTGAGAAAAGAGGGGAGAACCTCCCTAACCACATTCACTAGCCTGAAGCTGAAGTGATACTGAAGACCCTAAAGCAAATATATGAAACTGGTAATCTAAAGGCTCTGTAAAATGACTGATTTAAACTGTGATTTGAAAAGCAAAAGCAGTCTCCTTTTTTAGAAATCATAAATTCAGGCAGATCTGCACCAAATCTGGATATTTTACTTGTTTTTAAAGAGACATTTAAATTCTCAGCACAAATGCATTAAGTATGCTTTAAAGAAGCACAGACAATACTTGTTCTATATTGATCAGTGCATACAATTAATGTAAGCATGGCAAAATGAAGGCTCTTCCCCTTTGATGTCCAACAGCCCTTCTAAGAGTAAGCCTAATGCTGTCCAGTAATGCACTGCCAACTGGAATGAATTGCAGATATCTACCAAAACCGTGCACTTTGCCAACAAATCCAACATATCTTCATAAAATGTAAGGGGTATACAAGAAACTGAGTTGGAATGCCCACTACTGGCTTACTATAAGAAAATGATTTTTTTTTTTACACACGTGTAAGTATACGTTGTTCTTCTGCTAACCTCATGCAAGTTCAGTAATAGCCTCCTAGGTCAGAGTTAAATATTTAATCTAAACAAAAATACAGCACAGACCTTAGTTCCTGATCTGGAGGTCACTACACCATTCATGGAATTTATGCAGATAATATTGTGTAATTGGGAGAGCTGTGAAGCTGGACAGGATGCTGTTTTCAGTAGCAATGACCAGAGGTTCCAGGACAGTTTTATACTTAAGAGAAGGTAAAATACAGGCAAGCAGGGAAAAACAAAAGCACTACACTGTCCAGGACGTGTACACAGCTACTGACCAACTTTCAGAAGAGATAAAAGTATTCATTCTTCCTAGAGTTTACCAATGTAGTTTTCAAGTGTCCCTAATCAGGACTCTTATTAAAATACTTCAAAATAGAGATGCCGTATTTGCACAACTGCAGAGATAACTACGGACCTCTCATCATCAACTGCTTTAAGAAGGATGCAAAACACCAAGAGCCACTGGCACTCACCTGAAGACCATAAAAGTGAATTCTTTAATAGTAGTAGTTTTAATTTTAAAAAGGAAAGAGTAGTTTCGTTTTATTTACCACACTAACAGAGAACAGTGTATCTACTTCAGTAGATCTACTACTAGTACATCTACTTCCCTGCAGAAGTCCTCATAGTACCAATCCTGACAGAGTCAAGAAACATTTGGAAAAAGCCCTCTGGCACAGGGTGTGACCCTTGGGGCTGTCCTGTACAGGGCCAGGAGTTGGACTCGGATGATCCTAGTGGGTTCCTTTCAATTCAGGATATTCTGTGATTCTAACTGTATCCAGAACCACACACTTGATGACCAAAACTGATATCCACACGGTAAAAGGATTATGTGTAGTAATAATAGTTTGAAAGTGTTAAGGATGCCTTTGCGTGTTCAAGATTTGGTTGCATCACATGCAGACATTTAAATCCAGAAATCTGAGACATACAGTTGAAGGCACAATCCTATCTTTAATCCTTTAAAGATTCAGCAAGTCTAATTCAATTGTCCCACTATATTCAAGTATGAAAGGCTTTTTAAAAACAACCAACCAACCATGCAACTTTAAATATTTGCACATCATCTACTCCAAACAAATTCCTTATAAAACCTCTTCCTTGAAGAGAGATTATGGCATCAATCTGCACAGAAGAAACTTTTCAGGCAGAACAAAAAGGTAGAGTGAACTTGGCTTGTATTTGGATTATGCCTGAAAAACTCCTCAGAGCCCCTAACTATCACACTGACTACCTGAGATAGTGGGTAATGGGGTGCAGGAAGTAGGAACAGACACAGGATCAAAGGACCCACACTTAGCCCCATGATGCCCAGTGCATCAGCACAAGGACTTGCTTCAGAGTTAATCAAAGAAGAAAACACGCCTAACATAAAAAAGCGTGAGGCTTTCAGCAATGCTGAAGTTACTAGATTGATCATAGTTTTTCACAAACAAGACTTCCTAAGACTAATATTTGAGAAACAGATCTCAGTAAAATCATAGTCAATGAAACTGTCCATCGATGCACTCATTCTGACAAGAGCTGACTACCAAAAGGCAAAAAGCAAGCAAACTACAAAAAGACGCAAGATTAAACTAGCGAAAATGTTCATTTTTCTCAAGCTGCAAGTGTCACAACACATCTGTGTTTCACAAAACCCAGACTTGTCCCAGACAGTCATCTTAAGTACTTTAAAGCTTCCAGAAACTTGGTGATTCTTTCAAAATAAATTTACAATACACAGGCAATAGCTACAGTTTAGCTGCAACACTACGGAAACTAGAACCAAGCAGCAGTTAAGAACCCCACAGTACTCCACTGTGAACAGTAACATGGAGTCCTCAACACTCTTCCACACCATCAGCACCTTAAGTGATTTTCCTTGGAAAAGCTTCAAAAACAGACTACAATCAGTAAAGAGAAATTATTTCTTTTTATATATACCTGTGATCAATGAGGTAATGGAGTAGTGAATGCTCTTCAACCAGGAAAAACAAAGTCATCTCAACATTCAACTGACAGTCAAAAATTTTTATTTTAAACTTACAGCTAAATAAAAGTAGCTTAGAAAGAAAAAAAAAGCTGCAATCAGGAAAATAATTTTATCAAGAATATTATTTCTATTATTAAATCAAATTTAAGCTAATTGAAATGGTATTCCTTCCAACAAATCGGTGCGATTAAGACTGGTTCTAGAAAAAAACCGGAGCAGGCTGCTTCGTTTTCAAATGATTGATGGACAACAGGCAATGCTTAAGAGTACCTGTCAAATTGGGTGAATTTGATTCAGGAGCTTAAGTATCAGTAAGCAAGTCGAAAACCCCAGAAAGCTTCAGTACTTTAACATCAACTTCCATTTGTGCAAGCCCTAAGTCTATACGGGAATCAACGCCCTTCTGAGTTCCATCACAGGCAGGGCACAGCCAGCCACATCTGGCTTTGATGACATGAACCTTACTAGAAATGGAGCCTTTGTCCTCAAAGCCAGCACAGAACTTCCCTTACTTACTAGAAATAAAAGAAGACTCCTGCAAGCTAAAATGACAAAACAGCACTGAAAAGAACTGGCACCAAGAGCTGCACCAGTTCAGACTTCTGAATACAAACTGAGTGAAACAAAACTTTGCAAAATTATGTATGTAGACAACAAAAGTAACACATGGAAAAAGTCAACACTTGACCATAACTAAAACGGCTCTGTCAAGTCAAAACTGAATTTACCTCAGCATAATTCCCATATTCAGGATCTCTCTGACCTGATCTAGTTGAAATTTTTAATATTGACATCATCTCGAAGAGCAAAAAACCTTCCTCCCTTCAGCATTTGAACAAAATCAGTATTTACTACTCTTCTTTCAGTTCATGGTCAGTTCAACTCCCCAAATACTTCCTATATGAATCTAAACAATATATCTTTCAACTGTAGCCCAGTACACAGGCTTCCTCTTAACCTCACACAACCACTACCACTGAGACCAAAAGAGTTGTCAACTTTTACTTCAATTTCCACCTAAGAAAGTCTGTTTTCTTTCTGTTCCAGAGTTTAACCTATCTCACTGTGATGAAAACATTGTGCCTTTAAAATAAACACTCCTTTACCAAACTTTCTATCAAAACATCAAAAACGTTTTGTAACTCTTTTCTACACCATCAGTTTTACCAGTATCAGTAAGCTTTTCTAGAATACTGAACTTCACAGCAACATTTTTAAGTATATTTATCTACAATCAAGGATAACACTGCTGATCTCTATTTCACATCTCCAGATGCAGTTTGGACTCTTCCTTGTAAATGTGTAACAATGCACTGGGATTTATAAAAGAAAAGGGTGACAGAGAACACAACTGGCATTCATAAATGCCAGCGTTACCAGAACGTGTAAGACAGATCTGCACAGTTTCTGTGTCATTATTTCTGTCTTTCCCACCCCACAAGTTTCATCTGTAAGGATGTTACACCTACTCTCGGATTGCTGATCTTAATGGACTGTAAAATCCAATACTGTTTTAGAAGAACTCCAGTAGAAAATAAACCAGCTGCCTCTCAGATCTGCAAGCTTAACAAATGTACATCTACACAACTAGACGACCAACTTTGTAATCTCAAAGACTGAGAACAAGTTTGACAACACCTATTGTCTAAGAAAGACATGTTGACTGAAATGTAATTATGCTTTTCCCTTGTGAAACAAAATCCCTCTCGGTTTCCAATTCTGCCTGTGACTGATGACAGGCAGCCTAGTTTACAGCTACCCAGGTGTAGTGGGTTGATGCTGGCTGAATGCCAGACACCCACCAAAGCCTCTCTATAAATCCCCTCTGCAGCTGGACAGGGGAGAGAAAATGTAACTAAGGGTTCATGAGTTGAGATAAGGACAGAGAACAATCACTCATCAAATACCCCCCCAGGCGGAACAGACTCAGATTAGAAACATTAATTTATTACTAACAAAATCAGAGCATGATAATGAGAAGTAAAAGAAAACCTTCAAAACACCTTACCCCCACCCCTCCCTCCTTCCCAGCTCTACCTCCTACCCAACAGCACAGGGAGACAGGGAATTGGGGTTATGGTCAGTTCACCACAAGTTCTCTTGCTTCTCAGGGAGAGGAGTCCTTCTCCTGCTCCAGAATGAGATCCCTCCCACAGCAGACAATTCTCCATGAACTTGTCCAATGTGAGTCCATCTCATGAGCACCAAACCTCTGCGAGCCGCTGCAGCGTGGGTCACTCTTCTGCAGGGCACCACCCTTCAAGGACAGGCTGCTCCAGAGGGGGCTCCTCTCTCCACGGGCCTTCCACGTGGTCACAGCCTCCTGTCAGGCATCCACCTGCTCCAGCATGGGTCTCCTCCATGGGCTGCAGGTGGATTCTGCATCCTTATGGATCTCCATGGGCTGCACAGGCACAGCTGCTTCACCATGGGCTGCACCACTGACTCCAGGGGAACCCCAGCTCTGGTGCCTGGAGCACCTCCTCCCCCTCCTTCTGCACTGACCTTGGTGTCTGCAGAGTTGTTTCTCTCACGCGTTCTCACCCTGCTCTTCTCTGGCTGCAATTACAACTGCTCAATAATTTGGTTTTTTTCTTCTTAAGTATATTATCACAGAGGCATTACCACCATTTCTATTTGGCCCAGCCTTGACCAATGGCACACCCATCTTTGGACCTGCCAGGGATTGGCTCTGCTGGATATGGATGAAGCTTCTAACAGCTCCTCAAAGAAGCCACCCTACTACCAAAGCTTGGCCATGCAAACCAAATACACCAGGTTATACCTTTTTTGAACACTGGAATTAAACATGAACACTATTCCCATGTTCTGAAATTTTCCTGATATACCAGGGGGGTTGATTGTTTTTAAAGTCAACAAATGAGCTTTCTTCCTTACAAAGCGTGCAGGACAAGTCCTGTTTCAAAATGTTCATTCCTAATAAATTTTGTTTTTAAACATCCTCTTTTATTATTAACGGATTGAAAAGCAGTTCATACAGTGTAATCATATACTTTCGCTCCTTTCAGGATTCCGGAAGGAAATTTTTACTGAACACATATTTCTGCACCATTAACAACAATTTTATCTTCATCCAGTAACAAGCTAATAGAATTAAGATTCTTTTACTTTCTGAACACATTTAAGCTTCTTCCAATTTCCTGGGCATGACAACACAGAATCTTCCCTGCTATCTCCAAGTTTCATCCTCTTCTCTATGTCTTAACTAATCTGTACTAATTAACTGCTATCCATCTTAATTCCCATATGAAACTACTTCAAATATATTTGGATGAGAAGACAGCAGCCAATAAGGACCCCCATTCTACCACAGTCCACTGCAATTACACCTCATGTGAAGGCTCTTAAACTCTGAACAAATCACATTTGCACAGTTTCAGCTAAAGCATCTTCCCTTTCCATAATTTCATTTGGCTTCATAAATGCATCCTTCTGACAAGAAGAACAAATAATCTCGCACCCTGTTCGTACTGTTTTCAAGAATCCAAAACAACTACAAAGCATTTCTGCCTAGCATACAATCAATTTTAGCCTAACTACTAAGGCTAATGAACCTGAAGCACACAGTGTTAAAGGTACGTAGAGCACAATTTCCCATTCTTAAGAGTACAGCAGGTCACATCACTGTAGATTCAACAGTGATACAGAGAGAGACTCTATTATGATGCTCAACAGAGGCCCCAAAATGTCATTAATCATGATGGTTGAAATACTTCAAAGCTCCTCTACAAAAGCTAAACCAGACTTGAATTTCATGCTAACCACCCAAACTCAGACTAGGTCCAGGTAGAGTCAACTCCAGTGTCCCTGGATAGTACCATCAACTGACACATGGACTGGAGAACTCTAGACTCCAGAGCAGAGGATGCTGGCTTACCAATGCACATTCTAGTGATTCAGTAATAACAGTGTTAGATGCTTTTGCGTTTAACTATATAAATACACTTATGAACACGTACTGTGCACGGAATTTTGTTCAGAATTTGCTTGTAATATATTATGTCCTGCAAATAAACCCAGTGAAAATCGAAGAACCTGTTCATACAAAAGAACAGAGTACGCCTGCAGCACTGGTGGGTCTGCAGTCTAGAACCATTTGCCAAAGGAAGACACTCATCCTGTGCCCTGCAGTGATTGTTTTAACGGGTTATTTACAGTAATACATAGCAATTGATGTAGCAAGCATGTAATTTATATTTCAGAAGGCCATGTATTTGTGCTTCGTGAAAGGTTGAAGACCAGCCTGATTTAGCATCTTGCTGAGAAAACAGAATCTGCTGAAACAGCCGGACAGCAGTGTTCCTTTCTCTTGCCACTAACTTTTACCCTTCTGCAACAGCTGTTTCACTAATTTGCACATTTAAGTACCCGACTAGTCTGAACTACAACTTCAAGCTAAAACCAAGCAGGTAGAATGCAAAGTCACTATCATTGACAGTGTTTTTTCCTACCTGTACTTTAACTTACAGCAGAACTCCAAATAAAGAAGGACAAATGTAAAAGAGTATTTGCTTTTATAGTGACAGTCATTGCTTTGGTTTTCTGAGGGAGATGACCAGTCAGAGGACACTTTAATCAAAGTCTTAAAACTCATGTAGAAGCAACACATCTTTGTGACTGGCAAATCTACTCAAGAAGCCTGGGTACCTTTAGCATCACAAGTTACTTTCCACTAAGTACCACTTTCGCGCCTTGGCATAGTTAAGGTTGTGTATGCTTAGAAGAAAGACACTGAATTGTTCCACATCCCTTGAAAGGTATATCTTCAAGAGTAGTAACTGCAAGAAGAATGAGTTAAAAAACATTTTTGCTAGCTGCATTTCTTCCCCTACTATAAACAGATTTAGGTTGACTTGAGTCCAGCAAACTTTCAAAATGCATGTGGGTTTTTAACCTCTTCTCCATCTGTTAATATGGACACTCAAAAGAGCTTCAAAGAAAGACCAGGACTAAAAAAACACCTCTGTTTATTTCAAGTAAAGTATTCCACATTTTCAGAAAATCCTCGTTTCCTGATGTAGTTTAGCTCCAGTGCTTTTATACAATCCTCTTTTGTAAGGCATGGAGTGTTTCTGAGACATAACTCCCTGAATTTGTGGTATATAAAGTCTACAGCCTAATACTCAAAGTTATTAATAAAAACACCTGAACATTCTTATTAAAACTACTACTGATAGCTAAGTAGCAGAACGAAATGGTTATTCTTCAGTTAAGCTGCACAATACATGTACGTAAGTGCGCGGAACTATCTTTTCAACAAAAACCAAGGATGCTCTCAGGTACCCAGATCTTTGGAGTTCCCGTCAGAACAAACCTAGGGTTCATTCTCTACGTTTCTGTTTTTAAAGTACTTGAGTAGATGAGAATTTTCATTTCAGAAAGGCCTTGCACAGCATTTACATTACAGATATGCACAATGTCAAAGGACCTAAAGCGTATGCAGGTAAACCTCAGGTCATCCAAATAATAAACTAGAAAAGGGAACTAAGTGTTTCAGTCTACACAAGTAATTTAAAATATTTTCTGTATGGAACAATGAATAGAAAGCAGAAGAAAGTACCTCTTGTCCTGTAAGAAAAAGTAAGAGATCTCCTTCTTCTTCTTCACACATGTGAATTTGTATCACTGTTCGAATGGCAGCCTCAAGGTAGTCCCTTTCAGGTTCTGGAGTATAGAATATCTCCACAGGATGGGTGCGACCCGGGATAGTTAGAAGAGGACAGTTATCAAAATAGATCTGGAACTTGCCAGCATCTAAAGTAGCACTCATAACTATAACCTGTAGATTTGGAGGACAAAAAGTTACTCAAATTTACAAGAATTTGTGACACGTTATGCATACAATATGTAATTTTAAGAAAGTAAATTGTTGTTTCTGATATAAGAATGCTTTCATTACCTGAATACAGCACCCTTATTATAAAGGTCCAAAAAAATTCCAAGTCCAATACATAAGGTTAAGCTACAATTACACTGTTTCTAGAAGCTTCCTCAGTACAAAGCACATTAAGGATTTCCTATGGTTAGCCTTCCAATATACATTATCACAGATCAAAAAACAATTATAAAAATCAGCTAATGGTAAGCACACATACTTTATCCAGTATGCCTGCAACTAGAACAGATACCACTGGACTTTATCATTACTAACCTTCAAATCAGATCTCTGTCTTACAACTTCCTTCAAAACTCCCATCAAGATATCTGTAGCCAGTGTTCTCTCATGGGCCTCATCAAGAATTATAACACCGTAACGCTCCAGCAAAGGATCATTCATTGCTTCACGAAGTAACATACCATCAGTCATATACCTGAACACAAACAGAAACAATTCCAACGCACATTGTTTTTTAAGTTTGATGCAGAATCCTCTTCCATATTCACCAGGTTGCTTGAACTAAGCTTTTCATCAACTTTTTAGAAGCAGAAACACCAGCAAACTACTTCCAACACCATAACAAGCCCATTTCAAGTTTTCAAATAGAAATACAGTGTAAGTGGAATGCGAGATTATGGGGGGAAAGCTTAAAAAAAAGGGGGCGACAGGAAAGAAGATTTAGTAACATTTACAGTAGTTTGTAGACTATTATTGGCAGACTTCCACACCTAAGCTCAAGAGACAGGAAAAGAAAGGCAAAACGGAAAAACACCCTCTAAAATCCAAGATATAGTGTTTCTGCAATTGCTTTCCTTTCCTGTCTGCAGATCATCTCTTCACTTCTTACTTTTCTGCTAATGTTACATTTATTTTTCCACGTTAACTTTATGCCCAGCCCTTCAATAACTTGTATGACCTAGGAGAAGACATCTTTTGATAGAAAAGCATTAATCCTTGAACCACATTACGTGGTGTTTTTAACTGAGCATTTTGAATGTAATCTGAAAATGATGTATTACATGCACCTGGTTCCTGGCAGCACATGAATCTATAGCAACTGACAACTAAAACGCTCCTAACTATGTCTCCCACAGCCAGGTATAGACCAGTTTTGAACCTCTGGGAAGTTCTCTTTACTGAAATAAGCTACTGAACTCCACCAAAAGTACCCTGAATAGAAGATACCACATACAAAGCATCAGCTGAATGCCCAACAAAGAGAAACTGCATGCTGAAGCACTTTATTATGAATACCACCTTAATAATAAAATACTTACTCAGATCACCGTCTTCTTTATGGACCATTTAAAATTAATTTCTATAGAGTGCAGTGATTTCTTTAGGAGGAATGAATCATTTCCAACTCTCCTCATGCCTCACACCTCCCGTTTCTCTCAGGTCATGCTATGGCCCCCATCTTTCTTTACCACTCAGACACAAAGCACCAAACCACAGATCCACTCCCTTATTACTCATTTCATAACTTTGCTCACACCCTTCATTACCCTGTGATTCCCCCACCTCCAAGTATGCTGTTATACCTTTACCTGACAGCTGCCATACTTACTTTAAAATGGTTTTTGCACTACTGCAGTCTTCAAACCGAATGGAGTAACCAACCTCCTGGCCCAGCATGACATCCATCTCATCAGCAACGCGCTGTGCCACGCTCATTGCGGCCACTCGCCGGGGCTGGGTACATGCTACTCCCCTCTTTGGGCCAGGTAGCGAGCGCATGTAGTCAACACACCATTGAGGAATCTGTCAAGAATAAAATTCAGTGATGAACACACTTCAAAAGGTCATGTGGAATCTGTAACCCTTGTGTTGAATCAAAAGTTAGTTAGAATTCCACAGAGATGCCAACTGCACACACAAAAATATGCAAAGCATGAGAGCAGATAGACTAGTTAGTTGGATCCAGTGCCACTAAATAAAGCACGCTCTCATTAAGCATGTACATAACTACCTTTGACAATATCACGGAAATACATAGGTTCACAGTACATTTTAGCCCTGTTAGATCAATACCTTTTACAGGTACTTAGCAGCAGCCAACATGCTCCAGGGGAGCCAAAATTAAAGTTACCACACTCAAAATTTGAGATCAGTAGCACAGTTTCAGTGTTACAGTAAGCAAAATGTATTTTGTGTCTTGAAAAAGTACTGCTTCTTACTACATTTAAGCAAAAATAATTATTTCAGTAATAAAGAATTGTCTTAGCCAAGAAGTGTAACAAATAAAATGAACAGGTAATTATGTTCATTAGGTTTAATACTGTTCTTCGGAAATTTTATCAACGAGATATAAAACCCCTATGCTTTCCTTCCTGTGTCAGCACTCATTTCATTTGCCAGTCAGTAGTTTTCTGCTCCTGTTAGGAATCTTGAAACAGCAGGAATCATCCTCTGCCCCCGTTAGGAATCTTGAAACAGTAAGAATCATCCAAAATAAGTTTTATTCAGAATTCCTAAGGTCAGAAACAGTTTGATGGAGACAGAATATTCTCAACATGTTCTCAGTGTGACACTTTATGAAGAGACATCTCCAAGCCTAACCAGTTCCAAGCCTACAGACAAAAACGCCCCCCACTCATTCCTAGTAATTACTTTTCAAGTATTCTTAAAAGCACAAAGAGGAAAAGAAAACATATCCTTTATACATTGTACCAACGAGGAATAACAGAGAAAGCAGTATAATTTAAACCAGGAAAATGTCTGTTCTTCATTATCATATTTTCACAGCAAAATGGACATAAGTAAACACTAAAACATACCCAGAAGCAGATGAGTGTGGTCTAATGCATTTTTTTAATGAAGAATATACTTCCACTATAAATATAAGAAAAATCAGGCAAACCGAATCAAAATATGACAGGAGACTACCAGACTGCTGTGAAGAACTCATATTTCTGAAAATCCTTATCAAAACTAGAAGTAATAGCAGTTCTTGAACAGCAACAACACGAAACCCTATCCTGTAACATATACACAGCTCCCCTGCTTCCCAAGTCACTAGCAACAGCTCAACTCTATGTATATTAGGTGAAGCTTTTTGACTTTAAATAGAGCAAGTCCTGAAATAAATTTTGAACCAGCAGGTCTGTCAGGCCACTGCAGCATGAAATAAAACCAGTTTAAAGGTGATTTCCCCGTAAACAGCAAAACCTTCAGCACTGGTACCAAATGAAAGAAAAGGGTTCCACAGACTTCCCTGTGGTATGCTGATATAGACAACCACCTAAAGACTTTTCCTGTCCAGCTTTCAAAGACATACAAATACTGGAGAAAAAGGACTGTGCCATACTGCATTTTTTACTTCAGATATGTCTGGAATATACTGAACATTTCCTATCACCTGGTTCTTAGGAAACCTAGTCTAAAGTTAACTCCGCTGACAGAAAAAAACCCTATACCATCATCAAAACCCCTGACTTTCCTTAAAAAAAAGTCATGTTACCAGTATCAAAAGCAAGAGGAGTGGCTTTAGTTAGCACCATTTAATCTCAAAGGACTTTCTCAATTAAGAGAGATTTTCAAATATAACTTCCATAAACATGAGGAGGTAGCAACTACACATACAGTGGCCTCTAAGATCAAGGATAAATGCACTAAGGGTTGTTAAAGACTACTTCAAAATCAAAGGAACTTCAAGATTTTATGGAATGCAGAGCAAGAAACAGAAGAGCACTGCCCTTTCTGGTTTTTTTGAACCCCTCCAACTTAAAGAAAACTTCCTCAATTAATAGTTACATGGGAGAATTCTCTGCATTTTTATTATTTGAGAACCTGTATCAGTTCTCCTGCACACTGGAAAGGACAAGGATTAAGCTATATTCTGCATCACCTTGCTTCTGAACTTCACCCACCAAGAAATCCTACTGAAGAAGTGGCATCACTTACGTTGCATCAACACACAAAGGAGATGCCACTATACCATTCTCTTTACAAAACAAAGTGAAATTATTATACCAAGACCACATATGATCCCATATTTAAAAGACAGTGAAGTGTTGCAATTACAGCAAGTAATTGACCCCTTCCTGAGAGAAATCTGGCACACCCATTCCACCACTGAGCGTGTTTCCAGCACTTAGAAAAACCAGTTAACTTCAAAGGTTAAGTTTAAATTACAAATCAAGCCACTGCAAACACTAAGGAACTGAAAATTAATGTCCTGGCTTCCAATATAATTCTTCAGTACTTAGGGGTTTAAGTCTATGTGAAATAAGTGAGAAAAGTTTCATCTTCTGTTTTTTCCACTGTCTGAGCCAAGCATTTCCAATCCTGGGTGCTCTACAAGACTAAAAGGAAAACATGCACATAATCACAGAATCACAAAATGGTTTGAATTGGAAGGGATCTTAAAAGATCACTGGTTCCAACCATCCTGCAATGGCCAGGCATGCCACCCACCAGACCAGATTGCTACAAGCCCCATCCAACCTGGCCTTGAACACTGGCAGAGATGAGGCATTCAAAACTTCTCCAGAAGTTGCTCCAGCATTTTACCACTCTCACAGTGAAAAATTTCCTAACACCTAACCTAAATCTCCCCTCTTTCAGTTTAAATGTAATTTCTCTTTGTCCTATCACTATCTAAAAAAGCAAAGCCCATGTAAAAAGTCAGTCTCCATGTTTTTTTAAGTCCTCTTTAGGTACTGAAAGGCCACAATGAGGCCTTCCCGGAGCCTTCTCTTCTCCAGGCTGTACAATCCCAACTCTCTCAGCCTGCTTTCATAGGAGAGCTGCAGATAATAATCAAGGAAGGGACTTGAAAGGCAGCAGCTCAATATCAAAAAAATTATCTACTACTGTATAGCCTTCTACTATCCCAATGAAAGAGAAGATAATAATTTTGGAAATAATATTTTTCAAATGTTGATTGGTTTTATTTGTATAAAGTTGGCATTAATAGTTCACATACACCTGCAGTTTGAGCATTAAAGGATTTCTTAGCTGCAGAAAAGTATCTATCTTGCTCTGATCAATAAATTTAAGGAGAAGAAAAACAATCATCCCCCAACAGGTTTTAAGACAGCAATTGACAACAAAAACGACGTGACACTATCACATGCAAAACACTGTTTTCATTAGGTGGCAGCAGGACAATTTTCAGTGATATGTCCCTACACAGACACTGTCAAGTATTTCAAAATGTATCTGCAACCTCACAGAGCAAATTCAGAGGAAGCAGGGAAGCTTCGAAGACAGCTTGTGTGCTTCTGGTAGCTTAAATCCCATTTTTAGGAAAGATGTGTTAAATTACTTAGATCCTTTCAGAAAGTAAGGGTTAAAGTAGTAAGATAACTCAGGAGAAGCTTTATGCCTGAGGAATGACAATGACACAACCCTTAGATGTTCAAATTTTCAGATCACACAACAAGTAATCTTGTTTTCATATAGGTAAGTACCATTTTTTAACATAATATTCAGGATACTGCATCTTCCAGATAACTACATAATCAAACCTTTCTGAAGAATTCTACACAGTCCTGGTCTTGGCTTACACACTTTAAAAAAGTAATACAGATAATGCCATAACACTACCTTCTGAACAATACACTGGTTCCTAGAATGTGCAGCAAGGTTCTGTAACTTCAGATATTTCAGGCACAGCTATAAAAGATATCCAATGTACTACTACGTCTTTCACATTTTTTCAACATCCAAAATTTTATGATCAAAAATCTACTGTATGTAAGACTTAAAGTTAGCTACAATCCTTTTTATAAAGACTAAAATATTCTTCCATTTTTATTTTCTGCCTAGATAAAAGGATTTTATCAGATTACAGAACAAAGAGCTTTTTTACATTACTTTTCCACAGACTTTAAACAGCAAACCAGAGGATAAAGTTTTGAACAAGTTTGCCCTGCTATAAATACTCAGGTGCTCCTTTTATCTTAGACATTCCGTATTTACTGGTCCTCAAAATTTTTCTTAAGGCTTAAGGAGGCTCTGCATATCTGTTATCACTACTTTTGGTGCTGAGGAAGACTTTTAAAGCCATCAATCGACCAAAAAAAGTGATTTTTAACTGCAGCACTGAAAAGCTCTACAACCTCTGAGAAGTTTTCAGTACCAAGGAAACACAGTCTCTACCTCTCAAGTTTGAATTATCACCAAAACACATGATCTAATCAGATGTCAGAATTGTATCAGACATTTCAATTCCTTTTAAATTTTCATCTGTAGCAGTAAGTTTCATAAAACATGAACAAGTTCATACTTTGTAGCTGCTATCTACACAGGCAGCTAATTAATTATTTGGAACCACCACTTCAGTTTGTGAATTAGTACACTTCTGTTACACCATTAAATCTCTGTCTTCCTCTACCAGACACCTACCAATTCAAAAAGCCCAATGGAAGCAGGGGCCTGGGAGCCGTACTGGATTTTTAAAGTGGAAGATGCTGTAAGATTCTCCTCACCTTTGCACTCATTAGGCAAATACAACATTTATCAGATTAGTTTTGCTTACAGTTTGTGAAGTATTCTTCAACAATTATTTTCTCACACACACCTAGCAACAGCCACAACCTTTAAAAAAATGCATTTTCATATAGATAAGAACTCACCTGTGTTGTTTTACCAGACCCAGTCTCTCCAACCAGCACAAATGACTGATGCCTAATCAAAATATCCGTAAATCTTTCTTTATATTCCCAGACAGGAAGTTGCAGCCTTTTTTTCAGGATATCATAATATCGTGGTGTATGTGGTAGATTTGTGAAAGGGTTAATACTGTGTGGAATCATTGCTGGTTTTATACTTGGTAACCCAGCAGCTGCATAATATGTAGAGTTAGATGTAGGTCGCAGATCCTTTTCCTTGTCCCTTTCTCTGTCACGATCTCTATCTCTGTCACGATCCCTGTCACGATCTTTTGAACGGTCATCTCGATCCCTGTCCCGGTCCCGATCCTTCCTAAAATGAGTTAAGAGACATAGCAGAAAATTAAACACTTGAATATTTAAATGCAAAGGAGGAATTTAAATACAATGCAACCCTAAAGGTACCCAGGATAAAGTGGATACAAACCAGATCTTTAAAGTCTTGCAGACAGCTACCTGGAAGGATAAGCACCAAGGAGTAACAACAGTATATATGATGCATACTCAACATTAGATATACATAGCTACACTTACTGTACCTAAACACTACATCAGTTCCTCTCATTACAGGCAAGACTGAATAAAGCTATCACATGGAGAGATAAATGTTTTAACCCTCTTCATTTAATGATTATAAAGAATCAGCTGTGCAGTGTAAATCTCTCAGTTCTCCCCATCCCTACTTGCTGCTACAAAAAAATAAGAGAAGACTAAATAGTCGTGTTGCGTACCTACTTAAGGAATTATACTCATCCACAAAATAATAACTCAAGATAATAAGCAAGCCATGAATGGAAAGTTTGATTTTATTATTCCACAATGACTCCGTAGGTTTTTTTTGTTTCAAGTCTTACACACAAATCTGACTCCGTCAACTTTGACATACAGGCTGCTGAGTCTGGAACTTAAGACTTAAAACCAGCCACTACAGTTCACAAAATCGGAATCATTTAGGTTGGAAATGACCCTTAAGATCATGGAGTCCAAATGTTAACCCAACATGACCAGGCTGTACAGTATCTTCGCCTGTATCACTTCCTACCACACACCTAAACAGCATTTATGTATTCTCATCTGTTGCAAATATTAAGTAGAAAAATTCACCACATATGCAAAAGAAAAACAGCAGTCTCAAATTCTGGCCTCAGTTTTTTGAGAGTTTCTAATTCTGCAAGTCCATGTACTTGTTCTTGCACGTAATCCCAATCTTCCTACAAGCACACACTTGCAAAATAATCCTTAGTTTGACCCAAAAACTACAGTTGCATCCTTTAATAAAAATTCCCAATTCAGGACTTGGAAACAAGCCCTGCTTTACGAAAACACTCCATCCCATTTTAAACTAGAGTAAGTTAAAAGATTAGTGGCATCTTTGCCTGCAAAACTGAGGATATCCTCAGCTTTGGCTCTTTTTGTGCGTTAACTGAAATCCCATCAAAAAGGCAAAACAACAAACTAAGTCAACACCAGCTTCACAGTAAGGGCACACAAATATTTCTAAGAATATTAAGCAAAAAACAAAACCTCACCTCCTTCTTCACCAATGCTCAGGCATGTCTAGAGAGTACGTCCAAAGAAAACTGTTGCCAACACCCCTCTCCACAGCTTTTTTGTCTTAAACATGCAGTTGGCATTCAAATGTAACTACTGAATTAATACTGAATTCCAACCTACAGAGAAGATGCAGTAACCAAGATTATACTATAAATTTTAATTCAAAATGTGCTGTGCCTTGGAAACAACCACCACTACTCTTCTTGTATAAATGAATGTAATGTATGCAGCCTTTTTTTTCCCCTCAGTACTTCAACGTATTATGACCACAGAGGTCATATTAAGATTTTTTTAACATGACTTCTTTTAACACAGACTCGTTGAAAATAAAGAACAATTACAAAACATACTGTTTACTGCCACTTACTTAACTCAGTTGTATACAGATTATCCTAAAGTTTTGGACTCAGAGTAATCTAAAAATTAGGACCCTTTCTAGGGCATTTGTTTGAATCTGAGATACCCTAACTTTAACATTACTTCTAACACAGTCAAATACTGTACAAGCTACAAATCTCTTCTTACTGTAAAATGCCAGCCAGATACCCAATAGAACCCAATAGGTTAATTTTCTCCATATGGAAGTTAGCCCTGTTTGAAGGAACTAGGCTCCATTATGCTACTCGGAATGGTGTAAGAGTGTAACAGCATCTCTTAGACAGCAACAATGCTTTGGATTTGCAGCTGATGAGCTATTCACCTTTTAAACACCTGCAGGTACCAGGACATACAAGTGCGTGGTCAGACAGTAACATTAGCAGGAAAAAGAAATAAAGGTATAAACGCAATTTAAGAATGGTAAAACCAAGGTAAAATGCAACAACACACTTCACTGAAGGTAGAGTAAGTCACACTACTGATGTGCAGCTTTTGGTTTGTTTTTTTACAGCCTTCTGTGTATGTGTGTTTCTGAAGGATTTTTATCCTTCTTTGGTATTTAGTTAAAGTGTAAATAAACCACACCAACAAAATCTATTTCACAACCATTTACTTACACAGTATCATGTCAGCAGCTTCTGCACTGCAGACCTATCAAGTGTACCTTCCAATATGCTTCAGCCCACCATGAAGCAGCCCTAGTGCTGAAATGAACAGATCCACACCATTGCCAACCCATCCCATGTGTCAGCACAAGCATTTCACCAGCCTTGTGAAGAACCACCCTTCCCACCAGCATTAATTCTAACTTGGATCAGGTTCTCTGATCTAGCCTCCCGAACACTCCCTTGTAGCACTTATTTTCCGTGTTGGTAGCTACTTGTGTGGGCTTAAAACGGACAAAAATGCAATTTGATGAACAAAACAGTGAATTAAATGGACTACAAATACAATCCAACATGGAAAGTACCATTAATCCCCCATTTCTCAGCGTCTTCACTGAACTCTTGCAGCTTTTAAATTGTACAAACAGAAAGGAAAAGTATCAAGCTGTCTGTACATTTCAGAAGTAAAAAAACTATTTACGTGTTAATAAAAGGAGTTGAGTGTCTTTCCTGTTTTCAAAAAGCAGAGGAGAAGCATGGACAACCAGATCCACAGAAACAATACAACATACGCCATGCCTACAAACTTACTCTCCAACACTTATAATTACATAGCAGCACTTTCCTTAAAACTGTTACCCAGTCTCCCACTATTACTGAAGCTTAGCGGACACAGACTCCCTTAGTCAACAAGCAAAAAGAGGAATGACAGTTATGCTGCCATAATAAATCTCCTTAACTTTCAAAAAAAATGTGACTGGGCAGTTCTTCACTTATAAACTGTCACATTTTAGCTTTTTCATTACCACACAGAGAAAATAGAACTCAAACACAAAAATTAACAGTAAAATAATAATTTAATCACATTTGTCTTGTGCCTGAAACCCATAACAGCCTCCATGATCAGAAAGGGGTTGGGATTTTTTGCTCCACTTTTAAGTCAAAAAGTCTGGTCTGCTATCTGCTTTCACTTCGTTATGTTCACACATATATATACAGATATGAACACAAAGAAGCACTATAACAATCACTAAATCAGAACACTTGGTAAAAAAACATATTCTGAAATATTCACAAATGAAAAGAAATTAACATATTTTAAAACAGTGTGTATGTAATTCATAGAAACTCTGTAACCAAAAACCTTCCATACAATTTCTATTTTTCAAAAATGTTTTTTATTTCACAGACAATACTTTAAGTCTGGAAGAAAACATATGTCATGCAGATGTTTAAGGTTACACCAACAATTACAAACCTATTGGCCATGTAGAGCCCATGTGGCACTGCTGCCGTGTAGAGCCACCCATACGAGTAGCAGCCTCCATCAAAGAGGAACTAAAAAACACAGGTTCACTTGAAGTAACTTTCATATTTTGTCAGGCAGTCCAGTTTGGATGCAAGACAAACTACTGTTCTGAATGCAAAGTGGTAACCATGCAAGGAGCTCATCCAGCTTAATCCAGCTCCAAAACCATCTAAATTGCAGAAAAGCGCTCTTGACACAGAGGCAGACATGTATACACACGCTTTTGACAAGACTCCATGCATCTTCCTCATGGCCTTGCATAAGCTGCAAAACCAAACTATTCTAAAATAAACCAACCATGTAACATTAGTATACTTCATGCTACATGAATTAAGATTTCAGGTCATCTAAGAAATAATCATGCTCAGTAATTATGCTTATAGTGACTTGTTCTCAGTCCTATACCATTTGATGCTTTTACCAGCAGAGGAAAGAACAAAGAAGGGGCGCAAGACCAGCATTTCTATAGCTTTTAGGAGCCCTAAAGGTCAGTGTCTTCTAGTCTAACACTGGTGGGAACTCAATGCAGTACATACAAAATGGTAAGACTAAGAGTTCAGAATGACATTACATGATCAGTAAAAACAATGACAAATAAAGCCACACCAAAACTATAAAACCCACCAACATACAAACAAGGAAATACTGACCTGTGATTATCTTTACAACCAGCTCTAACAGTCATACCACATTTAAATAACGCCCAGTTTTAACATAACCACTTGATAATTTTACAAAAGCCTCTACATACAGAAAAGCTCTGTATGTACAACTTTTCTGCAGACTAAGAGTACAAGGTATTTCAACCTCTGGGAAATCATATAAAAATGCATTAACGGAGACAAATAGCTCAATACATTTATTTAAAAAACATGATTATGATGATCCTACAGACGGGAAACAGAGGTTGAAAATTAAACTTTGTTTAGCTGAGAAAAATGCATCAAACTTTAGGGGCTAAACAATGAAGCTGTACAAGCTTACCTTAAAATAGGGCAAGTTTTGCAAAGGCTGTTTATCAGTGAATATTAACTGCTACATTAGACTTATTGTAACCCTTGAGAACAAACTCAAGGATTTTTCTTAAATAAACAGTCCAAAACAATGCAGATGGACTTTAGTAATTGTTTAAGTCACGGAAGTCTCCTGTGCTCCATAAAGGAGGCCAAACTAGATAAACACTGCATTTCTTTGTACTCCTTGAGACTTCAGAAATTTCATTTAAAAGCCCCTGCCTTTCTTCCCCCTCCTGCCCAATTAGACAGGAAAAGATTATGTAAAGGAAGCTCTAAAGCAACGCTGAATATTAAGGGCAGCACCAGTGCAATGTCGGTGTTCCCGCAATTACATTAACTTCAACAAAAACACGCTGAACCCTGTGCAGTACAGTCCTAAAACTTAAAGATTCGCAAAACTGAGGAAAAAATAATCACTCCCTTGCCCCCTACCTCAAAACCCACCTCACCATCGATTCTTACTTCAAGCCAAACACATCACCGAGGATGACTGGAAGAAATATGTTAACAAAGGAACAACGCTCCCACCAGCGCACGCACTAATAACACGGGCCGCACAAACCTCGTGCTCACCTCTAGGCCCACGTTTGTCAGACCCTTCAAGCCAGAGAGAATAAATAAATCAATACGAAGGAAAGGGGCAGAAGGAGTGAGAAGAGCGAATATAAATATGAAGAATAAGAACTGCAAACAAAGCGTGGCGCGGGGACGCGGGCCCAGCAGCGCGCCACCCCCGCCACGGGCGCCCAGCCCAGCCCACTCACCCAGGCGGCTGGGCCCGTGTCTTTCTCCCTTCCCCCTCCCGGCGCCGCCTCACGAGGCCCTCCCGCCCGCTCCCTCCGCCATCCGCCC
>VZRQ01004000.1:452377-473620 GCA_013397975.1 Machaerirhynchus nigripectus | reverse complement strand
CTCCCTCCCCGAGCGGCGGCGCGGCGAGGCACGGCCGACAAAATGGCGGCCGGAAGGAAACGCCGGGACCGCGCGAGGCGCTGGCGCGCGGGCCCGTTGGCGAAAGCCTCCCGTGGGCGCGAGCCCGCCGGCCCCGCCCCCCCACGCGCGCTCCCGCGGCGGCGCGAGGGCAGCGGGCTGGTGCCTTGCCGGGAAAACCCCCGTCACAGCATCATCCAGGGAAAGACCCTTCATGTCATCCAGTCCAGCCGTCCACTCGGCACTACCACTGCAACCACTAAATCACATCACCCAGCGCCAGATCTGAACACCTCTTGGACGCCTCGGGGATGGTGACTCCGCCACCTCCCTGGGCAACTTATTACTGGTCACCAGAACACTGAATGATTTTTTTCTAATTCCTAATCCGAATCTCCCTTGTCTCAGTTCGAATCGATTTCCTCTGGCCGTCTCACTGCAAAGCCCAGCAGAAGAGACCAGGTCCCACCTGGCTACAGCCTCCTGCCAGGGAGCTGTAGGGAGCCGTGAGGTCCAGCCTGAGCCTCCTCCAGGCAGAACAGCCCCAGCTCCCTGAGCTGTTCCTCATAAGCCATGTTTTCTAGACCTTTCACAAGCTTTCTGCCCTTCTCTGATCACACTCCAGCACCTCACACAGTACTTGAGGTGCAGCCTCACCAATGCTAGCTCCCTGTCCCTCCTCAGAGTCCTGCTCGACATTACAACCTTTGCTCAGCTGCTTGAATGAGCACTCGCTCCTGCTACCTGACTGTTGGAGCAAGGGAGCATTCACATAAATCCACCCCATAAACAAACATGAAGGTGTCGCCCTGAGTTTTGCAGTCTTTCTATGTTTTCATTCTTGTAGTAGAATTTCTCAGGCACTTTACTGTAAGCATCAGGCATGTTTACCTACCGGTATCTATTATTATCATTCTTTTTGCTAGGCGGAGAATTATGATAGACTTTTGATCTGACCAGTGTCATGGAGAGGTGGTAACCCCATCCTCCAATCCATGGTTGTCTCTAAAAAGATATATAACTGACTAAATAAAGGGCCAGGCCGGTCTTCTTCCTCCTTCTTCCTTCTTCTTGCCTTACCTTGGCCCTTCTTGCTCTCTCTCTTTTGGCCCAGGCCTTATCCTGACAGAACGGTGTCTGCGTGGTCCTTTCGTGTCTGAGTACGACATGAAGGTAGTCAGGAAAGATCATCTATCAGCAGTGACCTCTTCCGCAAGTACAGCCTGCTCAGCAAGTGGGTCTTTGTCCATAGATTCACGTTCCAAAGATTTGCTGGAATTACTTTAATATAGCAATTAAAATATTTACTGTAGACAAATCCATAGGATTTTTTTTTTAACAGAAGAGCATTTCTGTCCCTTGTTTTAGATAATATAACAAAAGGGCACACACAGCTCCACTGGAGTTCTAGACGTTAGTGTAATAAAAATAAGATCTTTCTGCTTAGAGTTATCAACCAAAATAAATATTCCTGGAAACTGGATTTTGAACTTTTCCTGTGAAGCTGGAAGTTATTTTTAAAGTTATACTACAGAAACCACTGAAATATCTATGTCAGAGGTTTCTAGAGGATAAACACTACAGAGTAATTCTCTCTATCCCAAATATCAAGCTTACTTGTTATGCTGTGGTAGCGTACACAGAGCTGCATGGGCTGAATGCAGCTAAGGGAAGACTTTCTACTCATCTTTCCAAGTGAATTTTAAATTATGGCAATCTTAAACAAAAGCAAGTGTGAATTGAAATAGAATACTTGAACAGGACACATTTAGGAGGGAAAAAAGTAGTGGCTAGGTCTCCCTGGAAAGTGGGAGAAAAGAGGAAGAAGATAAAAGCATTACATGCATTAGTTGGGATGAGAAGCTAGTGCTGGGCGATGCTGAGAAGGCTGCAAATGTCCAACAATGGGAGTATGGAGAACTCTGCAGCTCTGTTTGAGAGCTTTACTTCTCCTCCCTATGCACAGCAGCATAAATCTACTTATGGTCTTGCTCTAGATTACCCTATGGCAAATATCAGGGAAGTTTCTGCTTTAGGAGGTAAGAGAAAAGCAGGTGGCCCAGCTGGTATGAAATCTGAGGCTACAGCTCAGCAACAAATGAAAAAAAGAGGGGAAGAAGTTGTATGCTAGTTGGGGTGAACAAGTGTGTATGCCCCAGACTGACAGCCCACAAACTAGTTCACTCTGTTAACAATTGTTAACTTCACAAACTTCTGAACTCATCCTCCACCCAACCATGCTTTGAGCTAGCCGACTGCATAATAACTGATCTAGTCCCACCCCAAAGGGTTTACAACGTAAGACCTTCCTCCTGAATGCGCACAGATGCCTTATTTTGCTAATGCAAATAATCCTTTTAACTTCAAAGGGATTAACAAGGAAGGAGTAGGAAAACTAAGCATGTAGGTAAGTGTTTGCAGGATCACAGCCTAAATAGAAGACGAGACAAGAGAAAAAAAGACTGGCAAGCACAAATTGACATAATGGCAAAATGATAAGCATTATGTCAAAAGTCTAAAGGATGAAAGGAATGTGTAAAATAGGGCACATTTAAGCATATTTTCTGCCTTTTCAAAGGCATTTGTTAAAAAAGAAGTTTTTATTCCCCCTCCCAAGGCCTTTTACATCCATCTATAAAAGTGAAAATCTTAGGTTATTGAAACAAGACACATTTGTATGAGCTGCCACTTGACTATCTACTCTTCTACCCTCTATTTCTTACCCTAATATTAAAATCACTGGTATCAAAATCCTCCTAGCCAACTTCCAGTGAATATTTCTTTACATTTGGCATGGACATATTTATTATGCTGTTTGGGTTGAAAGCAGCATTAACACTTCAAACTGAAACAATGGTTATGGGGAATAACATCATGTCTATTTTGTTTTTCCTGGTTGTGCATTGCCTTCTCTCTTAAAGAATAAACATGGGTCTCAGAGCAGCTGTAATTCAAAAACCCTGGAACCCTCACATGGGTGGGGTGAGGTTTCTGACAGAGAAGTCCAGAGCCAGTGTCACAGTCTAGGTTATTATTGCCTGATGCTGATTGCTTAATCTCTTTCTAGAGATTACCACGTCTATAAAGCACATGCGATCTATCCAGTCTAGCTTCTTAGTCAAAACTCACCTTCTTCACTGGCTCAAGCTAAAACAGGTGATGGTGAAGTGAAACCACAAACCTCTGCTGCAATGGAAGCCATAATACTGAGCAGAGTGTTAAGACAGAAGGCTAGGAAAGGTTACATCTTCTAAAAGTTGTGTGTTACAGCCCTAAAACTTGTGTAGTATGTACTTCTTTTATGGCTAGCTGGCTTGCAGAAGACCCTAAGCTACAGCCTATATATGCTCCTAATGCCATGGACACACTTGTGCTGCCACTTTTTTTTTTAATAGTTTCCTTTTTAAAAACAAGTGAAACTCCTATTTTTTTATAGATCTACAAAACGTTATATGAAAAATTTCCTGCAAATTAATTAAAATATTAAAATGAAGTACTTATAATTGCAATCACTGTTTTAAAGTTTTATATATGTATATAAAAATGGGTAATACCCTTAGAAAATTATCCAGGAGTCTTAAATGCAAATGCTTATCACAGACAAGCCCTTATTCTATCCTCCCCCACCAAGCCCATGCCAATAAATGAGTATTATCCTCATGTTCTGCCATATCATCAGGGAAAGAATCCTTGAGACAAGAACCCACAATCAGAGCATGTTTAAAAACGTCAGACTTCCACATCGTTCAAATTAAAAATATGAAGATGAATACATGAACTGATCTCAATTTCTGCAGTGAAGGAAAGAGGCAGCTTCTCTGTAATTACAGAAGCTAAACTTTGCAACACTTCAAGTATATATAAATCAGCACTTTGAATTGCTCTGGGAAGTACGCTGTAGGAAGACAGCATGGCAACAGCACTACTGCCACGACAGCAAACTTTATCAGCCATACAGACACACATCTGAATTTTGTGAATGGTTATTAAATGTTATCCCATATAGAACACACCACTGTGACTGAATCTGCAGGTCAGAAAGGTCTGAATAACTTCAGTAAAGCTTCATAAAGAAGAAGAAAAAGAAAGAGAGGACGAGAGAGAAGAGAGAGATTGCAGGTTTTGTATCTACTAGAACATTAACCAGAGTAAAAAATCACTTTTTAAAACAAACCCCATTCTGTAGAAGGAAACATATTGTAGACAACCAGCTGCTATTCTGAGCCCCTCAGTCATCTGTTAAGGCCTTATGATCACCTTTAATCCCCTCAGAGAAACCCTGCAAGAGCAGGTATTCATTATGTGCTTTGAATAGAAATCAAAGAAATAGTGTAAAAGCAAACCATCACCGCCAAGTATATTAAATTGTATGTCTAATATACATGAATTATACACAGAATTCACGCATTGTTCTCATAACTTCCAGGACTTCCTGGTTAAAGTGGCATTGTTTAAGGTCTTCTGCATTCAGAAACATCTGAAACTAAAGGCTAATATATTGCCTGTGAAGACAGTTTATCTTTTAAACTCCTTAAAATCTAACCGCTTTCTATGCCAAGTCTGAAATCTTGTGAGAAGCTCCCTAAATATAAAGTGGTTTTAGGAAGTAGTAGCTATTTCACAAAGAACTGTTTAAAGCCAGAGAAGATCACAATTTCAAGCATGTTGTTTGATCTTGTGCTAGAATATTAAAAGAAGAGCCAATGCAAGTGTTTCAGTTGGCACTTCTTTTGCAAAGGTCTGATTCTTTCTTGAATTTTCTTTACAAATTTTTCACATCGGCAGAAGGAAAAATTACTACATTAGTATACATTTTTTATTCCTTTTGTGTTGTGTACAATGATCTCTTTCTTATTCACTATTGCATTAGCTCCTTAAGACTCTTCTTTTAAAGTTCTGTCTTTAATACAATCTGTAAAACATTCATATTCATGCCTAAGATTAGTCATGCTGGAACTACCAGTAGGACATCTTCACTCTGAGTATGTGCTAAATTATTAGGAAATTTATTTGCTTAGTTTCTATTATCTATATCGAACATTCACAGTTTCAAAAAGCTAAGATTACAAAAAAGCTAATGAGCAGTGAGACAGGTGATCTAATAATCTGCACCTCATGGGCTACTAACATCTAAAGTGGTAAATACTAATCCTTATTTTCAAAATTAGTTCCAGACTAAATTACAAAATAATAGCCATAGAAAATTAGGCACACTTAAAATCCATCATATCCTGGAACTGGTCTGTAACAAACCCTAAACATTAACAGCCATACCTTATTCAGCTGGGTGCAATTTTTTAACAAATGGCCTTACTTATTCTTTCCCCATATGATGAAGTATATATTTTTCTTCCAACTGTATTAAAAGTCCTTGCAGAAAAATCCTCAGCAGTGGATGAAAACACTGAAAGTGCACTTAAACTTCTGTAGCTGTGTAACCTTCCTCTTTACAGCTTCTTATCGTACACCCCCAGCCTTGCAGAAGAGAGGTTATTTTGTTAGTGTGCATCATTTTTCTATGGCCAGCTCCCATCTGGGAGTAACAACCGTAGTATCATCTGAAAACCAGTCTAAGTCTCCTAAAGAAGCTGAAAGAAGACACTGAGATTTTGGGGGGAGCATGGGGATTAATAAACTATTGTTTTGTGAGTGTAATTATGTCCTCTCTAATGAGCAAGACTGTTCCCAAAGGTAAAGGAGAAGGTGATGCTAGAGCTGCTCCTTGTAAACATGAAAGAACCAACACAATGCTCTGGTGAGTGTTCTTTGTAGGTAGAGCAACTTGGTCTCTCAGCTGCAAAAACAGGGACTGCTATACCTGCAGCATTTATTAAAATTATAACAGTCATATCTAGGTTGAAACATGAATTGTCTTACGTGCCCTTAGGCTTATTTTTGTAATTAGAGTAGTGGTGACCTTGCCTTCTACATAATTCTGCCTTTGCAAAGGTGAGCTATATCTCTGGCCTCGTTCTTGTCTTGTGACTGGGCCTGCCATAGGCACACAGGACAGCTGATCTGTACAAATGCAGGTTGGATTTATTATGTAAATGCTGCTTTCTGCCCAGATCTGGAAAGTACTGGGAAAGAAGATGGTGGAGAACATGCTGTTGCTGAAGCCGTGCTCAGACTCTTTGGGCCTGGACTGCAAATCAGATAACTTGTTCTGAAGGCAACACAAGATTCCTCCAGAAAAGAGAATGGCTGGGACTCATCTGTGCTTCTTGGATGTTATTCAGATTACATGGCTGAAATAAAGCAATGCTGGTTCAAAGTTGGTTTTGCCTTCTATGAATGTGTAATACCACTCTGTTGTGTGTAGTCTTGTATGGCATCATGTGTAGTATTTTCATGTACTATATGAATGTGGAATTCCACTATGATAGCAGCTCTATACTATTACTGTAATTCTACTGTAATCAGAAGGGAGGCAGAATTAAGGGTATCACAGGTACAGAGGTGATTTCTTCTGCAACTTAAACATTTTATTTGAAGTTCCTTTTGTCTATGCAAGGGTACATGGAATATCTAACACACAGACCATTCTTGTGTTATATTTAACATGCAGCAAGTAGGTCCCCAAGTAAATGAGGCTTTTTGAGACTGTGCTGTAGCACAACCTAAGCAGTCCCTGACCTTCCTGATCCTGGGTGCTCTGCAGTACCCTCTCCCTCACTATGCCCTAGTTGTTTAGATAATCATGCAGTGCATCAGGCAGTGAAACCAATATGGCTAAAAAACCAACCTAGCAACAACAACATAAAGAGAATTTCTTAGCCTGTTTGGTTTCCCAACAAGGACAACAGATGGAGTAGCATCATGGAGTAGGGGACACAGAGAAGCAACTGGAGACAGGACACTGTCAGATGCCAGATTGCCTGAAAAAGTCCATGACATAGCAGTTTGACACTGCTCATATTGAATAAGGTTCAGTACTTGATTATGTATTTGGAGGATCAGGACCAAAGAATTGTATTTAAATTTTTTTTGCAAAAGCAATTTTTTAATATGCCTTTTTACATAGGATGTAAATTTTACAGGATCAGATGACTGATCCTACATTAAAGTGATATCTTGATTGATTTGGATACATTTACATGAATAATATTAGCTCCACTTATTCAGCATTTTTTGCAGAAATATTCAGATATTTGACATTAGCTTAATTTTTCATAGATTCCAGTGGAAACTAATTAATAAATGGAAGCAAATTTATACTGGAGAATCCTAGAGAATTTCATTTCCTTTAAAAGAAGGCAGTGCTGCTTAGCACCTTGTGTGGGAGAGTGATGGGGTAAGGACTGAATCTTCAGTACAAATATCCTCTGAAAAGCATTCATATTCTAGGAAAAGCATGCAGTATCCTACAGTGAAGCATGTTGATGTGGGAACACTAAAGTAGAAAAATATATTTCAAATCCTCCAAGACGTAGTTAAAACACAGTGGACCTTATACAGGATTTTAAAACAAATGAGACTATATGTACTCATCTTTTTAACAGTGTCTCTATTTGGACACTCAAAAAAAACCCCTAAAATAAACAGAACAAGACTGTCCACTCATAAATATTTGTACAGAAGAAAGCTCTAATATCCCTCCTACACATCCTTTAACTCTAAAGTTCTCTCATAGGTGTAGTTTTTATAAGCTTCTTGATGTACTTTTGTCAAATAAACTGCATTAACAAAGACCTGATTTTTGCATTGGTTTAAGTTAACCTTTCTTATCTGGACAGAAATGACTTAGGGAACACTTACATAAATTTCTTTCTTGGAAGATTATGGTAGCAGGAAAGTATTAACAGTCCAGCAGAGGGACATTGCTAGGAAGCTGATGGTAATAATGTCTTCTAATCCCCAGGATGGACCTAGGAGAGGTTTTCTGCTTTGTGATTTATGAATAACACTGTACAATAACCAGTATGGACTCTGCAGGTGGTCTGCTGTAGCTTTATTTGTAACCACAACATCCACTGTCTCTATTGTGATTGAGAGTAAATGTCACCCTGGTTTAATGCCATGGTGATTAATACTTTTGAATTAAAATGTTCTCCGTAGCTAATACTAAGAAATAGCTAAGAGACATGTCCATAATCTTCTTTGTCATATCTTAAAAATAAATCACATTCCTGTGCTAATTCCACACTAGTTAAGACTGAGATTGGTGTCACTGCTTTCAAAAACTTCTGCTGACTTGATCCAAAAATTTCATAGGGTCAGTAGGCAAAATCCTAATTTATTTCAGCATGAAGTTGTAGTTTGTCCTATGCACACTTGCATTCACAAAATCATCCAGTTCTGCTCATGACTATCATCTGGATGCTCCCTGGAGGAGCATGACTTCTCTAGGTTTATCTCAGTTCCAACACTGTGTTCCCCCAGGGGGAAGGAAAAAAAGCAGAGTGTATAAAAAATGAGAATGCCAAGGGAAAAAACAGTAGTGATAAAGGGAGAGAAGAACATAAGAGCTGACAGGGACAAGAGAAAGAGAAGCAGAAACAGAAGAAAGAAGAAGAAAAGTTCATCCTTCTCAACAAAGCCTCTTCTCAGACTTTCTAAAGGGATGAAGATTTAAAGCGAAGACAAAGAGTCACAGAAAGTAAGACTGAAAGACAACCACGTAAGGGAAAGGAAAGGTATCACCTTCTTTTGACTTAAAGCCCCCCATCAAGAATTTAATGTGAAAGCTTGTGTGTCTTCACCAGCACACTGGTATGAAATTGCAAACCTCAGACCCATTTCTTTCCCACTGTTCCTCTTTTATCCTAGTGTTCTAAAGTACATATAGCTGGTGGCTCTGTCTCTCCTCAGCAGTCTTCCTCTCTGCTGCACACGTGCACAGACTTGCACAGGCTGTGTAGGTACACCCACAAACCAACATTTACTTTCAATTACAAGTAATTTGCAAGTTACCAACTCTAAATGACAAAGGAGGGAGGAGCAGACTTAATATTTCATTGGAGGGAAAAGAAGAATATAGAAAAAATTTAGAGAGAAGGTTGCAGATGAAACTTTGGCCAGGGAAAGTGCAAAGCAGCCATATGTTCTAGGTACAGTACCACAGATATCCCAGGAGATGAGCACAGATGCTATGTGGAATGCAACTCTGACTTTGTCATTGAGGCAAGTGAGAATAAGAAAGAAAGAAAGAAGAAACAGGAAAATAAAGATTCCTAGCCTTAAATGCCACCTATATCTAATTACCCTAAACTGAGGCAAGATCAGAAAGCGTTACCCTAAACGCTGACCTTGCTTTTGTTCAGTGAATGCAGCTATCTGAGTTTCATCATGTTTTCTTTTGAGACACCTGTGATGCAATACATCCCAGTCTGCAGCAATGCTGCTTTTGGTGCTTTCTTCCTTCCTGCCCATTTCTCAGTGTGGTGTGTCACACTGAGCTGCAGCACTCTATTTTTTATTTCTTCCATCAGCTTTCATCTCAATTCAAATAGATCTGCTGCTGTTGTCAGCAGCCCCATAAACCAGGTCTGTGCTGGAATATTACAAGCACTTCTAATTATGAAGATAAGTAGGGGTTTCTTTATTACTTATTACACTGGTTTTGTACCTTTGAGATTAAGGCTCCCTCCCAGCATGCATTCTGTATTTCTGGATAGGTCTTCAGTGTGAGTAATATGTAAAAGAATTTGCCACATAATTAAATTTAGGTCTTGCAACTAACATTACAAACTGCCCTTCCCACAAAAAAATTCCCCAAACCTTCAGCTCCTTCCCATCCCCATCAAAGTTATCGAGGAAAACAAAAACCAGACTTTATATGTGCTTGGTATTTATTTGAAATATGCTCAACTGGTAGTGCCTTGGCCTGCAAATTGACTTTGTTACCTTCTTTTCTTAGCCTGGAGGAGAACTGTGGACAATATATTCATGCTACCACGTAAACTTCCAACAGGAATGATCTTCCTGAAAGTGTAAGCAGCCCCAATACAGTCAAGAAGCAAAACCCACACAGTAATAAAGTTATGCATTCCACAATAGTTGCCTAAGAACTAAAGGTCTTTATGTGTCAAAGTCCCAACACCAGAAAACTACTTCAAGTCATTAGCTAACAGTATTAAATAGTACCAGTTTTCTTAAGTCAGCTGTGAAAAATAAAAGGTGTGATTCATTCAGATACTGTCAGTGAGGTGCACTGGCCAGGGCGTGTCTGGAGTCTGTGTCCAGCTTAGAAAAGGAGATGGAGAAAGTAGAAGAGGGTCGATCTGAGGGTCCCCAAGACAGTTGTGGAATCAAGGAGGAGTGGTCAGCCCTTAGGAATGAGAGAGGTGGGCTTGTTCACTCTGCCAAGGAAGAGCTAAGCAATAATCTATTAGCAGCCCACAACACTTGAAGGGGAGTCACAAAGGTGATGAAGCAAAACTCCCCTCCATATTAACAGGCAGTGTAACAAGGATCTCAGCTAGGGAGGTTTGGACTTGGCTGGGAGGACAGTACAGCCCTGGAGCAGGTTCATACCATTATTTCCCGAGGGAGACAGTGAAATCTCCATCCTCGGGGCTTTTCAAGACTTACATGGATAAAGCCACAGCTAACCTAATCTAGCACTGGCAAGAGTCCCAAGTCACACAGGAGGTTAGACCAGATGATCTCCAAAGGTCCCTTCTGACCAATATTTTTATGACTCTGTGAACTAAAAATAAAACAAAAAGTCAGGAGTGCTTCAAGACCAGTTCAGTCATGGCAAAGTAAATTAAGCAACATCATCAAATTATTGCTTGGCTGGTGTCACTGACATTTGTGGTGAAGTAATTATATTTGAATTGCTTAATTCAGAATCTTCAATGGCAGTTTCAGCAAGAGTTCTACTAATGTAAGGTACATGGATTTTAAATCACATTACCCTTTCAACTCTAGAGATGTAAATTGCTGAGGAGTACTAGTGGATAACTTACATCAGAGATGTCAGGCCAAGTTTCATTTATACAGGAACTGCATTCTTGATCAGTTTTATCTTGCTGGCACTTTTCCTTAAAGCTAGATTTGCTTTTAAATAAAAGCACCAAGCAGACTGAAAATTTTATCCTCTTCTAAACCAAGGCTTTCCAAAGAAATTCTCCAAAAGTGAACAGAAAGGAAAAAGCAGCCAAGGGAAAAAAAAGGAAAACACTGATTAATGAGATTTGTTTGTTCTGGGGTATGATCAAACATGCCAGCACTACAATCAGTGATAAAAGAAGGCAAAGTGCTCTGCAGACTGTTATATTCATCTGCTTAGAATTCACATGGTCTGAGTTCTAGAATAATTTGCTCCACACCATCTGGCAGACATAAGAAGTATGAATATATAGTGGGGGGAGGGCATGAGGAAATCTTCTGTATTTCAGTAGCACGTAGAAATACTGTATTGGGGTTTGCAATTTATGTTCAACACATTAAGAGCACAGGTAAGCTGTAAAAAATCCTACAAATGCTAATTTTGAAAACACTTAGAAACAAACTTACTACAGTAGTATAATCCCACTCTTTGTACCTTATATTTAGACTTGGAATAGAAAACAAGCCATGAAGTGCAATGAAGCAAGTCAGTACGAGTATTACTCAGTGGTCAGTATGAATTGTACAATGTCATCCATGCCCAAACCACAGAGTGACTGTTGTAGCTCTCAGCTAAACTCCTTAGCTTCACTTATCAGCTCAGATTTTAAAAACTTCTGCTTACAACAGTGAAAACCTCCCATGTGGGTCAAGGAGACACCATGGAAGAAAATATTACTGGTAGATCCAAGCTTCTGTGGAATAGAGATACGCAGAATGAACATGCATATCCGAAGGAAATATGAAAGCCACTTTTCTAAATGTGTTTCCACGATGTCCCTACAGAGAGCATACTCTTCGCAGACGTCTTACTTTCATAGTCTGCTGTGCAGGCTAGGTAGGTTTTTCTAGTTTTGGAAAAGAACCAAACTGCTTTCAGCCAAAATGATGGCCGTTTGACAAAGGCATACAATTTATCCATCAGCTATTTTTTTTACACTGTAGAAACAATTACTGCTGTATTTCTAATTATAATGATTGTGTGACTGCATGTAAGTTTATTTCTGTAGAATAGAATGTCAGTTATCAGAGCGAGCAGTTCCCAAAGTTTGTCCTGTCCTTTAGTCACCAAGGAATTCTTAGAGAGCACAGAAGCTCATATTGCATATGGATATGTACCTGTTGTTCTCAAATTTGTGCCTAAAATCCTGTAGCTAATAAGACAGAGAGGAGCAGCTGAGTAGCAGTCTTCTCTAATGCAAAGTGTCTGTGGTGTTGAGATCCTGACAGATGGGCTCAAGAGGATTCATTTGGGAGAGTTTTGGATGTTCCCGATCTGCCAACTTTTCCATCCTGTCTAGGAGGCTGCTTGTATCCCATGGGAGGCCTCTGTACCCCTCTGCCACCCACCTGCCCCGCGTGTGTTGTAACTGCTGTGCTGACTACGGCACATCCCATCCTACTGTCTCTGCCCATGGAGTGTAACTACAGCAGAGTAAGGAGGGGAGCAGTCTCAACTGACTAAAGCTAGGTATCCTGAATCCCTTATCAGACAGCTTTAAGAATTCCACCTTCCATAAATACAAAAATTGGACCAATAAAATATATAAATTCAATCGTTATATCAATACAAGCTTATTGGCTGAGCCATATGTGTGGGAGCTGATGCTGTCACATTACAGAAAGAAAGAGTTAACCCTTCTACACATCTCTGTCCCAAGGGTGCTACTCAGCTACACATCTTAGATGACCAGAGTGTTTCTGCTTCTCCAGGCTGCTGCGAAGGGTATTTAATTACAGCAATACTGCTGTCCCAGTGCTATTACAGCATTGCAAGGCAGTCATAAAGGCTGAGAAAGCATTCTCCTTCCAAGCTTCTGTTGTTAAGTGGCTTATAAAGTTTCCAAAACGTGACCTTTAGAGCTGAAATTTATTATGCTTGTATTATACCCAAGACAAATTTAATTAGGCAGTTTAGAAGAAAACCTGTTTACCAAATGTTAAGTCATCTAGGTGGTAAAGAAGTATTTTTTAATTGCCAAAATAATTCTTCAAACGCAGGGGAAAATTGTACAAAAATAGAATCTTTTTTTTTCACTTCAGGCATGCCACATGCTGAAGAGTAATCTCATTTCATGCAACCCTTTTTCAGATTTCCCTGTGTTGCTTGCTGTCAGTTTTCTCTCTCAGAACAGTCTCTGGTGGCAATTTCCATGTTTGCTCTTACTGTCTCAAGTTAGTATCTGCAACTTACTCTTTCTAGAGCTATGGCAACAGAAAGTGGTGGCCAAATAGCATTCTTACAGTGAATAGCATTCACTTCAGCTTAGAGTGTGGAAGAATGTCAGTATCTTTGCAGGGTCAGCCTGTTCATTCTTATTAGAAAGCTGGCATAAGTTTTTCCTGTAGAGAAAGATGAAGTTTCAGTGCTTAGTAAACGTCCCTTTAAAAGCTAGATCAAGACAGTCATACAGGAAATTAATATTGCACATAACCATGTTGTGACTTTTAAGAGTTCATGGCTTTTTTAGTAGCATTTTATTGGCGTGTGTCAATAGTGTACTGATACAGATTTGTGCACTTAGCTAGTGGAAGCACTGTTGCCTCCAAAGAAGTGAAATGCGGAGGGAAAATGGGACTGGGAAGAAGCTGATTCTGCAGTGTCACAAGGTGTGGCTAGCTGGACACTTGGGGTGGAGCAGATGGAGGACATGGAGCAGTAGCTCCTGATGGTTTGATTGGGATAGGGCTGTACCCATGAGCCTAAACATCACCTCTACTGATGGACTTGAAAGCCAAGAATGACAGGGAAATTTATAGGAGTGGGGTGGCTGGTAACAGGTGTCCTGGAGACGAAGAACCCCGAGGGTGATGCACTGTGGAGTCAGGATGAAGCCTAGTCACTTACTGTATTTTTATCTGCAGTTGTTATTAATAGTTTCTAGGCTGTTTTTATCAGTCTTACAAAGGAAACACCTAGGGCCTGAAGAGCCCACTATGGCAAGACTTATTTACTTATAAAATGTTGTTTCTTATCACACTACTGAGTGTCTGGGGACTGGTGTACAATCATTGCAGGAGAAACACTCTTTTGTGGGATCAGGTACAGTAGCAGTCTCATTCACTTTCTCTGTAAAAGCAAGTGACTGCTAGTGGATTGGCCAGCCAGATTCTAAGACAACTGCTCAATATCTGAACCTTATGAAAGAGGATGGAGTTTGGAAAAATGAAGAAACAAGAGGGCAGGTGAAGGTCAAAAAAGGGAATAAGAAAGCAAAGGAAAGAAAAAAAAATAAAGAAACATTAAAGATAAAGTGTGTCAGGGAAAGAAGATGTAGAACCTCAGGCTGCTGTGTTTTGTGTAGCTCTGTATGTATGTTATGCAAATAGACTGTCTTACATATATAAGAATAATTGCAGACATCAGTCTAAAAATAAATTACTATCAATTATAAGTATTAGCTAATAGCTCTTTTGAATTAAATCCTTTTTTTATCTACAAGCAAAGTTTTCCACAGATACAGCTCTGTCTATATTGTTCCTCCCCAGTCTGAAAAGGATGTGTCTCCTGGGAACAACTGATTGGCCTCCAAGACTGATGCAATTTGCAGCCTTTTTGATGAGTTTGCAAATTATTCCATAGGATAATACTAGCATGATTTAGGGACAGGAATACTTCAAATAAGGGTTTCGTGGATGGGTCTAATGGCTTATGTACACACAAACATTGCTGCAGGACAAGGCAAGGCACAAGTTTAAATAAGGAACAGTTTTTGTACAATAATTCCTAGTATAAAAACATCCCCTGTAGCTGAATGAAGCAATTCCTTTTCCAATTCTTAGTTTAAAGTGCTTCCAGAGTGTTTAGTGTAACAATATCTGTATTGGCCCCTTCACACAGAAGTTCTTAGAGATTAATTTTTAATCATTGTTCAGTTGAGCTGGTTTTAGCTGGTGACCTTATAGGTGGACAGATCCATGACCAAAATGTCACACCTGTCTCAGCATATGTCACCAGACCTGCCTGGCTGCCACTGCTTTCAAATGTGCACAGTTAGTCCAGGGGTAAAGAGAGTAGAGAGGACCAGAAAACTGGGATAAATTGAGGGAGCAAATGGTACACAGTAGAGAAGGAGGTGCAGGCAGCAGCTCTCAGCGGTTTCTCTACTGAAGGTTTGTATGTTTTTCAATTGTACCAAATTGTAAGGTTGGTCTTGAAACTCATGTGTTCTGGATTCCAGATATTTAAAGAAAAAAAACAAAAGTGATAAAGTACATAAGTTACTCACATGGTGATTGCTTGGTACCCAGACTCTAATTACAGGTAGATTAAGGAAGCAAGCAGTTCTGGTAAGAGCACAGTAGGGTACCACAAAAACAACTGTCTTGACACCCCCCATTGAGGCTTTGTACTGAAGCCTGTTGCATGATTCACCCCTGACTTTATATTTCCTGGAATTTACTACAATTTTAACGTGTTCCTACAGTTTTAGCATTACTATTATGGATCTTTGATCTTTGAAACTATCTATAATATATTTAAAAAAGATTGAGTTCTCTTTTATTTAAATAATTTAATAACCAACATGCAGCAGGACTCAAGGTCTGTCTTTGCAATACTTTTAGGAGGTATTTTTAAGGACAGAAGGCATATTTATCTATCCATTTAATATAGACATACCAAGTATGCATGGCTACAGTATTCACAGTTTACTGGTAAATTTGAAAGCAATTCATGTTAAGCAAGTATGTCCTCCAATTTCTTTCCAACAGAAGCACCTCAAAATTAAATAATGTTTTGTCTTTTCCCATAATGATTCACAATTTTACTGTCCTTAGTAGTTACAAGCTTATAGCATTGCTGGGACTACTGTAATTCCTATTATACTTTATAAAATTATCATTCACTATAATGGATTTTTTTCTTGTCTCTTGCTTCTCTTGTTAATTTGTGTGCTTGTAACATTCAGTCTATTTGTATCACCACTTCCCATTTGTTATGACTCCCAATGTAATTTATTATACATGCAACTAGTATGTGTGATTTTTAATTGCTACATTTATTTTATCACTCAATCAGGATGGCTTTTAGCCAAATATTGTCTTGATTGTGAAAGTAATTTCTTTGGTCCAATCCTGAAATATACATCTATATTTAGAAGGCCAGCAGTAAGTTTTAAAGAAAACCTCATTTATGCAAACAAAAATATTGCAAATATTTTATCCAAGACTAAATATAAGACAAACATATTTTCCTGTTTTGTACAATGTATCCATATCCTGTTGCATCAGAATGCTACATCTAGAAAAATAAATTTATGGGTGAAAATATTTAATTGCATGTTAAATGTAGTTTGTATTATTCTTAGTGTAAAATATGAAGCCAAATATTAAGAATCATTAGTGATATGTGATAATTAAAGTCTGTATGTAACTTACGATTTCTTATCTGCAAGTTTAATGTAGAGAGCTCATTGGATTTCTAAAACCAGTCATCGGGGACTGGACAAATGGTATTTACACTTTTAATTATCCGGTGAGATTAGTGTTTGTGGTCTCTGTAAGTAGGTCACAAACATAGCAATGAAAATTAATTGTGCTGCAGAATAGCAATGATTCATATGGTTTCTAATCATAATTCTAGTAGTACTTTATCTAGTAGTATTTTAAAGATAAGCCTCCTTAAATATTTTATTTTTAAGAAGATCTATTAACAACATTCAAAGGATACTTTAAAAACAGAACAAAATACCACTCTCAATGGAAGTAATTTCTCTGCATTTATCCAGTGTTACTTTGCAGTACAATTACTTCCATTTTCAGAGATGCGCCAAGTCAGCACTCCATCACTTGTGCTGTCTGTCAAAAATATATGTCCCCAACTGAATTTTGTTCTTTTTTAAATAAAGCGAATGGGATGCCATGGTGTGTCACCAAGAAAAGATTCTGAGCATGTTTTTTAAATCAGCTGGGGTGCCAATTTCAATAGAAATATGCTGGGCTTTATGTCCACATATGTAATTGTTTTTCAGTATGCTTCAGAGTTCATTACTCTGGGATGTTCTTGCTCTTAGACACTGCTCATAGCGGTGCTGGCACAACACGATGCTCTGCAAATGTCAGCAAAGACTCCTGCCACATGCTGTAGCTGCTGACTTTTTCCTTCATTTGCTCCATAAACATTAGTCTCAAAATAACAACATTTTCAAGGCATTACCAGCCTCCATGGGTTTATTCTTTCATTACACCCATTCGTTTTAGTTATTACATTAGTTCAATTTCCACAGTCATAGTTACACTAGTGTATCAGCATTTCCCACTTCAGTTGTTTTCAGTGCATTAAAAATTAGTCATAAATACTGTTTCATGATCAAATTTGGCATAACTTGCTTTACAGGTCAAGCAAACACATTTTTCTTTCACAGATTAAAAGAAAAATCTGTTTGATCATATTCAAGCCATTTCATTAGTTGGAAAACATTTAGGTTTATTAATTTGGAAACACCATGACAAGTTGTGCTGTTATTTATACTACTGTTAGTCCAGAGTAACTCAACTATATTCAGCAGATTAGTCTGAATTTGTACCTGTTTTTATAAAAACTGGCCTCTTTTAACTTAAATAAATAATGGGTAGGGAAAAAATAAATGGAAGGAAAAGAAACAGATTCATTAGAAAAAAAATGTCCTGGTCATTGAATGGTCAAAATAAATGGTTCTTTGGAATTGCAATACTTGCCCTGGGAAGGAAGGAAGGCAACTGCAAATGCAATTCCCACTGAAAGTTCTGTATTTCCAGTTCAGATGGGGATTTAATTTATTTCTATTTGAATTACTGGATAGCAAGAGGAAACTGGTGTCTTGAGGAGAAAAGCTGCCTTTCTTGAGTAAGCATTTACCTCTTTCACATATGGAAAGAGTGGTTAACGTATAAAGAGGGTTTCTGCACTATGTCGAGTCACAAACCATTCAGGTCACCAGGAAACCTTGAAGGTAAATATTTTAAAGCTCAATAGCCTTTCACTGGTGCTAAAGGCATTTCATAGGATCAAGAGCTGCCATGAAGAAGTCTTCTCAAGTGCATCTATTGCTCACGAACACAATGCCGTGACAGCTACAATGACATTTGGGATTACTTTTGATCCAGGTTGCTTATGTTAAAGCTAAGTTTTATGTAAAAGATGGATCAGACTTATCATGTTGAAATAGCTCCTCTGTAGGTTTTTAATGTGGCAAATACTGGGGTGCCATTTGTTCTCAGGAGCATCTCAGACAACTGCACATTACTCAGAGGATTTCAGGATTCCACAGCTGTACAAATCCTTGAATTAAAATTCCTCTAAGGTAGGCTATGGCAGTCTTGATGTAGGTGGGTGGGTTAAATGTTCTTTCTATCTCCTAAAACCCAACAGTTTTGCCAGGTGACAGTAGCTACCACTGCTACTAAGCTGCACTTCTTGGCACCTTTTGGAACTTCTGCATAGTCATATATCTCTCTGACAAGGATATACCTGCTGCCTTCTGTTTGATGGCTGTGCCACTGGTGGATTCCTTCTCCAAAATCCAGCAAGGAAACCCTTCCAACCCAAATGAAGATCAATCGCACTGCACCTGAAGTTTTGATAAATACTTTGATCATCCAATAATGACTAATTGCTTTAGGGGAGCACAGTAATTCTGATGACAGTCATTTATCAAACAAGGGAGAAGAGAAACTTGGACTTTACAGTGAAGTTAGCCATCCTGCTTTACTAACTGTGTTTTATTTTACGCAGTGTAGGTCAGCAAAGAGAGCCTCTCCTACCCTCTTCAAATTAATGAGTAAGCCTCTCTGAAGCCTAAGAATGAGCGCAGTGTGAACATTACTGCAAATTATGTTCCTTGTCTACACAGTCCCTGTCCTTACCCAGTTTGTTTGATTTCTGAAGGAGACTATCAAAAGACATTAATAAGAAATGCCCAAAGCACACTGTCAGTTATAGAAATGGTTTTCACATCTGGAAATGGTGAGCTCCTCCAGCTTTTTACTGTCTTCTGAAACTCACCTGGCTAAAATAACCATGAGTATGTCATGTTATGCCCATGAGAAGATGAATCCAGATGTGAGGGATACAGAGCCAGGAGCTGCACTTTTATCCTATGCTGAAATGGCTGTGTCTCAGATATAGGCCCTCTCGTCAGCTGTCCCTGACTCTGGGGGACCTTGCCAAAGTATAGCCAGAGTTCTCCTTGCCTTCTGTCTGAAATACAGGATTTACCTGCCTCTCTAGGTAGTTTTGCCTCGAAGTGCAGGTCACACTTCAGCTGCAGTATCCAGGCTGACCTGCGGGTGGAAGCCCTGCAGAAGGAATAGAGATGCACAGAGGCAAGTTTCTGAAACACTGAAAATCCAAGAACGTTACCAAGACCCAAATACAGTGTCATTCTGAAGGATATTTTGGAGGAACTATCTTGCTGACTTCTACCAGTGACAGTGACCTCTTCTAGTGGTAGCTGTGTTTCTATCTTCTCTCAAGGTGTCAGTGAACTAAAGAGAGTGACCTAGTATCAACTGCACTTTGTGGGCTATGGAAAATATCTGGCATCCCTCCCTTGGATGTGTGCAGTGGTGGCTGAAATTAATACATCAGTCCATAAGCTACTGCTTTAGTTCATGCTATGGGAGCTAAGGAGCAAATGCACTACCGATTCTGCCATATCCATGTACCAGAAGGTATTGCAGACAGTGAGGATAATCTTTCGATTACCACAGGAAAACTGGGTAGGACTGGGGGATAGGAACCCTTGGACATAAGAGGCAATGAGTGAGTGCCTCTTTGGTCAGCTCACCATTGGATTCATGCTGTCTCCTTGCACATCTTTATGTACCTTCCAGTCAGGAAGCAACTTAGCTGAAGCCCACAAGATTTCATGCTACGCACAGGCAAGGGTAAAATGTTTTCAGTTTTAGTGTGATAACCACAGAGGTTGGAAGCCTTAGAGAAAAACCTGCGTTGCTTTGAATGGAGAAGAGATTGTACTTGATCTCTTCCTTTACATAGGAAGTGCCTCTGGAGCCAGCTGACCACAGTAGCCAATACTCCATCTTCATCTAAGCAACCTCCATGGAGTTTTGAACTGCCACCTGCACTTAGAAAAATCTAAGTCAGATTTCAAACGCTTGGATTGTTGTCACCCTGGAGGTCAAATGCCTAGAACAGAGGAGCATCTATAGCAAAGATGCTCTAAAGCTGTATGCATACACCACGTGCAAGGCTATCTTTGTTACACCTTGGTAATAGATTGGGCGCTTTACTTTAGGCAGTAGCTGATGTGAATTTAACTTGTTCCAAGACAGTTCTCAAATTAAGCTTTATATACCTAGGTATATAAATCACTTGTTACCTCTAGCACAAGAGAGTGTACTGATGCACACAGTCAGATTCCAGGAGCTGGACTTTACTTTCTAAGGTTGCTGGTTATTATTCTGGCATATTTTCATGGCATTAAGCATACTGTTCCTCAGAGATCAATCCATAAAAGCCCCAACCTCATTCTTGTTAACAAGGTGTTGATGATATAGGAATTCTAGTGGGGAACAGAGAAGGAAAAAAAAAAGTGCATGCATGAATATTTCTATTATAATTCCTGTATAATTTCCATCATAATGATAGATAAGTAAGTAGATAATACTGATAGAGCTAGCAAGCCAACAGCTCTAATGGATTCTTTTTAGAGTGGCAATAGCCTCATCTGCCAGCTCAGAGCAACCACATAGCTGAGTGGGTGGTTGCCTTCTCTGCCAGCCCTGTTCTCTGGACACAGATAGACATGTTACACACTTGGTTCTTTCTTAGTTTGGCAAGCATACTGATTCCTGGTAAGCCAGACAATAGGACTGAAATTGGGTGGGAACATGGTGTAAGGGCTCTTTCTTAGGCTCTCCTTGCTTGCAGACACCAGTTTTGCCTTGGAAATCAACTTTTACGTAGTTATGGATGGTTAATGCACACTAAAGTGATTACATTATGAAGGATCTAGTCAATTCAGATCCCTGGATATAAACAAGCATCCTTTGTTTATGGCAAATTAAATGATAGAAAAACCATTGTCCATGTGTCAGGGTTTAACTAAGCACCACACAGCCACTCGCTCACTCCGTCCACCAGTGGGATGGGGGGAGAATGAGAAAGGGTAAAAGTGAAAAAGAAACTTGTGGGTTGAGATAAGAACAATATAATTTATTAATTAT
>VZRQ01004000.1:436553-452325 GCA_013397975.1 Machaerirhynchus nigripectus | reverse complement strand
ATAATATAATCAAATAATCAATAATCAATAATATAATCAGATAATCAACATATAATCAGATATAATAATAATATTATTAGTGATTGTTAATATTAATAACCAAAACGATAAAATAATAATAATTTGTGAAAAGTAAGGAAAAGACGGGAAGAAGATAACAAAGACAGAGGAAGATAAAACCCCAGAAAGGCAAATGATGCAAATGAAAACCATCATTCACCACCAACCCATTGGTACCCAGCCAAACCCCGAGCAGTGGCCCACCCACCAAACTTCTTCCTCTCCCATTTTTATACACTGAACATGATGCTGTATCATATGGTATATCCTTTTGGGCAGTTTTCATCTGTCCCAGCCGTGTCTCCTTCCAACATCTTGTGTACCTCCAGCCTGCTCGCTGATGGGATGAGGTGAGAAACAGGAAGGTCCTTTGACACTGTGTAAGCACTGCTCAGCAGTAACTAAAACACCTCTGTGTCATCAACACTGCTCTCAGCACAAATCCAAAACATAGCCCCACATCAGCAACAATAGAGAAAATTTAACTCTATCCCCACAAAAACCTGCACACCCTGATGGATTGTCTATAATCCTCCCCTTCTCCATATTCCTGCCTCATAAACCTTCATGCGCTGGTATTTGTGTGTTCCTATTATCACAAACTTCCCAGAATCTGAAGGTCATGGAAAAGCATGTCATCTTTAGAAGGACAGGCTGAAAACAATTCAAAGACTAGGCAAACTGATTTACAGGCTGAGAATATCAGTGTCTCACAGTCCTTTCCCTTTGGAAGAGGGAGATACGAAGATGAACAGTTCCTTAGCTGTTTGTACTGAACCAAGGTGTTCTTGGTGTAACATCTTGACAGAAACTACCTGTTTGGACTGCAAGTCTGATGATGATGGCCAGTAGCATATGAGTAAGGAGAAATTGCAAGAACAGAACAAATATATGATCAAACATACCTGAGAATATTCTCAAAGCCTCCTGCAGTCAGCAGCCTGTTTCCTGAGACAACCACAGAGCTTGCATTCTCCACATTTTATTTTATCACACACCTATGGAACCATGTTCACAACATGATGTGATACAAACTCACATAGCCAGCATAGTCACCTCTGTGCAGCACACACTCCCCAGGCCACGCCAAGTTTGTTTTTTCTACTGTTTCAGTCCCCTTAACAGCAAGCTTTTGTGAAATGCTTTTTTCTTACAGGTATAGCTGTGGGTGGAAGAGCAGTGCTTGCCTCTGTGGGTGCCCTCAGTCTGCACGTAATCATTCAGCTCCTTGCATAAGCAGTTTATGTTTCAAAGACTTCTCTTTGTTGTGCTTGTTTTTGCCCACATATTGCATGTTTATATGGCTTCAAGACTGTCTAATAAGACTGCCTAAGACTATTTCCATGGTTTGGCTCTCTGATGGACAGAAATAAAGGCCTTAGAAGCAAATTTGCAAGACGTGCTCCTATGCCAGGTTCTGCCTCATTCTCTTATAAACAGAGCTAAAGACAAATATACAATAACTCTGGATTTCAGTACTTCAGGGGAATTGCAGCACCCTGAATCACATCTCTTGAAGGGCCAGGCATCCTCCCACTCATTGATTGCTACCTGTTCTGCAGCTACTCCTACTCCCACCTTCAACATCACATACAAATAAAGAACAGAAAACTAAAATACAGGAAGGTACATCATACTTAAGAATACTTTATTTTTTAAATTAAGCTATGTAATCCGCCATCTCCAGTCATCTCCAATGCTGATCCCTATCAGCAACATTAGACATGAAAACATTGCTATTCCAATAAAAAAAACAACCAAGCAAAAAATGCACACCAAAACCAAATCAAACCAGAAAAACCCAGAAAAACCCCCCAAAACCCCAAAAACCAAAGAAAGAAAAAACCCAAAGCAAAACCCAAATGAAAAAAATGGAACAGCAGCTCAGTATTGTGGAGCAGAAATCAGCAGGGCTTTTTATTTTTTTAACAGTAGGTCAGGAAGAAAAAATCAAGTAACCTATGTGCTCCTCAGTTGTCCATTCTGCAAAATGTGAATTGCAAAACTGAGCTCTACTAGAAAATCAAATTATAAGTTTAAGTAATCCATGCAGAGTAATCTATGGATATGAGTACAGAAAAGGGAAACTGGGTGCCAGCACTACATACGCTACACTGTCACTAACATTACATTGCTATTTTGTAGCACATTTAGTAGAACACCTCTGTCACACTTAGTAGTATATAAATGCCTGATAAAAAGAGATTCCAAGCCTTCCCAGAGCTGTTGCTCAGAGTTGTTTAGAGCAAGGACTAAAGAATGGTGTTCCTTAATCCTCTCTGTCACCAGCTCTTGCAGGACTAGATGACATGCTTTCCTATGAAACCCCTTCCCTGCTCTTCCTAGAGATCTTGATATGTTTTGAAGTTACTATAGTTATTCAAAAGATCAAATTTTAAGGTTCCTGTGACACGGTTGTAATGGTAAAATGTCCACTCCTTTACTTAACAAGGGAACATGCTGAGAAGTCAATCTGCAGGACGCAAAGGTTTGATTTGAGTAAGAGCCTGCATGGGTGCAGTCAGAAGCATATAAGGCAAAAGTAAACTCCCTCTGCTCTGTATTCTGATATGGAAAAGTTGAGGAAAAGAGAATGATACAAGGGGAGAGCTATGATAAATTATCTTTAAGTTCACACTCTCACTCTGCATTCTACATGGCCCTCAGGAGCATAAGTTAATGTTCCAGTAAGATGAAAAAGAGAGAATTTTGGGAGCTGGTGCCACGTATATACACAGTGAATATCAATGTCATTTATTTCACCTGACGTGCTTACACAAACACGTTAAACTTCTAGAAAATTAGCTTTTCATCTTACTCTAGAAAGCTGAATATAAGCTTTGGAAGGAAACCACAGCGCAATTCTTTATTTGCTAGAAAGCTAGCTGCTTTTTGAAATAAGGCGCTTCTGAGAACAGATACATTGATCAAAGTTATTTTGATCAGGGGACCAAAGGCTTTGGTTTTGGCATGGGTTTTCTGTTTATGTTTGTTCTTTTGGTTTTTTCTTAGCTTGTTTTCCATCCTTCTTTTCCTTCCCCTCCCTCCCACATGCTTTTTTGTTTTGCTTTTGGTTTTGGTTTTGGGTTGTTTTTTCTTAGTGTTGCAGATAGCAGATGCTCCCCACTTTTTCCTTTTGAAACTGAGCATCAGGCTGAGCTAGTGCTGCAGTGACAGTGCAGTTCAGCCTGGCTCTGCAGGCAGCACCAGACACTGCCCCTCCAACCCTGCCTGCCTTCATCTCCTCCGTGCCAGGACACTTGCTAAAAGTAGCACTGAGGATTTGCAACATGGTGCTTAAGACTCATGCTTGGACCACTGTTTATGTGAAAGGATCAGGTCCTTAATTCTTTTGGAACTGGACTCTGGTTTCCAGTGCATGAAAGCCAGCAAAGGGTCAGTGCCTTGCATTCCTCGCTAGCCTTGGTTGTGTGACTTACAAATGAATGTGACTTACTCAGCAGCCTTGGTCTCAGTCCCCTGTGCCATCCCACCCCCATCTAGATAATATTTTTAAATCTAAGCGCTTTTGTTCTCAGAAGCAGGTGAGATGCAAGATAAAATAGTCATTTTACAACCACCTTTCAAATAATTGTAGAAATCTCTGCCAATTAAGTTAATCCACCTCTCTTCCCCCCTCACACAAACATGTTGTATGAAAGTAAATTCTGCAATTAGTCACCTAAATCCTGTAATCGCACCTGTCGTGCTTTGAATCCTGGCAGATGGTTCAGTCGCCGTGGTCTGTGCCTGCACCTCCAGCCCCCACACGGAGTGGCTGTCCCTGGCAGCCGCGGGCAGAGGATGAGCCCCGCTCCCCGGGCTGCCCTGCCCCACGGGCTCTGCAGCAAGGGCCGATTTCTGTACGGGTACAGAAATCTTCTGTGCAGGTACAGCCTGTAAAGGTCCCCCAGAGCTGCTGCCTGGCACTGCAGGCTACGGTAAGGGAGCAGTTCTGCTTTTGAGAAACACACAGTTTGGTTCCCAGATGGAAATTTTGTCCCAAGCTCCCATTGCCCAGGAACAGAAATAGGGATCAAAACCCTCTGGTAGGGACAGTTGTTAGTTGGATGTTGTTTGGCACAGCTGGCATGATGGCATCGGGATGTGCAACCATCTGTAAAATCAAAGCAGACCTTCCCTGGACCTGATGGAGGGCAGTCGAGCTGCTGTCTGCCTTCAGACATGAAGCAGTTAATACCAAGTGTTCGTAATTAGACTTCATATTACCTCTCAATTTAGGTGAACGAGGATCATTCACACCTCTCTCAGTGCTATTATTTCAGCCTTGCTGGCTGGCAGACTCCACAAGACAGCAATGTATCCTTGTCAGAGGGACCAGCTGTCCCTGCTTAGGTGAAACAGTCCCTTTTTTGTCATCCTGTCCCATTAAAATAATTCATCAACTCTGATGCATTTTCTTAGGGGCTAATGGTGCGACCCTGTTTTCCCTTCAAATGTCCCTATTAATTACTTCTACATATTGTTGTCTGTGGTATATGGTAAAATAAGTTGCAACTTTTCTTACTTCTTGAAAACTGGGAGTAAAACTTCTGAAAAAATCCACAACAAATAACACTGTTTCTAAGACAAACCCTTTCTGGAGGTGGTAAATCGTCACTGAATTATTTTGTCTCTCTAAATACACTGCAGTTAATTGCTTTTTGGGCAGATGTCTATCACCACCTTCCTCTGAATGCAGTCCAAAACCATCCACTCATATATCACAGACCCTATGTTGGGAGCACCCTGCCTCCAGGTTTCTAGACAGCAGTTAAAGAGACAAAGAAAAGGAAGGTTAGGAATCAGTAACTTTAAAAATAAACCTGTTGAATACCACGTGTTGAAAATATTCAATATTTTAAGGTATAGAGTAAAGCTCTATAGGTAATGCCTGGAAGGGTCCATAATCATACTGAAGCAGATAAAATGGAAGACTAGAAAAAAATTTCCCTTGCTGAAATCATTTTTTAGAAGTTAGTCAGCTAAATTTGAGGAGACAATTTTTTTTCTGTGTCCAGGTAGGTCTAGAAGTAATCCTCAAACAAGAAATCTCCACTTGTTGCTTTGAACACCACACAAGCTACTTACAAGATTTGTAGTTACCTCGTGCAAAGTGGCTGTCACAAAGCACAGGCTGGGTCTGGCCCCTTAGACTAGAATAGCATCTTTAATTATTGTCACCAAAGAAACAGCATGGCTTAAAAAGCCATTTGATAGACTCATAGGGTACATATACGTGTCAGACTAGTTAGAAAAGCCAGCATGTGCTTTCAGTCCTCATTACTAGACTTCCTATCCCTAATGTGGGGATGAGTGAAATGAAAATCAATGAAATCAATGTGAGAAGTGTCATTGTTAGATATTTACATTGCTCTTCTATTGGAAAGTACCTTTTTAAAATATAAGACCCTGAAAGTATGACCTGTGGGACATTTCCATTGTGACAGAAGTTTCGAGTAGCTACATACTATAAATGGGGAGCACAATGGATTCCCTAAACCAGCCAGCATAAATCCCTGTTGGACAAGTACTGCAGCTCTCTGTGGCACTCCTGTTGATAAAACGGGGGCTTCAAGCCACGAAAGACTCACAAAGACTGAGCTTGCTTTTATTGAATACCAAGGTTTCCCTTAAACCATCTTTCCTCATAAGGCAGCACTTCCCTGGCTCCAGCAGAGAAGATGCCGGATGGGACAGACATGGCTGGGTTTATAGCTGGTTTCCTCACATCCCATATGTTTCTCAGCAAGACGGAAGAACTGGCTCATTATTCAGAATATTGAATGATGCCCAGATTCATCAGTCAGTTCTTCATGAAAGGCTTTATTATCTCTGCTGCTAAGGGGGTTCAGCTCTAACCTAATTCTTGTGTTTCTTTCAAGAGGATTGTTCTCTCTATAATTCTTTTAAATTCAAACTGGCGAGTCCAGTCAGCTTGATAACAATAAAATAGTACATCTACACCATGAGAGGAGTCTGAAATTTACCTTTCACATGACCTCTTGTGCCTCTGACTTATGAGTGTCTAATGCTAAGAAACTCTGGTGTGAAACTACACAGCTGAGATGCAGGCTCAGGGAACAAGAGCCTGGTTTTCACTCAGTGGATAAACATTCACTGAGACTCAGACTAAAGGCATAGCTAAAGTATCTCAAGTGATACAAAATCATTGGTATTATACAAAAGAAGTGGAAAATTGAGATGAACTTCCTGAAGTGAATCACACATGTACAGGCTGAGGTAAAGAATTTTTCCTGGCATATTTTCTGTTTGTCTCCAAGTCACTTCTTGGAAATTACACATTTAAAAGTGCATGTCTAGTTACATAAACGTAGACACATGCAAACATACCACATATGACTTGGATTTGTTCTCCTTTACCACAGGTTTTGTTAATGATTAGTATAACCCATTTTTCTGTGCTTTACACTCCCAAAATCCCAAAGGACTTTTAAAGACCTATATTTATATATTTATATTACACACTGACCTTCCTCCCAGTGAAACGAGATCTTTCCACATTGCCCTCATGGACAGGAAAACTGGCATTTGCCTTGATGACATTCAACTCATACACAACCTTGGCTATTCTAATTTTTAAATTTAATTTATTTCTTTACAAGGAAAGTAATACCATTTGGGGCCAGAGATTTTCTATGGTTTTAGTGAAATACCATGGAGTCTTTAGCTTCCACCTGAAGAGCCACCAGAGACAAACAGAAAGGACCTTGGGTTTAATGTCTCATCTAAAGGATATTCTAATGTGTTGGCCTCATTATTCACTGCAGAAAAGGCCTTTGTCATGGTCAGATGGCTTTAATGTGTTTCGTATGCTACATAAATTCAAACTTGATGGCTCATTTATTTGTTGGATTGCAGCATTATTCAACCTAAATGAAGCCTTGGTATTTACTAATAATTTGGGCTCTGGCTGCTGTTTACTTAAGCAAGCAGTGTCCACTATCTCCTCTGTTGTCTGTATTAAGTTTAGACTCTACTAATTCAAAGAATATTACAGAGAGGGCCAAAAATTTGCAGAGGAAATAGCTTTTCATTTGGGGACAATTATTTATCTTAGCCTTGAAAGATTAGTATTCCAGTATTGCAGTTTCTGACATCAATTTTCTCAGTGTCAGAAACAACTCAGACTTCATCTAAGCTTCAAAGTACCCCCAGGAGGAAGTGACTCATCGTTATCAACATTTTGAAGAAGGGCAAATTGGAGGTAAGAGGAGGCTAGACTCCTTATTCCGTGTCAAGAGAAAGAGACTAAAATGCTTCCAGAATCCAAATCTGTCCTTTAATCTTAGGACCATATTTCCTTTTGTGATGCAACAATATTCTTTGATGAAACTACATACAGCAATTATCAAACTATGTAGTCACACCACGCCAGAAGTGTTCAGAACACAGAGATTCTCGTCTACTGTCTGAAAAATGAGACTACAGGGCTATAATGAGGAAATACGTAACTATGTGATTACATATCGTGTGCATGCTCTGTTCTGCCTTGTAGAGAGATTTACCTTTTGATGTGGAGTTTCTTAAAATCTAAATTTCATAGTGGAATTCTAGCTGAACTCTCCCAAAGCTGATTTTAAAATCCTCACCCAGCTGGATATTACGAGAGCAACCTTGAAGTTAAAAATTACCCATTAAATCAAAAGAAGGAGTAACTACTGTGCCATCTTAGATACAGTCAAAAACACGAGTAAATATCCATAGCCAAGGCAAAAGATACTCATCCTTCCTGCAGAAACAGACAAATGGATTTTAGTAAGCTGAATGACCACACTCAGGGGAGACCTCATAGCTGTTTAGGTTTAGGTTGGGTATCAGGAGAAGGTTCTTCATCCAGAGGGTGGTTGGGCACTGGAACAGGCTCCCCAGGGCAGTGGTCACAGCACCAAGCCTGGCAGAGCTCAAGAAGCATTTGGACAATGCTCTCAGGCACATGGTGTGACTCTTGGAGTGTCCTGTGCAGGGCCAGGTCTTGGACTTCGACGATCCTGGTGGATCCCTTCCAACACAGGATATTCTATGATTCTCTCAAAAGCTCTGATGAAGGGATTCAGAGTGGAACAGGATCTGTATGACTAATTCACAGCTAGGAAATACAGAAATATAGTATAAACAGCAAATGTTCATTTATGCCAGTAATTACAATTTCAAATTTATATATGGACTTGAATTTTCCTTTTCCTTGTAGATCCAAGAGGGAAAAAACTTTAAAACTAGAAAAAATAATTTTTCTGGCACTGAACATGGCCAGTTCTCCCAGTTTCTACTATGATACAGCTGCTGCTTGCTGGATCTTCAGCCAGTTAATAATTTTCCACTCTACCAAATAACTTTTTGAGTGGTTTATTAAGTGATTAGGAGTCTGCTCATATAAATCAAGTGGACTTTATTATCCCAGAAGCAGTAATTCAGCCCTGTAGCAGAAGGAAAGGTGGACCTGGAAGTACAGCACAAATTCGTTGTTCAATACTCTTCACTTTTCTCTTGGAATTGCAAACCACATTATCTGTGACTCAAACCTCTGTTTTCTCTTTTCCCTCCCTGTACAGGGCTATGCCAGCATCCAGCCTTGCAGGGGTATTGGGTCTGGCTGGGATGGAGCTAATTTTCCTCAGAGTAGCTTGTATGGTGCTTTGGTTTGGATTTATGGCCAAAACACTGTTGATAACAGAGATGTTTTAGCCACTGCTCAGCAGGGCTTACAACAGAGTTAAGAGCTTTTCTAGGGGTGCACAAGGAGCTGGGAGGGGACACAGCCAGCACAGCTGACCCCAAGTGACCCAAGGGATATTCCATACCCTGTGGCATCATGCTCAGTAATAAATGGAGGAACTGAAGCATTTCCAAAGATGCTGCTGCAGGCAGTGCTAGGCAATGGTCTGCTGGTGAGCAGTGACTGCTTTTTCATCACAGGTTGTCTTTGCCCCTATTTCCCACCTCCGCTTAAACTGTCTTTATCTCATCCCATGGGTTTTCTTGCTTTTGTCCTTCCAGCTATCTCTGCCCTCCTGTTGGAGGGGAGCAAATGGCTGCATGGCTGTGAGCTTCCCACCAGGGTACACACCACAGCAGGGTACAAGCTTTTATGCAACAAGAGCTCATAGCTTCTGGAAATTGCCTGACACCCTCCTCTTGAAAGAAGAGTAGAAGTTACCTCCTCAGTAGCTGGTGGGTGACCTTAGTTAGGCAAGTCCACCACTGTGAAAAATGGTGTCTCCATGGTCAGATTAGTTATGTATTCATCAACGTTCTCCTCTCATTTCTTGCTTTAAGCTTGTTATGAATAAACAAGGAGGGTTGGCTTTTGTAGGCCCAAGCAGTTAAGGGTTGGAATGTTTGTATTTAGACAGAGGCTACAATTAATTGTTAAAGGAGAGTTATGACAGCTTATAAAAGTTACTGTTAAATGGGGTGTTAATAAGGTTCTGGGGGGGAGGTTGTGTTAGTTCACTTTCTGTATTAGCATTAGGGAAGGGGTGATTGACAGGAGCATGAGAATCTTCTTCATGAAAAATTATAATTAGGGGACAGACCGGGAGTCCTGATTGGGCAAAGGAATAACCAATCATTTGGTGCACAGATATGACTCCATTTTAATGGACCAATTACCCAGCCAGCAAATTAGAATACTCCAATCAATACACTCTGGGAGGGAGGACCCTTGGGAGAGAGGAGGTGCTCCAAGGGTGGGTATAAAAGGGACTGTCCTTGGAATGTCAGGGTCTTTGACCGCTCTGCTTGACGGTGGTCAGGTGCCCAGTGTGGCCCTTTCTTCAGAGGAATTGGCCATTCCACCGTGGAGACCCTAGTGCCCCCAATTAATAAACTTACCAACTTGAGGAATTGGCTTCTGTTTATTTCAAGCTCACTAGCTGGAGTTAGCACCTCACTCACAAACACACCAGTATAGTGACATTTACAGAGTTAGTTACATGTCACCATGATCTCAGGCCTTAGAAGCAACAAGTTTGCTTAAGACTTTGGTGTCATATACTAGGAATATGCAAGTCACTGAAAACTACAAAAAGCATTAGATATTTTCACTGTATTTGAAACTAACGTTGAAGTACACACCTTGTATATTGATTTTATTTTGTTGCCTATAATATGTACCAGCAGTGGAAAAAGGATTCTGAAGTCATTTGAATATTTGGGATTTTATGGTGAGATACTTCTGCCATGACCATTACACTTTTTGCAGTGAAAACAGTATATATAATTTGCAATGATCCAGCTCTACACATCATGAACACGACCTGTCCTTGGCATGGTAAGAGACCTGGACCTTGCCAGGGTGCAGCTCTGTATCTGCTTCAGGATCAGATGTTTCATAACCAGCACAGCAGAGCTTCCAGTAGAATTACTCAGGCACACTCTTGTTAACAAAATTTGGTAATCCTCTGATAAAAACATCCAATCTGTATCTGACTTCTACCATGTCCTACATAACCTTATAATCTTCAAGTTTAATAACATCTGCAGGTTTTGGGAATGAAGTCTTGCAAGTGACAACACAGACGACAATTCATGGGAGGGAGATCTGGAGGCTGAAGATCTAAAGAAGGTTTATAACAAAATCAAGGGACAAAGAAAATGGATTTTTCTCCTTTTCCCCCCCCGCCCTGCATCTATTAGAACAGTTTCTGATGCATTCAAAGGATTGCTTTCCCTTCAAGAAGGTTACAGTAAAATATTTCTGTGTTTTTATTCTTTTTTTGCAGGCATGCTAATGCTGAGAGTAGAGACAACAACCAATCCAAGGATTTCTTCCTGTGCCCTGGAAAACAGCTGGTTATCCTATTTAACTGGAACTGAAAGACTCCACATTCATAAAACACCCCAGCAGGAGCCTTATTTTGTACAAATGCGTGCAGACTTCAGGGGGGAAATCTGCACCAGCGTACCTCATTATATCTAATGGGATACTATTAAGAACTCCATGCCCTATGAGTTGAAAGCCTTTCTGTAAGCAGGTGGCATTTTCAGTCTTGCCTATTAATGCAGACATCGGAGCTGATAAAAACAGAGTGCCTTCATGTGTTTGCCTCCTGTCTATCCTCTGCTTTTCTAGAGCCAAACATCCAGTTTCAGAGATGCTCGAATCCTTTGTGCTGCTGGGCTGGGACAAGTGAGATTCACCTGATTGGAAATCAGAACCCACAGAACCATGGTGCATCTCTGTGGAGATCCTTAAACCTGGCACCATTTGGGGGGGTTTTGCTCCACTGCACAGTTAAAAGAAAGGGGGGAAAAAAGTAAATATAAACAATACTAAGAACATCTTCAGCTAGAAGTGACTACTCTTACATGCTTTTACTCAGAATGGCCCCTGACTTTAATTATTTATTTATTTGGAATTAATCTTCCCAGGGGAGGAATTCAGGTGCAAATATTTACCTCAGATAGACCCTTCAGAGTTTGCAAAATATTTGTGTTAACATTCTCAAGGTGAGTAACTTAGCAATACAAATCTTTTTATGCAATTCAGATCTTTTTATGTAATTTTCCTAAAAATGGCTCACTCATACTGTGGCCCATTTGAGAGTACAAGAAAACAATCTTAATGACTTCCACTAAAATGTCAAAATGATTTTAAACAAGGCACAAACTGCTTGTGTTCTTAATCCTGAACATCTGATCTCCAAAACCATTTGCCATGGGAGAATTTAAACATGTGCACAAGCTTACAAAAGCTGCACAAAACTAAGAGGTGTTAAGGTCAGATGAGGACTGGCACCTCTGAAATTTCAGAGTGTAAATAGGATTTAGGAGTCTGTGTTTTCACCAGGAGAAAAAATTGCATATAACGAACACACATTGTTAAACTTCATCAGTCTCTCAGGGTTTCAGTTATTCTTACAAAGTCAACCACTGGGATAAATATGGCTAAAAAGGTGGGGAGCCACTTTACCATAAAAACTATTTTTACTCTGCAAAACATAGCATTTTAAAAAATGTTATAATTTCTGCTGTTCTGAAAGATACAAATTGAACGGTTTTACAACAAACTGCTTTGAAAAGTACTCAGAGGCTCAGGTCCTGAACTACACACAATTTTCAAAGGAGGTGGGTATCCAACACAGATAAGCCATACCTTTTTTTCATTATTTTATTGTCTAGTAGCATACCACATCATCTGAGGTGAAATACCTGCTCTGAGAAAGCCTCCAGGGGTTCAAGGACTCTCCTACACCTTGCCGTGTTCAAGGATGAGACTCCTCCCGGATGCTGCTGAGTGTTGACTCCAGCAAGAGCCCAGGGCTGCCAGTGAACAGCCCCTGCCTCCACACACAGTGCCCTGAGCTGGGCTCTCACCAGAGCAGGAGCTGCTCCTGACATCAAAGCCAGGTGGGCTTTTGTTCTCCTGATTGCCTTCAGCCTCTGCTGAGCTCTAGTGCAGAGCAGAGCCTTGCAGGTGCCACCAAGGGTTTAAGCACTAACGGGGCCTCTGATATGGGGCACGGGAGCACCAAGATCCTCATGCACCTGTAAATAAAGCATCAAGGTATTTCACCTTATTTAGTGACTTGGCAAGCACCTGTGATTGTACATTAAACGCAAACTTAGGAATGGGTTTAACCTTCCCGGTTTTGGCAAAGTGTGCCTTCAGTACTGGCAATTGTAATGAAGTGATGGGAACATGGATTAACTGGGAGACTTTCACAAACAGGTGCTGCTTGCAAGAAATAAGAGGGTCAGAAATGGGAACCTCTGGAAATTTATTTAGTCTAGCTAGCATGAATTAACCTTATCCTTGCTTCCATAGCTGATGCAATGTTAAATTCCAATGGGTTCCATTGGCTCTTTTGGTAGAAGGGAGAAAGCAGTGTGGGGATGTGCACTTAAATGGTGGCTTTTTGTTAGTTTTTGTATGCTTGAGGTTTCAGACACCACTTCGTGCCAGGCAGCTCTTCAAAGACACTTTGCTTCTCCCAGGCTAATAATAGTAATGTAGATACTTTGAGATAGGGCCAGTAGATGATTTTGATTCCTATGAGGTCTGAAAACTCTGTAATGACAAATGTGGCTTAATCCAGGAGTCACAGCCACAGAAAAACCACTAAAAGAGGTAAACTTCTTGCATTCACCTGAAAGGGAATGAATAGAATGTCAGAAAGGGAAATGGCTAAAAGACATCAGGAATTTTTTATTTCCTTTCTACAGCAGAATAATCAGTCTTGCATACAGAGAAGAAGTAGGTGGTTATCTGAATGAACTTTGCTAAATATCTTAACTACTATCTCACTTGACATTCTTACACAGAAGCATGGGAAAAAACTGCTCTTGATCACACTCTTATAAAGCAGGTATGGGGATGGTGGGAAATCTGTAGCCAGTTTGGAAATCAGTCAGTTCCCAACAGGGAGAGCAACCTCTTGGGTGCAGAAGTTTGTCTATTCAGCTTTATTCAGCCCTCCTGTTAATGACGTGAATAACAGAACAAAGAGTAAACTGATTAAATTCACAGCTGACACCAATCTGGAAGGGCTGTAAATACACTGTGGGGAAGGATTAGAACTCAAAATGTTCGTGACAAGCTGGAGAAATAATAAGGGGTGGGGAAAATAAAAATAAAGGAGGTAACTCTATTAAGACTGGTAAAATCCCATACATGGCAGAAATAGCAACTACTAAAATACAAAATGAAAATAATTGCATAGGCAGCAGTTCTACGGGAGAGGATCAGGCAAAGATCACATTATGATGTAGAGAATAATACAGTCTGCGTGACAAGCATGGTGGTAGTTCTTGCTGTTTGTCTGGCACACTGGGGTGTTTGTGACTTCTCTTCCAGGAAGATGTGCACAGTCCATGGGAAAAGGTGGTCTGCTCAACACAGGAGCCTACAAAATTTAGGAAGAAAGCTTAAAAGAATTGGAAATGTTTAGCTGAAAGATGGAAGAGCTATTGGTACGGAGTTAAACTCTCAAGTCTGAATGAGGCTGTTGCAAAGAGGAAAATTATCTGTCCCCAATGCCTGTAGTGGGTATAATCAAAACATTGGTTCCAACCTGCAGCAAGAACCACGCTGCAGAGCTGGAAAACCTGTAAAAGAAAGGACAGTCAAGCCACAGCTGATGGCAGATTCTTCAGCAATGATGAGTTTTAAAAGCAGGATAGAGAAGCCTAAGTCTTGATTTACATTGTTAAGGTTTGGTCTGTGTCCATAAATCCCTTTCAGACCATAGCACAGATACAAACCAAAGGGGGAACACACGCAAGCAGAAGGCAGGGCATGGCCTGTTACCCATGGTTGTGTCTTTTTAGTACACTAAGGATAGAAATGTCTGAAAATCATGCTCAGTTCACCTGTGATGATCATTAATAAAAAATTGATGAATTGATGAATAAAAAAAAGATCATTAAAATACTGAGACAGGTGCTAGTATGTGTCATAAAAACAGGAATTTATTTGTATTTAGTTATTTGTAGGTAACCACTGCTCATACACCTGACCTAATGGTCCAGCATTCCTACAGCTCCCAAGCTGCAACTTGAAGCTACACACAGAGCTGAAGTCGTGCAAATATGCACAAGGTGTGCAATGTGCACTTTGAAATTAAAAAACCCCAAGATACTCAATTTGTGGCCATTGAGCACTGAGCTTGAAAAAAGTCTCATGTTTATTTCTTGTCTCGTCTCAAACAGCAAACCCCTCATCAGATTAATGCTACACAGAGGAAAGGATAAACATTTCATAAAAGATCAGGGAATAAATGCAAACACAAATAATAACCTAAATTATCTAATAGCTGGGCTCCATCTCTACTTTTTACATTACATATTTATATTTTATATTCACATGTGAAGATGAAATTCTGTTAAATTAGGTTGACAGACTTAGAATGAGTTTCTGAATGCAGCTTTTTCTAAAAGCTTACTTACAGATCATCTCTCCCTCACTCTCATAAAATGATTTCTTCACAAGCTATTAAAGAGGAAGAATTTCAAGAATTTTTCAAGTTGGCTGACGCAGAGTAGTTTGACAGTTGCATGAGCTTCTATTTTCAAGAGAAATGATTCCCTAGAGAGAACAGTGCTGTTTCCCTTTTGTTTATTTAACTTGAGTTTTGTTATGGGTAATGCCCTGAAAAGTTGGAAATGCTTATAGCTCTTTTGCAAGAATATTATAAATGGATGCTTATCTCAGGCAGTAAATATTTTTATTTCTTTAAATAGAAATACCAAGTCAAGGAACAGGATTAAACAGGAAGAATAAGTCATGACCTGCAACAGATTTTCCATTTGCTATAGCAAAATGTTTCATTTTCTTTTCTTTTTTCCTCCATAGGAATTGCAAACCAGTTGCTCCATCATAATTCCTGTGGGATGTGGTGCTGCCCACAGCCCAGTGCCAGCCCCATCTTCCCCACGCAGGTGAAAAGGCTAAAACAGCTCAGCCCAGGGCAGAGCTTCCCTCGTAAGCACCAGAGCTCCAGGAGATATCCCCAGGCCGTGTCGGACAACACAACAGGCAGTGAATAGCCAAAGCCATTGCGCCTTCACGGACACCCTGAAGGCACTGCTGCTCTCCCTGTCCTGCCCTCCCTGGCTGCACTGCTGCTCTCCCTGTCCTGCCCTTCCTGGCTGCACTGCTGCTGCTCTCCGTGTCCTGCCCTCCCTGGCTGCACTGCTGCTCTCCCTGTCCTTCCCTCCCTGGCTGCACTGCTGCTGCTCTCCCTGTCCT
>VZRQ01004000.1:394864-435936 GCA_013397975.1 Machaerirhynchus nigripectus | reverse complement strand
CCTGGCTGCACTGCTGCTCCCCGTGTCCTGCCCTCCCTGGCTGCACTGCTGCTCTCTGTGTCCTGCCCTCCCTGGCTGCACTGCTGCTCCCCGTGTCCTGCCCTCCCTGGCTGCACTGCTGCTCTCTGTGTCCTGCCCTCCCTGGCTGCACTGCTGCTGCTCTCCCTGTCCTGCCCTCCCTGGCTGCACTGCTTGTAGCGCTACAGCTGAAAGCCAACACTGCAGGCTTGAAATGGCAGAAAATGCCCAAAACCAAAGGAGGAGATCAGGTGCCCAAGGATCTTGACTTTTTCCTTCAGACTACAAATGCCCCCTTTCTTTCAGCTGCTCCAGCCTCCACCATATGTGAAGAAAAGCAGTCAGCTCCATCACTCACTCCCAGAGACATAAAAGTTGCTTCTCTGGGTGTCATTTTTATGGAGAATCATTCTATTAAAAAAACACAGAGACCAGATCCAAGTACATCCAAGTACATGGAGACATGAAAAAGGCTACAGCTTGCTATAAAAGGATTGTCTCCTATATAGTGTTTTCCTCATTGTGTTTAGCTCTGTGCTGGACAAATGAAACAACATTAAGTCAAACAGCAGGGTAATGCAACAGGAACGGTGTCATTGCAAAACAAGCCCACCAACCAACCAACCCTGAAGGTCACAGCATGGATTGGGAGCTTGTGAGCAGAGTCTGGTATAAAGTTCACTGTAAAACAAAATTCCTCCTATGTGGTCTAGAGAGCCTTGCAGAAGTTGTTCTGACTAGTCTGTCTTGTATAGCCCAGAAAACTTTAGGACATTGCTTGAAACTCAGGATACAAAAGATCTTGTAGAAGTGAACAAAAGCAGAGGTTTATTTTTTTAGAGCAGTGATTGTAACACAAGTGCTTGGTCAGGTCACTGTGGGCTTTCTTCCCAGTAACTACTGTCTGCTTTAAAGGCTGTCAAGCCCATTTATTTGCACCTCTTTGTAACCACAAAATTAAAACACAGGCAGTGGGTAACAACAGACTTTAATGATACACCTGGTTAGTACCTAGGACCATCTTTCAGACTCAAAATGAATGCCAAATCAGCCTGGCAATTGCATTCCTTGCAGTTATCAGCCCTTCTCCTTTTTAAAATACATCTTTCTGACAGCAGCCCACAGCTACTATTTCCTTTTCATTCTCTGAAGTGCAGAGCACTACAAATACATCATTTCGCTTTGCTGCAGTCCTTTCTGTCCCTTTGATCATCTCCTTTACACCTTCTGCATTTCTGCTTCCCTCCCTCATGTGCAGAAGATCAAAAAAGAGCAGCAAGTGGATTTTTCCAAGGACAGAATCCCAGCTGGTGTAGGCAGCACAAACGCTACTGAAGTCAGAAACACTGCTGTATTTAAGCCAGCTAAAATTCTGTCCCTAGTATGTATTTCAAAATGCCTTATAATTCAGTTAAAGCTTTACAATTCTCTTCTTGGAGTACTGACTGGAATTTCCTTGTAAAAGTATTAAACTCAATTGCAGTTCACTACTTTGTGACTCAAAGAGTAAACAATGAATGATGCTCCTTTCTTCCTTCCATTTGTTGTGACCCCTTAAAAAGTGGCTTATGCTGCTAAGAACTAATTTTTCTAATAGTACCTAGAATGGATGTTTGCTTCCTGTGTTTTACAAATTTAAACCAGTCCCCTTTGCATTTGGCTAGTCTAAGCTCAACATTTTTTGTGTCTATTTATAAAACTTGATTATAAAACTTTCCTATGCTTTAAACCCGAGCAATCTCATAATATTACCACACTGCAAGTATGGCTTTTCCCAGCTCAGAGACTGCCAGTGAATGAAGTTGGGAAGAGCTGCAAAGGCAGTGGCATTAGGCTTGGGGTGATGGGCAATCCTGGCGCTCGGCCTCTCTGAGAGTTCAGCTCCCACTGAACACTGCACGGTGCCCAGGAGCACAGTGATCTGAGAAACTTGTAAATACCCTGAAGAAATACCAGTTGTCCTGCTTCACAGATTAGGAACTGAAGCCCAGAGCTAAACTAGCACATTCAATATCCCAATATTCAAAAATGAAGTTAGTTAATTCTGTATTTCCTGTCCATGGCTAATGATCTGAGTAGCTGATATTCCTTTAGCTCTACTCTCCCTCATACATAAAGAAAAAAATTGTCTCTCTCACATAACTGAGTACCTTGGATCTGATGTAGTATATGATACTGGTAAGATTAACACACACTATTTTACCATTGCAGAAGCTGAAGGTCCCATTCCTTACTCAGCTGGCAGAAGACGTGAACTGGGAAAAGGGATTTTCTTTGCAATTTTCTTGCCTTGTGAATTGTTCCAGAGTAATAAGAGCTGCTCTTTTCTCGCTACAGAAATCTCACCCTGTTAAATTGATCTTGTGACAGACAAATCCACATTTCAGCTACAACAGTGGGAAATGCTGTAGGGAGGGCAATGCCCTTGAGAGGAAAGCACTTCTTAGTTCATGGGATGATGAAACACATGTGAACTCTCCATGCTCCAGCCAGCCTTTGAGCAATATCTCTGCACCTCAGTCTGATGTTGCACTNTCTAGTGGTTAAAAAAATAAAAAAAAAAAAATAAAAAAAAAAAAAAAAAAGAGAGAGAAAGAAAAGGAACAGAAGGGCTGCAGTGGAGCAGGTATCTCAGTGAGTAAAGCAGCAGATAGTAACTAACCCTAAAACTTCAGAGAGGCATCACTGACATGTAACTCAACATCTGCAGTATAAACTCAGTTTCTAAATTCACAAAAACTTTTGTATCCATCCATGTAGAACAGTTTATGTTGCTCAAGCACCAGTTTCCATTTTGACTAATGAAGAAATGAAAATGCAAGCTAACTCCAGACAACCAGCACACAAGTGAGCAAACTGCCCAACTGTGCCTTAATAAAGCTGCTTCTTCTCCCCTCGCTGCCTGCTTAAGTTCACTTGTTTTAGATGAGAACATGAAGTCACCAAAAGGCAGATTAGTTTCAAAGCTTCACAGCCTTTTTCCTTGGTTTTTTTTTTTTTTAATGATGGTGAGGACTGAGAGCCAAGCTAACAAACTCACCAAGAAAGAATAAACTGTCCACCCTGCCCAAAACAAAAATGCCTAGAACTTTCTCCCCTCCCTTCCTTCTTCCCTCTGTCCCCGCCTCCCTCCCCTCCCACAGTTCTCCCGCCTCCCCTGAGCCTGCGTTACCTAATTTCTACACAAACACGCAGTTTCTATAAGCATCACCTTCAAGCAGCGCTGGCTTTCTGTCCGATCACATCTTGGTTTAGGGGAGCAGAGGCGAAGAGCTACTACTGAGGGGTCTGCAAGGTAATCAACTTGTTGGATTTTTACTTTTTGTTTCTAATGCCTAACTAGTGGTTAACTAGATGGACCAAGAAAAATCTCCTGGCAAACTGTCCTGCTGGAATTTGTTAAAGTAGAAAAGCTTCAATACAAACTCAGAAAGAGATTTAAAAACATGTTGGCTTGCTTGCTTCCTGCAGGGAAACAGAGGCACTTTTTAAGATCTAATTTAAAATATATAATCATTAGAATTTCTTTCAGTCATGGGTGCCAGTTGTATGTGTTTAAATACACATATGCATTCTGATTTAGTTTCAGTTCATCACATTAGACAGGTTTAGCAAGCAGCAGTCCCCTGGGACCATGTTCCAGCTGTTTCACTCAGCTCCCCACCGGCTGCCTGTCTTTCTCTCCAGCCATACTGCTGCAAAATGCTCTGAATTCTTTGTACCTTCCTGTATCTTTTGCAGACTCTAAAATTGCCAAGATGCTTCTGATTCTTTCTCTGGTCACTGGGCTCACCCTGTCTGCCTCTGGTGTCATGACAGACAAGGAAACTGATCCACGCCAGGAGTCATTGCATGAAATACAGAAGCAAGTGAATGACCTCTGGCAGAATTTGCTCTACCCCGTAACACGTGGTAACGACACTGATGGGATGATTTACGCCACTTGTGAAATGAAGCCCAGCTCCAAAATAGATGCTGACAAGCCACAAGTGACTGGCCAAGTCTTATTCAAGCAGTATTACTCATATGGAAGATTGGAAGCCATTTTTTACTTGGATGGGTTTCCGCTGGATAACAATCAATCTAGTAGAGCTATACACATCCACGAGCTTGGGGACCTCAGCAATGGCTGTGATTCTACAGGAGGACACTATAACCCTTTCAGAGTCAACCACCCCCGTCACCCAGGAGATTTTGGCAACTTTCTTCCTAAAGAAGGCAAAATCAGAAAATACAAAACAAACCTCTTTGCCACCATCTTTGGTCCATATTCTATCATGGGCAGATCTGTTGTGATCCATGAGCAGGAAGATGACATGGGCAAGGGCAATAATAAGGCCAGTTTGGAAAATGGAAATGCTGGGAAACGTCTGGCTTGCTGTGTGATTGGGATAAGCAACAAGAACTTGTGGGAAGAGAAACTGCCTGAGATTATGGACAAGAAGAAGAGAGGGCTCAACAAAAGAACATACAGCCAGGCATAGGTGAAGTCCAAAACACCAGCTATGGCCTGGGCAGCACAAAGTAATTCAGGCTGTGCCGCCGCCCATTAAGATATATGGCTAAAGGATTCCCATTTGCTTGTTCCTCTATGAAATGCATATCGCTTTTGTAGAGCCTCCTTTCTGTAAGCCCATCAATAAAACCAGCATCAACTCAATATTGTGAATGTTTTCTTGAAGAAAAAAGATTCCCTTCTATGCAGTTTGGGAGTAGAATGCATGTAAGTAAGAGTACGGATGGATAGGGTACATGGGCTAAAGAATCTGTGTGCTGCAAGGGTCTCTTAAGGGATTGTTAGACACTAAAGGAAAAAGTAAGCTTTGCCTCTCATTAGGCACTATTCTGCAGTTAGGTGCCAACTTGAAAAGCAGAAACGTCTCTATGCTGTTAACAGTGTTGGGTGTTGTGTTGCAAGACCCTGGTAGTGGACTTCCCCTAGAAATAAGGGAAAGTACAGAAATTCCTGTGTTGAACTTCAGATCCCTCTACTTGTTTAAGTCTCCAGTTTGTGCCTGTTAGTAACAAAGTTATATACAACAGTTACAATCCTGCTTAGACAATGATGATAAAGTTAGCAGATCAGAGAGAAGTATTATTTTCAAAGCAAAAAAATACAGAGTGTGTTACTGTATACAAAACTGTAGGAAGTAAATCAGTCAGTTTAGGCTGGGAGAAGTGACAGTGAAAAGATCTAAAGATAATTTTCAGACTTAAAACTCTCACTTACTAAGGCTTTACTTTTTTAATTTAACACAACTCAGTGAGAATATTAAAACACCACCCCATGGCTATCATTCATCTGATACTAAGAAGAGAAAAGGAAACAAGCAGGTAGAACAAGTATATCAGGAAATTTTTTTATTAAAGATGACAAAATTTATTAATATAGTTTAACCATGTTGTGCTGTTAATCCAGGCAGCAACAAAAGAGTGGTTTGCAAATAAATTAAACTGCATAATTTAGAAAGCAAACTACAAAACAGAAGCTGGTAAACAAAATGCTATCTTTCAGAAATGTAGCAGATTTTCAACTTAATCTCAGTGAAGATTTTGAAATACATTCCTGAGCTGATAGGGATTAAAGAAATTCCACTGTCTTTATTATACAAATTCCCATATGCTTAAAAATAGTCTCGCTTAGAAAAGAAGCAGCATTCTAAAAGATGCTTCTTAATCTGTCATTTTCACACGCTTATTTTACAAATTCAGTGAACATCGTTTTTCCAATAACCACACCATCATATTTTAAAATTAAATCCCTCTCACAGATAATGCATGACTTCACTTTTAGGTAAGACAACATCCTTAAAATCAGTTTGTGAAATGCAGCTTCTCCATACCTCTGCCACAAAATTCCCTTCCCAGTTTGCTTTCCCAAAGCCCAACACCAAAAAGGCTTATATGTCTGGCTGTGATTTCTGCACTTGTAAAGTAGCTGAAAAAGGGAACACAGGTAAAACAAAACAAAACAAAACAAAACACCACCCCTCCAAATCTAAGTTTGTGTTGAATCCACAAAAAAACACTAGTTAAATTTACTGGGAGAAAAAAAAAATCATTGTTATTAAAGCACAACAATATCAATTAAAGCAATATCCAAGGAAGATACTGACAAGAATATTTGTTTAATTACTTATTACCTAGTGCAGCAACAATGTCTTACAAGTCTCCTTTCTTTGAAGTCTTGTGTTCCTGGGAGAAGGCTAAAAACGTAGCAAAACCACATTTGCTAGACCAGAAAGGAGAGGGGCAGTATTGCAGCAGTGGCATCACACTGGAAATGAGGTTTTCAGAGATCTGTGTATCTTACTGGACTTAAGTGATTGCAAAGGTTTAAGAATGGCATCTAAGAGGGAGAATGGTGTGAGGCCAATTACCAAGATGCCCTAATTGTTGGGTTGTACATCAGTATGCTCTCACAGAAAAGACATACTGAAAAGAATCAGCAAATGAGGCACTAAAAAGCTGTTGATCCAGCACTGCTTCAACCTTAGACCAAGCTCTTAATTTAACTAATAGCATTAACTGGCTGTTAAGGGACCATGAGCAAAATGCTCATTGGCACATCTCTGGGTCAGGAAAGACACAGGACAGGGAAATAGTAAAAGACCCTCAACATTTCTGAGCTCAACTATATGAAACCTTGACCTTCTTATTTGCTTGCCTCAGTTCTGACTGCACTGATATTTAGCTCTGTGCAGGATCAGTCTGTGAAAGATGGAAAGAATACATCTCAAATAAAATGCTACTTCATGTGACATTCAGGCATTAGAGGAAAAAATCCTGTACATTCTCCTGGAGATTTCAGTTCCTACAGCTATTTTTCTTCTGACTGTCACAAAAATGAGTCAGTAATGCAGTCAGTTACAATTACTGGGAACAGCTTAACACTCTTTCAAACACTTAAACTCTTCTTGGTTTTTTTTCAAGTAATGAGGAATTTTAACAGTGATCACGATAACAAAATAAAAACTTTTTACTGCTTCACGTCCCTAATATGCTTAAATATTTATATAACTTTCATTCCTAAGGACTGCTGCTTAACATCAGTAGAATGCTGCAATGTCCAATTATCCTTAAACACAAACATATTTGAGGAGCACTGTAAGTATGGCTTTATATCCTGCAGACAGACACTAAAAGGGTTACACAAATGCACCTGCTAGGGAAAGCACATGAGAACAGAGACAAGCCACATTTTTCACCTTCCGACTATCACTGCTTATATTTATATGTAATAATTTACATACAGCCTTTCTTCTGCTGAATACAAACCATTCATGGACTCTGACACCTTGATTATGGCAGCACCTGCTAGCTCATCTTACACACACAGAAGAGTTTGTCAGTACTGCTAATATAAACTCTATTCAGTAGCTGACAAGTGGGCTGTAAAAACTTGCAGCTGGCAGTTATTTGTCAAAGAAGTACTCAATCTGGGAGGGATTTTCCTTTTTATTAGTAGTATTTTATTAAATTTGTTTTAATTCTCTCTGATTGGTTTCAAGTTCTAGGAGTGAGAAATGAACATTTACAGACAATTAGGTCCCAAGCCAGCAGAAAAATGGCCTTGATGGCTGCTGGCCCATAGAAGCTCCACAGCTGCAGAGACTATTCCTTACGCTATAAACAGGAGAGGAAAGACCTGCCTCCCCTTCCCCAACAGCCGCTAACTTCAACGTTAAGTATTCCCTCGTTGCTGCCTTCCTAGAAGCAGTGGCACAGGTCCAGCACCAGGACCAAGCTAGGGAATGACACAGCAACTCCCTTTTCCCCAGTTATTATAGGAATGTTTTTCTATGACTAAACCTCTTCAAGAGAAGAAGTTTAATAAAGTGGCAACAATGCAAATAATCCTTCTATCATACCATAGACTGGTGAAATGGGAGGAAAGGAAGAGTTATCCCTAATTCCAAATAATAAGAAAATTAAAAAGACACAAAGTTCCTTTAGAAAGGAGAGCACAGATGGAGTAGGCTGAAATCTATCACCCATTAACTAAGCCCAAGGGCCTGTTCCAACTCATGGAAGTAGAGGAATGCAATGCCAGAAGTTGACAGAGCCAAGTTGTTGGTGAGGACATCACTGGTTCTCCTCTTGCTGTTTTCCTTGCTTTGGAATAGCATTGCTGTTTCTCAGGGTAAGACTTCTGGCTTCTCTGATGATGTTTCCTTCAGAGCTTCATTAAATCGGGCTCTCAGTATCTGGTGAAATAAGTCCCTTCATTTTCACGAGATGAGCTGGGAGAGGAAAGGAAAAATTTTGTACAGTTGACAAAATACAAAGGCATAAAGGTTTGTAATAAGAGAACTATCTATATACATGCAGGGATGGTTTTCAGAAACTTCCTGTACAGGAATAGTGATCTTATTCTAAGGATGTACTTACAGTCACTATATGTAAAGAGAAACAGAACACAGTCTGAAAAAGAAGAAAAAGCTCGCAGCCTTAAGATGTTGCTCAATTTATCACTCCAGATTTTTGATTCTTGAGAGACACTTCTCACCATAAAAATACAGTCCAGCACTAGGACCATACACGTTACAGGAGCCTAGTGATAACAAGATAAATCATTATCACTGGCCTCTTTGCTACACTAATGTAAACTACATCAATCTATACAGCAACTTCAAATCATTACAAAAAACCAACATGACTAAACCGCATCACTAATTCTTTCCCTTAGGTAATTTACAATTTTGGTACTCTACAGGCAGAACTAACAGAAAAACATCTTTCTTGAAGAATTATTAACACTTCAGTGTAAAATAATCAACCCTACAGCACAGTTTCACTGATCATATCTGCAACAGCACAGACACTGCACAAGGATTACAGTGAGATGCTCGAGGGCCTGGATTTCATACCTCAAGCCAAACTGTTATCCGAATATTCACGGTTTGCAGCAGCATCAGATGGTTTCTTGTTTTCAGATTCAGAGAGCTCCTCAAAGCTGTTATTTGTGTCTGCAGTTGTAACACTGAGCCCTCCATGCCTTCCAGCATCCTCAGTATGCACCACATGCATGGTGCTGCTATTTTGATCCCCTCTGTCATTTGGAATTTCACAATCTCTCTCTGAGGTTTTGTCATTGTCTTTCAGGGCCTCAGTTTCACCTGTTCGTTCATTCTCAGAGTTTGAGGGATCTGTGGGGTCAGATGGATCAGGGCTGGAAAGTGGGAACTCTGCCTCTGATGAATCATTAAGCTCTGTTCCAACTCCCACGTTCTGCTCCCCCACAGGAGCGCCTCCTCTTTTCCCTTCCAGTTCTGCAACTGTCAGTTTAATTATCTGACTTCCAAGCTTGTTTATGTCTTCTTCCTCAGAAGGTAGCTGGGGTAATGAAGGGTAAAAATGTTTATTTTGGTTTCTGTTATTTAAGTTTGTTCCCTCTGGAGCCAGGGACTCACTTGCAACAGCGTAAGTTTCATCATGTTCTTCCTTCTGTTCCGCTGAAAGAGAAATGGAACAGCAAGATACTTGAGTCAGTTGGAGGCATTTGTTAAATATCTTATCTGAAGAATATTACTACCAGTGCTGGACCACAGGGATGTTTATCTCAGGAAGGAATTTTTAAGAGTGCTTCCCTCTCCCTCCTCTTTCTTAGACAATAAACAATCAACACTAAGTTTCTTGCTGGATCTGGCCCTGTTTTGGATTCTGTCTTTCCCTAATACCAGCAACTCTGACAAGAGTCAGACAGTACCGTACTGTAGAACAGCAAGGTCAGGCAAACTTTTTCAGAGGAATATCAACTCCAAGCAAGGCACTTAGCTATGGAAACTTTTGGCACAGTCAGTTTCAAGGGTTAACACGAGCTCCATTTATTTGGAGCTTTTCACAGTCTTTCATCCAATAATGAAGTGTTGTTATTGGTCCTGCAACATTTCTCCAAACATAGAAGATTATTGGAATTGAAAATAAGCTTGCGAATTTAAGTAAGAAAAATTAGGAAATGCCAAAAATAAGTCTGCCTTGAGAGCTTAATATTACTCTTGTGCAGATGCATTACCTTTTAGTATATAAGAATTTACTCCATTCTCTCACAGGAATCCTGCCTCACACAAGGATGAGACTGCCTGGCTGCAGAGGACCAGCCTACTGTCTCTATCAGACCTGCCTCATTTAGAATTTGGGAGGTACTGAGTGAATGAGAGAAGGGAACAGGCACTCTTACTGCCATTAACGAAGCTAGGAATGCAGCTCTGAAGAGCAGGAATTTAAGTCTGTGGAAAAGGCAGGGATAAATTAACTTTCAAAAGGTGATCACCCACTGGATCTAAGCCTCATTATCTGAGAAGTCAGCTGGAAAACTAGGAGCTTGATGTGCAGTACTGCTCTGCTTGTGCTGTACATCAAAGTGCTCCAAATGAGCCAAAATGTATGTACCTCAAACTAGCACTCAAAATTAGCAGGGACTGTACCTTACTCTTTTTATGCCTCAGTTTCCTCCCTCTTACAGCAGGATAACTCCAACCTATCACCTTGCTACAATTTTCTGAAGATAAATTGTCTCAAAGCACTGAATCACCAAAGAAAAGTTCATAGAAGAACAGCACTGTTTTCTTCAGGGAATGCCTGAAACAGTGCCCAGGCAATACAGCAGGGACAAGGCATTCAACAGTGGAGCGGAAAAACCCCGAATAGTTGTTCATTAGCAGCTGTGATGCTCAAGCACAATCCCTCCCACGACACTATCCACCCTGGGCATCGGATAAAGTGAGATTTGGTGGCACAAGACAGGCTTTAATTCCTATGATTGTACTCTGTCATTATGCGTGTTCACACAGGAACTGCGCAGTAGACCCTACAGACATCCACCATGCAGCTTAACTGAAACAATGATAACAAGTACAGATTAAAGGAGGCTTTGATGAGACCAGGGTAAGCAGATAGACTGGATAAAAAAAAGCCTGAAAAAGCCCTCTGATTATCTACAGATCTAGCTAGAGCAACACTTGATGCATTATAAAAAGTTCTGATGAAGAATAAATGTTCGTTCAAAAGCTAAAAAGATCTCTTGGGTCAAACAGGCACCAAATATCAGTGCTACTCTTTAAAAGACCGTAAGTGACCAATGTGACATGAGCCCTAATACGTAATGGTAAGTAAGAATTTAATTTCTATTCTGATTATCAACTGTTCACTCAACTGGTCATTTAATTAATAGGAAAATAAGAGTGGTTTTGTTTTTATTTCAGTAATACTTTAAGCCAAGAGCATGTTTGATGAATTAAGGCAGACGAACACACTCCTATGTTCTTCCCAGTTGCCAAGATCCCCCAGAATTTGGAGGTACATAGTATAGATGAAAAATGGCAGTATGCATCAAGTTCCTAAAGCTCAACAGCAGTTATTCTCTGGTGCAGAGTGGTACAAAAGGCACCAGTGTATCACTCCCATACAGATGCCGACTGCAGAGGAGTTGTGTGACTCCAAGCACAGGGATATGCCCCACAGCTGAAAACACACTGCTTCCTTTCCAGGCTTTGAAGGGAAGATGGCAGCCCCAAACATCCTTCAGAAAAAGTATCTGGAGCAGCAGAACAGGTTATTGTTGCTTCACCTACTGCTAGAAACTATGGTGTCCCCTGCACAGCTGGTCAAATATGTGCTCATCTATATCACCAAAAGGTTGGCCCAGTTTAATTATCACAGAGGTAACTTTTGTCTCAGTTCTCACTGCAGGTTATCAGGTATATTGGTACACAGGCAAGGGAAAACCCAAGCTGTTTGTGCAGGCAGAACAGTAATTTCTTAACCTACTCCAGTTTAATGACAGAATTTCTGTGATTAACCTTGGTTCTCATTATGGTCATGGGACAAAGAGGAGGAAAGATGGCCTACTGAGAGCTGATTCTTCCTATGACTGCCACAGATCTAATCCTTGTCTGTCTTTCCCTATCCAAGGCTGTTCTGCTCTTCTCTTCCCCTGCCTATCTTTCTGCTCCTGCTCTATATCCCTTTATTTAACCAGTCCCTACACTCACTGTGCTCACTTCTGATCCACCTTTCAATATTTTTGAATCACATCTTGCTTTCACTGCCAGCGTTCTGATTCCTCACTCCTGTGCTCTGACCTCTGCTCAGCCACATGCAGGTCCCTCCTCACTCAGACTTCCATTGACTCTGTCAATCCCCATCTACTCCAGTCTTCCCACCACTTGAGAATCCCAATCTTGGCCTTTCTTCCCTCTCTGCTCCAGGTTTTGTTCCTGCTAAGTTTACTTTATCTCGAAGGAATGGTGCATACAGAGTTTTACCAGCACTGGTGGCACAAAACAAGCTCAACAGAATCATTGGTTTGTTTTTAGCAGATGAGAATTGTAAGTGAATCATGTAGAATGAGGTGGAAACTCCAGACTGTTTCCTCAGGCTGGAAACCTTTTCACTAGACTTCAAATTCCTATAATTATAGAGTAAATGCTTGCATGTTTGGAAAAAAAATGAAACAAATTATAACATAAAAAAGACAAAAAAAGCCCGCCAAAAACCCCATGTGGTCATCAGTATTTAAAACAAAAAAGAAGTTATTTGGCTGTCTGAAAAAAATCAGCTGACGTAGAAAACACAGCGTGGAAAGCTTCAGCCCAGAGCTAAGGTTTGGCAGTGTTACAAAGCAACAGCAGCAGGGTCTGATGAGATGTGACAGGCCGATCAGACTGCCTGTCCGATCAGCCTGTAATCACAACCGTAATACCAGCCTCACCTAAGACAAACGTGGAAAGAAAAGAGCATAATGCCACCAAGTAAATACTTCCAGTAACTGCAGATTTAATTAAAAATCAACAATTAAGTAGGTAAAAGAATTAATATTTATGAGTTATTATTACTCACCAGAGAACTATTCATTACAGTTTCACTTCTTATTCTTAGCAAAAATATCAGCTGATCAAGATTATAAAAAAGATCAGTCTGGCTGTCACATATTATCAGATAATGACATGGACTATAAAGTCAAAATTAAGCCATCTATTTAGTTTCAGGACTAACAAATAAATTGTTTATGATGCTTCATGGTTAGCTGAGAAAGATCTGGGCATATCATAATGTTATGCCCATGAAAGACCTTATCCAAATGCCAATAAGCAAATATAATAATCCATCTCCCATCCATTACAAAAAACTAAGGAAAAAAACATCAAGGTTATCAGCAATTGTCAAATAAAGATAAGCCTGACTTTGAAGAGATGTTAACACTTGCTATTGGAAGAGGATTTTAAACCAAACACGTGTAAGACTATAAAAAGAGCAGTCAATTTCTCTGGGAAAATGAGTTAGGTTTTTCAATTTACCATGTGCAATCAGGAAGCCATTCATCTAGACGTCACCTATAATGCAGGAAAGTGCTAAACCAGTTCTACAGACTGCTTCCTACTGTGCATTTTAACTGAGGGAAAAAGTGCAGGAATCAGTTAACTGTAACACAGATGGCATGAATAACTTCTCACAATATCAAGTTATCTGGCAGGAAAATTCTTTGAGGTGTAAGACCTGATCCCTAGCCCTGTGCAATCTATTCAATAGTAACTTTTCAGTCATTTCTTTGCTATTTGTATTGGGACCATCTATCTGTTTTACTTGTGGATGATGTATTCAGTCTCTGTGACCACTGAAACTTTGCCTTCTGCTATCCCAGCATGAAAATTGATTACATTTTATTTGGAAAGAAATGAGTGCTCAGCTCCCATCATGTTCTTACGTTCCAGGTGCTCACCTTGTACTTCAGTTCTCTGTGGCTTATCAGCAAGCGCCAACAACGGTGACCTGGAGCGCTGTATCACGGGTAGGGTTGGGTCACTGAATGTTATCGTATCCTTCCCACCTGGAACAACCACAGTGTTAGAGCTGCTAGTTCACCAATTGCAACTATTATGCACCAATGATATTCAAACATACCCTACAAATTTTTAACAATGTTATTGAAAAGTACAGAACAGGAAAAGCATCTCAAATGATCCTTTCACAGCATGGAAAAAAATACTCTGTACTGGAGCCAGAATATGCAAGGCAAAGGCAGAAAAGGTGGATGTTTTTGTCTGCAGTACTGAGTAAAGGCCAGATTTTGAAAGACCAGTTGCTGTATGCAGCAAATTGTATTAGCAATTAGTGTTCAATTAAAAATATTAATAACCAGATTATACCAAAGTAATGGATCACTTGCATACTATTACCAGCAAGTGTTCAGCACTGACTCTTTACTCTCTATTATTCTCTCATGTGATACAAGCAGATTCACCATTATGTAGCTTAACACTTCAGACTTAGATATTATCGTGCAATGCTTCCTTAAAAAAACCCTAAAAACTTAGCCAAACTAAGAAACTGAGGGAGCAAACAAGTACAGATTGCTGGGGAACAGGAGGGATTCTAATCTGAAAATTCCATAAACATTTCTGAGCATTTTCATTTTAAACCAAATGGAAAAAGGCAATTTTCCAGCTCTTTTGCAGACAAAATAGTGCAAGAAACCCTTCATCAGAGGACTCTGCTGTAGATGCTTAGTCTTTACATATCTAAGCAATGCAGAAAGCAACACCTGCAGATCCTTTAGGAAGTCCTCCACTATTCAGGATGCTCATGTTTTTAGTGACTGACACTACCTTAAACCTAAAGGGGAAATGGCAGGAAATGTGCAAGATCAGCTAAGCGTGGTGCTTGTGTGGCCTCCAGAACAAGTGCCAACTGATAAGTAATGGCTGGGGAGGCAGCAAGACACTGCTCTATTTATCTCCATGAGAACCAACACTTATGTAACAACTGCTTTGCCCCTCTAAATCTGTTTGTATGTTTCACCTTAAGGCAACATCCTAAATCTAACCACCCATCCAAGAAAAAAAGACTTTCAAGAGAGCACCAGGTCAGGATATACCTGGAATAAATCCAGCTCTGAGAAAGTTCTGGTGCAGACTAAGGAATAACGAAAGTCAAGCTGTTCCCATGGAGTCTAACTGGACTACTCCAATCCCTAACTCCTTTTAAAGGCACTGGCTGCAAATACCTTGATCCTGAAGGTAGTAATGATGTGTTTATACCCTTGCCATGTCGGGCAATACACTGCAGCAATATGAATGCAATTAATGCTTTTGAAGCATGGATCTTGTCAAACTTAGATCCCCCTGTCAAGTATGCATCAGAATTCCGCCTTTGCCAGACCAGTAATAAAAACCAGTATTAACTAACAGCAAAGAGGACAACCCTCCCACTATAAGACAAAATTAATTAAAAACATAAAAGAAAGCAAAACAAATCCAATCAATATTTCAAAATGCAAAAGATTCTAGATGAATGTACTTTCCTGTAACAGTGAAGGAATTTTGTGTTGGAAGAACCAAATCATACAGGTAACTTGTGGTATGAAAACACCCAAGAGATATTCACACACAGCCAGAAGCAGCCACATATCCAAAAAGATACGGAAGAGTCCAACAGAGGAAGTAAAAAGATGATGAAAAAAAGAACTGGGTAGAGGTTTTAATACGAAAGTAGAAAGCAGAGGCTTTTTTATTTATTTAATAAATAAAGTGAAGCCTGAGCTGAAGTCCCTGAAGATTGCAAGACAAGCTTCAAAAAAGGTACTTCTTGACTTCCAGCCAGCATTTACACAGTAAACACATTTACTTTCACATTTTTCTCTGAAAACCAGCCTGGTTACAGAAAATGAAGCTAAGCTCAGTATCCACACATCTTAACAATAGATGTGGCCCAAAGAGTCTGATGCATATTTATTTATTAACAGCGGTTCACATCCATTCATGAAGGAGGCACGTAGGGGTACTGCTGCACTGCATTCTGTGAATCGTGATCTGAAGTTGGATTACACACAAAGAATTTCAACTAGCTGCTGTGTAAGCTCAATTTCATAACTTATATAGCTTCATGTTCCTCTAATGAATTTTTCAAGGACTATAGTGAAAAGTACACAGATCTCAAAATACATAAAAGTTTTCAGTAGTAGTAAATTTTTCATTTTCTTCTCCAGGGTTGGGTATTCTCTTATAACCTCTGCTGCCCCCTATGCCACTGTAACTGGCTACAGCCACAGCGGCTGCAGAGCCCATTAATTCTACCTTGCTCTGCTGATTACTGCAGGGCAAGAGGCAGCACCAAAACTCTCTTATCATCCCACACAGAAAAAGGCTGAGTCATGGTTGGCTCTTTCTTGGACTTTTTTCCAGTGGAAAACTGGAATTTTCAGGAAATGATAGATTTAAAAAAATTACAGAATTACTTATCTGAATGTCTAGTGACATCACATTGCGAAATGAATAAGATGGTGTTTATTATGTACCATGATTGAATACATTTAACTTATTTGTGTGCACATTTCAACCACAATGTAGCCAAGGCAAAGCAAAGAATTAAATGCTTTTGTGAACATCACGTTCTCTGCTTCCTTCTCAAGGGAAATAGGATCATAAAAAGAAAATCAAAGCCAAATCTATGCCCAAAGTTGCTTTCTTTTCAGCAATGAAAATGAATCTCATGAGAGATTCATGTAACTAAAGCCCATTTTCTAAGCAGGGCAGTATGAAGTCTGGTAGGCAGAACTTCCACAGAAAATGAACTATGCTACTGATTTCACCTTTTCAAAAATTAAATATGCACTTCCTCTTGATTAGCTTCCCCATAGTTCATTCATGGCCTTCTCAAAAAGCCTTTTGTTAGGTGACAAATAGGTCACCTAACAAAAGGCATTCAAGATCTTTCTTCAGTAGGATCAAGTATATTAACAGCACTTGGAAGATATTATGATCATGGTGACAGTGGATGTTATAAATGTTATATAAACAATGATGACTAAGTAGGAACATTAACTTCAGATTAAAACCCTGCAATTTATAATGTGCATTTCTTTCAGTGCTAGAATGAACATCAGCTTTTATCTGCATTTTTTTTTCCAGTGACAAAAAATTCCACTCACAACCAAATATCTTTTCACTCTGGATTTAAGACTGACTAGATGAGATACTCTCCCTGTTCTGCTCCTCACCCAAGCCAACATTCAGCTGCAGAATCCATTCTGGTATTCCCACACTATTTGTTACACACTGCTGTTTTATGGAGCAGAAGCTTTACACACTCTGAAAAGAAAACTGGTGACCCACTAGGTGTTGCAATGCTCTTTTTGACCACCTCAGGATTAGACTGCACTTGGAAACAAAGTGCACTCCTGATTTAAAAGGCAAGGAAAAAAATAACCAAAATCTCATGGCTCAACAGAACTCACAATCCAGTGTAAAATTCCTTTAAGAATATTTAAGATCATCCTCTCTTACTATTTCCCTTAATTCAAACGAATTTTCATGTAGAGCAGACTCTATTTCTCCTGTGGTCATCTAACTCATTTGACTGAACATTTTAATCTGCTGGATATAAAAATGTTCGGATAACATTTCCATTTATTTACATGCAATGACAATATTTAACGTACTGCTAACATCAGTTACTAAAAATATATGTTAAGCAGAACCTACTCCCAAATCCCACTGAGACATTGTAGCTCAGGCCTTCAGGCAGCAAAAGAAAGGAAGGAAAGAGACAGTTGTTATTGTATAAACATTAATTTGACGTTTTACCTACATAGGTCAATATGGTGCAAGAAGTTCCCACTTCCATTTTTAAAAATACATTTTTCAAATGTGAGAATGCTGCAGTTATTAGTGTAAAAATTTAATGGAACGATAGTTTTGAAAAACAAAACAAAACAAACAAACCCCTACAGTACCTTGAACTGGTGAGTTTGAGAGACATGTTTGTAGTCATGTACTAAACTGAATTAGCAAGGTCTTAGACAAACATTTCACCTTCATCTCTTGGAGAATGTGGGGAGGGACAAATGCACCAAGTACACTACACACGTTAGGTGACTAACTGTGGAATAATCCATGGAAACAGATTTGGACCTCTAGTTCTGGAAAGAGTCAAGCGGGACTGAGAATGCCCAAACAGGCAAGCTGAAGTGGAAACACACCACATCAGCCCAAACAGCTGAACAGCATAGGTTTGTTACCAGGGCTTTTCAGCTCCATCAAATGTTTTCTTCTACATGTAAACGTTAGGTGGAAAAAACAGAGCCAAAAAACTAGAAGCCTAACCACTCTCTCCCGCTCTTACTAGCACTGATAAAGAACCTGTAAACAACAAAGCCTAATGATGCAACACCACCAACAAAGTAGCATAATTTACGGTGGTTACAGAAGACACAATTAGGTGCAATGGGAAGAAAAAAAGCAAAAACTAAATGTAAATTAAATATTGCACATTTTCCTAACAACGACGTCTATTAGGAAGCAGATTAATCTCCCATTACTTGAGTAATTCAAAACCAAATACAATACTTAAGACATTACAGGGAATAAGCCTGTTCTGGAGAGATGGAGTAGAAAATTTAGGACCATTTACATTTCCAGTTTCTAGGAGTTTATGATTCTACAGAAAAGCATTTTAAAAACAGTTAAAAAAAATCCATGGAAGTTACAAGAAGTACAAAATTAATAAATAAAATTGGCTGAAAAACATAATGGCCAATAACCTGTGTATCATTTTATGCAATGTTTAAATAAAATAGTTCACTTTTATTTTGCCTGCTGTCTATGGAAATAATTTGATCACTTCAATATTTAAACCTTCTTTTTCAGCACTTTTCATGTTATTTTAATACATACTTAACAGTTTACAAAGTCTAGTGATTTCTGCTTTCCACTTAATATTTATTAGATATTTCTAATTTTGCAAATGTGCTGAAAAGAACATTCACAAAATAACTGTCATTAAAAAAAATTACAGCCACATTTCTCTTAAATGCAAACATCCCTTGAAAATGAAATAATGCAAGCTGTTCTCTTGAATTTTTACTAACCTGGAAGACTCCATAAGCCAGCAATTTCCAAAGTTCTTAATTTCTTTTCTAGTTCGGCCACTCGATTACCTAGAATTCTTTGGAGAAAGAATAGTTGTTGTACCAAGGTAACCAAAGCCCAATTACTTATATGACTGCAGTCGAATTTTTGAATTGCTGCTTAACGAGTGCAGTAAACCTATGTACAGTCATCTCTTTCACTAACAGCAATGGACAACCTCCCCCAGAGTTAAAAGAAAATTAAATATATTTGTCTAATCTATCCCATGCTTTTAAAAAAGCAAAAGGCCTAGGATGTACTGGACATTTAACCTTTGCAGTAAAGGCAAAGAAAAGCAATTCACAATATTTCTATCTTCTTGCCTCCAAATATCACTTTATTTTCTTTATAGCTAAAACCAGAAGGTAAAAGCTACAAAGACAAAATAAGGAAAACTCAAGACAGCATCTAAATTGATTTTCGAGTTCCAAGACACAATTTTTGCTAGTCCTTTATTCAGGGAGTTTTCTCTATCACTAAGATTGCTTAAAATGGCAAAAAATATTTTTTCTACCACACCTTTTTTTAAGCATTGAACTGCTTTCCACTTTACTAAAAAGCTTCAAGGTCTTTAGTGCCTTTATCACCCACTCTTAGTTTTCACTGCATTTCTTGGGTCATCTCTTCTTTTGTATCTGATTTCATACACAAATACTATTTGCAGTTAGCTCTCCTGCAGGATTTAACTTTAGGTCTTAATTCTCTCCCCACATCAAATGAGAGATTTCTATCTTGCAAAGAAAGCTCTTTTCTCCAGTGAATGTTTGCAAGTGTTTCACAGGCACAGCAAGTCTGCTAGAGTAAGAAGTCTTTAAATAAATCCCAAACAATGCTCAGTAGAGTGACAAACCTAGACAAGGCAGCAATTCTAGACATGACAGCAGAGATTATGGACAGCAAGTTTTACTCATCAAATTACAGCAACAGGATAAGTCAGTTAAATTTGAACTGAATGCTGAGAAGCAGCATATCCCACCCCAGCAAGGCAGTAGTACCTTCCCGTGCACACCAGAGCTGTGTAATACTGCACTGCGAGCTCTCCAGCAAGGGCTTTGTGTGCAGACATTTGAGCACACTGGGAATGTCATTACTGACAAGATGGGAGATTCTGGGAAGGATATGAAGAACAGCACACCCAGCAAATATCAAAGGGGCTAGAAAAATTGATTAACAAGGACTAAGTATTTTTGAAATCTCTACTGTGAGGCTTTGCTATGACACAATAAAAGCCTATAAGTACTTTAAAGATTACAAAAATATCAAGATGAGAGACAGAATGTAAAACAGAAAGAGAAAGCTTACAATAAACATCAAAGAAAGCATTGAGAGGTACAGGGGTGTGTGTCAACTAAAAAGAACAGTCCATCACATTCAGAAGCAGAGGAGAAAAGACATTTTAAAGCAGTTATGTTTATTTCCCCATTTAAACTCAGTAATCCAGTAGGTTAAAAAGGTTAAGATGGATCTACTGCTGTCTTGTCCAATTAAAAGCAAAATTATTCAAGTCTAGATTTCACTTTCAGAATGCTTCCATCTGGTTTGAGAAACTCAGCCTCAATAACTATTTTCATAACCCTGATATCCAGCAATTGCGCTCTGCAGTACAAGACAACAGCTGACAGCAAAAGGCACGGAGCAGCTTTCAGGAAACTCCACCTTGCACACTGGGAGCCCATTCCCACCTTCCTGCCTAGGGCCTCACCAAGGGTCAGCTAAAGAATGTGGAATTCCCTAGGCTTAGAGGAGCAGGGAACAGAGAGACACGATGCAAGACTTCTTCCACATCATGTTAGTTCTGGCAGGGAGCTGGCAAAACAATGCTGATTTGGCTAACGATTGTCACAAAAAAGGAGTCAGAAGTTTAGCACTGCTATCATTATTATTCTTGTAAGTAGCTCGCCACTAGTTCCAGGGCAGAAAACAGGGGAAGGATGCTGCCCTCCCTGCCAGCTAGCCATACCACAGAGGGAACTCAAGCCTCTGTATAAAGTTATTGCTACTGCTCCTGTTATTCAGGTAACAACAGCAAAGTCACTTCTATTTATCAGCTGTACCACACTATTTCTAAAGGTTTTGGAGAGAATATATCCTGATAATACCTACTGAATCCTCAGAAAAGGCACTGAGTTATTTTTTAACCTTTGTTGCAGGTTGTCATATATAAGGATCATGTTGCATCTCAGAACAATGGTTGGCAACAGTAGAGGACAATATTTAACCCCACTCCTTTCATTCAGGAAGAGAGCAAAATACATTCAGTGAGGAGTATGATTCTAGTTTACATAAAAAAACCCATTATCTCAAGACAGGTATGGGAGAAACAAACCCTAAATAAAGCTGCAAGTTCTTATAGAAATAATTTTTGAAAGATAAATGCATAAGCTATTCTGAACACAATGTGGTTTATCACATTTCTTCCTTTCCCCTGAGACCTCCAGATAATTTGCCCCCTCCATAAATGCTGTGGGAAGACTGAGCTGTGGTAGCCTGGGTAGGCCTACCTGGGTAGGTATTTTTAAAGGGGCTGCATGGGTTGGTAGCATCCATTTCCCTAATCTCTTTTTTTATCTCTAGACACAGTGGACCAGATCGTTCAACTAAAACAGAAGGATCATGTCACACACACAGGTGCTGATAGTTATTTCCATTGTTCTCTGGTCCTGTGTCTAATGCAACAAGGGAGTTAGTATAAACCTCCCTCCAGGACAAGGTTTTACAGAAATCTGTTGTTCATGTAACAGCAGCAATGCTCCCACTTGACTCCAGAAGCTTCTTTCTGGGTCTCTTGTGCTTTCCAACATACATGGCCATAATCTGAAGGGAGCTGTGGTGATTTACAGCACCTGAGCTCCCTTCACCTCACTTTAATTTAGAACTTGCTACGGAAGACACATACCCTCATACAGACACCATCACCTAAATGCCTGTAAATAGGCCTGTCATGGTCCCGTATCTAGCTCTATGCGTAACATGGAAACATGTGCTCAAGTTACAGACTGACACAATCCTTTTTCTAATTTTGGACATGACTGAACTCGCCCAAGTTAGAAATGCTAAAATTAGTGCAACATGTCTAACCACCAGAGCAGCTTTTAGGCTGATCCAGCTTGCACAGGTGCTGGCAATTGCAGGAACAAATTGCACTAAAAAGAGCATCTAATAAATGGTTTATTGCTGGTAGAATAAAAAAAAGGATGTTTATCCATTTGCTAAGCAGAGTTAGAACCATTTGGTTTTGCATTTATGTAACTGTTTAATCTTGCAACACACTACTGCATACAGAACTAATTTACAACTGCCTTTTCAAATTAAGCTAATGGACTTCTGAGGAAAAACACAGGACGTTATTTGAACTTAGCGTTGGTAGCTACCAACAACCTTGGAAAACAATCTGTTTTCTTCCCCAACCAATTGTGTATTTCTGAAAACTGGGGCTAAGAAAATAAAGGCTGGATTTAGCCTACTTGTTCCTAGGCACATACTCCCATGGTTCCTTTTATCATGCCACATCTTTAGAAGAGTGGCAATAATAGTAGTGTGTCTTTTCCAAGAACAAGGGGCAATGGATGTTTTTAACAACAGTGTAACAACAGAAAGCCAACTTCAACAGAACATCCAAATTCTAATCTACATTAAAAAAATCCATTGTCTTCTTATTGCTTCAGTTATTCAGAAAGCAAATCCACCATTCTGCTATTGTAAACTTATACAGTCAACTCTCAATCTGCAAGCAACCAAAGAGGTCTAGACCTCCGAGTTGGTTAACTGTATGGAGGAAAGTAAGTTTACATGGTCTGAAAAATCTCATTTACTGATAGTGAGAGAATCACTATTAGGTCATTCACCTATCAAATATCAAATGCAGAATTTCCTCCATGAAATGAAACAACCACTCCAAAATTTCATATTCTTTCCCCAATAAATCTCACTTTCTTCAAACAACCATTTTGTAAAGGTAAGTGAAAGGGTAAATGTGTCCTCCAAACATGCTCTTTGCACAGGGAAAGACTTCTACCTTCTGGTTTATGTAAAACTTTTTGTCACTACAATTCTCTCTAGCCTCACATCCTTCTCAGCTTCCTATTTTGAATGCAGAAGCAAAAGAATGCATCTTCTACTAGTACCTGTCCACTTAACTTGTGCACTGACTGTACTCCCATATCTAACCTTCTCCAACAGGTGGGCAGTTTCTTCCCCATTTTCACAAGTCAGCAGACTTTTAACTTTTTACATGGCAAATAAGTGCCCCCATTTATTTGCATCTCAAATAAAGGATGTTTATCCTTGATGTCCTACCTGCATTTCCCTTTTCCACATTAAATTTTTATGTCTCAGTTGTTTTCACTTGTAGTGGTTCCCATTCCTCCTAGCTCCTTAATAGCATCTTTAATCCACCTAAAGCCAAAAGTGACAAAAAGAATGAGAATACTACATAGGAATATTTTTGAGGCTCTTCACTCAACTTGATCAGGAGTTATCTTTCTTTTTTTTTTTCCCTGAACCATCCAGAACTGAATATAACACTACAGTTCTGAGAACACTCCTGACCCTGGACTGATATGGACTGTCACTTGCCTCTAAGACCTGATCTTCCTTTGGCCACAGAATAGCAGTTTTTGCATATATCCAATCTCTACTCTAATGGCTATATGTGACCAGTTGGGCATGCAGACATAAGAACCCTATCTCCTTGTGTGGGTTATCTCAAGACAACCCATACTCAGTAGTTGAAAGCAGAAAGAGTGTTATCAGAAGACAATCATTGCAATGATATTTGAGAGCTGCAAGAGACTGCATATCACCAAACAGAAATACAAAATTGAGAAAGAACTTTGCAGAAAAAGAAAGGTTATGCAAAATAAAACACTGGGTAGTGATATAGTATCAGGATGTAAAAGGCAAAGATTGGTTACACCGGGAACAACAAAAGTTGTTCTCTGGATGTTTTCCTTCTGATGTTACATTAGCAGTAAGAAGGGAGTAAGCAGGTGTTAGCCCTTCCTTAGCACTGCTCTGTGCAGCAACTCCTCTTGCATCACAGGACAAGAATTGACTGAGCTGCCATCAGTTAGATCTGGGCTACATTTTCACTTTATTCTCCCTTTAGCTGATTAGGCATTCGTTGTCTCAAGAGTATTAAGAGTGGCTATAAAATGCTCCTCCACTTCTGTTGCCACATCACTAAGAATTATGCAATGGAGTCTGCCTACTATCTAAGTTATCAATTTTCAAAATGAATCATCCATTCTAGTGTAATACAGTTACTTCAGTACTACTTTTTTCGGGAAAGACGTCTGGCTGTTGCTGGCATCTGGCCCTGATGTGTCTTTGAGAAGCCTGAATAACCTCTGATTACCAGTAGTGACTAAGGGTTAAAAAAACCCCAAAAAACAAAACACAAAACAAACAAAAAAACCCCAAAAAACCAAAAGAAACCCAAACCAGCAAACCCCCCCCCCCAAAACCAAAAAGCCCACCAACAAAAAAAGAGAGGGGGTGAAACTGAGCACAAAATCAAGGAACACTTCCTAGCTCTAATTTTTTATACACTGTATAAGGACAATAATATCAGAATGTCAGAAAATGTGTCAAAAATTTTTATATTCTGCCATGATAGGAACTGTACAAGTGACAAAGAATTCTACTGATGAGCGGAAGAGCTACGAGTAAACAAATTCTCCTTTAAAGTTCAGTTCAGATTTTATAAGAAAACTATAAAGGAGCAATCTAACTGTGTTTATCTCCTTCAACTTCTACCAAAGTAACTACAGGAGCAACAGGTATTACCTGTATGACACAGGCCACTGAGTGTGTGTCAAATGTTACATTAAGCCTTTCAGACTCTTTCCTAGGAGCAACACTTACTAACCTCACCACTGTTCCATTAGAAAATTCCTACACTGACAGCCAATTACCACATATCTTCTCTCCAGTTCAAGGGTGTTCTTCCTCCCAGCAGCTTTTCTTTAGCTGTCCCTACAGATTTCCTGCTAGAAGTCTGCTCTGTGTTATTACAGTTTGTCTTAAACCCGAGTAGCAAACCAATCCTTGCCTAGCAGAGGCAGACAGGTCTCTGTTTGCCCCAGAATTTAAGATAAAAATGTAATTTTTCTCAGATCACATATCTGGTCTTAAAAGCTGAAGAACCCACCACTTAACCATGATGAATTTTCTGTGAAAATGGATCTTCCTTTCCATTTCCCTTAAATTTTCTCCAAACTAACTTTTCCATAGCTTGATATTTTACTTACAAGTCATGCCACCTACTTGTTGGTTTGCCTTTGGTGTTGTATGACCATGTTTTTTTCATGGATGGTTTCCAGTAATGCAGTGGCCAGTGATTTGAGATCTGAAATGGATTGTGGTGTGGCTGGTAGGCTACATCCATGATCCTCCGACAACAACTCTTGGACTATAATGTTAAAAACACAAATGAGTTTTGGCTTCTCGTGCACAGAGATGCAACACAAACATTTACTTAGCATTAAGGAACTATTCCAATTACTTAAATGAACACATATATTTTTCCTTCAATTAACAAACAAATCCTAAAGACCAGAACTGTAATCTCTAGCTGGAAGAAAGATGGTGGCTTTCCAAGCTGATTGTTATTCCACAGCAATAGCCAGAACAAGTCCAGGCAGACACATCTTATATTAACTTGATTCTGCTTTTGGAAAATTCTTTGTGTTCAGAAGGATACAAAATCATTCTTCTACAGGCCTACAAATTGGTAAAAACTGGTCATTAAACCCAAAGGCTCCAAGGAATATTTTATATTATTTTTGAGAACCATTATATCCTTCAGGTTATTTAAGACTGATGTGAAAACACAGTCACCCACGAACTCTTCCTCTGCAACATAAGAGTCTGTACCTTTCAGCCAAATCAGAAAGTTCACTAGTATCATTAAAATCTGTAACTAGAATCTGGCTCTGCTTTTCTACATAAATATATAGATATAGATATATGTACATGTATGCAAGTACATGGAGAAGAGGATAAAAGAGAAGTCAAAACCAAAAAAATTAATTTCAACTTACCATGACACTTACTACTGATCTCATGTGTGTGTATGAATATACCTACATTTAAACAGTAGGGTGGCAACGTATACTGTTTGCTTCAAAGAATTTTCTCATTCCCTTTCTTTCCTAATCTTGATATTTTCTTTGAAATGGGGAAAAGAGATTATTCCATTTTGCTACCCATGAAGAAACATGGGACACAAAGATTTCTTGTAAAACATCTGAAAGTAAAAGCTTCCAAGAACAGTAGCAGAAAACCTGACTTAATCCACCACCCCGTATATTTTTCGTTAGAATGTGAATTGTGACTGCCATTGTTACCAAAGAGATGAATAAAGAAGTGATTTGTCAGGGTCTAGAGAGTAAAGAAACATTTGATAAAACTAATGGGGGAGAGAATGAATGGCAAAGGAATTAACAAAAGAAGAAGCAGTAATCCAGAGGCAACTTTTATATTGTGAAGTCAACTGAGAAGAGGACAGAATTAGCACATAATAATAAACAAGGAAAGAGAAGAGAGCTTTTGGTTTGGTTGGTAAGGAAAGGGTTACTGAAATTAAGAGGTTAGATGAAAGGAATTCAATGAGATATGCAACACCATGCTGCATTTATGCAATACCTTGCTTTGCAGAAAGGACTCCAGTCAGAGCACTGCTACTGGATCTACTATGAGTCTTTGAATTTTTTCGTCTCTCTAGTGCATTCTAGGGAAACAACAAATATCTTATTTAGAAAAACAGTAGCCAACAAATCCTGTCATTAGGAGGAAGGAATCTGGAACTTTGGATTTTGGTCTCAGAGCAACTCTGCAGGGCCTAGACCTTACACCCACAGTAAACTATGCAGGTGTAACTCTCCTAGATTATTATTCTCCAGCCTAAAGTCTTTGCAATGTTACAAAGACTCATCTGTCTCATTGCAATCACTTTACTCCCACCCACTACCCCAATGAATATTTAAGACTTGCCTATTTTTTATTAATCTGCTGACTGCCAGTGAAGATACTGCAGTATCCTGTAGACACCAGTTGGAAATAAAATCAGACTTTTCCCAGCATTTCTTTGGATAGGTTTCAAAGGGAAAGTTCCAACTCCTCTATCAGAGTTTCTAGAAGCCCTTTTAGTAGCAAATACTGACTTTCAGAAATTAGAAGCAGAATGATCCTGCTACAGAAGTCCAGCTCCTTCAATTACAGTTCTGTGAAACCCACTGGACCACCAAGATGCTCAGTTCTCACCACTAAACTAACTTACACTCCAAGAGACCCAAGTTGCAAGCAGGAACAGACACTGAAATGAAGCTGGTACTTTGAGGAGATTTGCTCATGCACAAAAAACAATCAGTGCTGCGATTACTTTATAGTGAGCTAAATGAAGAAGTCCTATTGACAATCCTAAGATTACCCTTCTCATGGTCTGACAAGCAGCCCTCCCCTCCCACTCCCCAAAATCACTTGCAGAAGGAAATAAAGAGTGCATAGCTTCTGGGGAGGGCAAACATCAGTCCTGAAGGTTTCATGTACAACAGCATATACCTTAACTGATGGAAGAACGACGAAAGCTTAGTGATCATTAAGCTACATGAAGAAATAGCACAGCCTCCAGAGAACATGGAGACAAGTTCTTTTTGTGATGGCAACACAGATGCAGTCATTCACCACCGCATGATCTGCTACTTTTCACCTCTCAGCTGGCTGGAAGGCTGATCACCTGCCCCCCAGCAGGATGATGGTTCCCCCACAGAACTTAAAAAAGGTATTTCATTAATTTTTCAAAATACTCTTAACAGGTATCCCTTTGTACAACCCTCAGCTTAGAAGCCTACAAGGAAGAATGAACATGCAGTATGTATACATACTAATATTGTCAGAATGTCAATGGTTGATTTTTCTTGCAAGAAAAAATTTGTTCTTTAAACACATTTAACATGAAAATGAACAGTAACTTCCATGAACAAAGAAGCACAGTTTAGACGATACACTGAGAGGATCTTACCTTGTATTTAGTAATACTAGACTTCAGAAGGTTGACTTCCTCTTGAAGTTGTTTTAATCTCTCTTGAAGATACCTGAAAAAGAAATGTAATCCTTTACTTCATGTTACCTTCAAGTACTGCCTCAAGCGGTCTTCTTTACTATTTGGCATGTCCTCTCTTTGAACTACTGAGAGTTCTTTTCCCTCTGCAGTTCTGTGAGGGATGAAATGACAAAATCTTACTGCTCTTGACCCCATAAAACTTTAAGTAGGGAAACAAATTGCATCAGCACAGGAGGCTGCCCTCCTCTTAGATTTGTCAAGCATACTGCACAACTGTTTTGTATTGGTCGTCAGGTTTCTGGGAAAGAAAGCTAAAAGGATATATTTATGTCTAGAGGAAATAGGAAGCATTTACGCGTGTCCTCTGTACTTGAAGGTCTGTGAGATGGACACATGAAGATTTGTATATATGTCAACACAAGACTCAGCTATGCAGAACTTTTGCATTGCAATATCCATCACTTACTTGGCACTTCTCATTAGCAATCACAAAGTAGAAAATTTAACAATATAGTTGAAAAATGGTACACAGTTAAATGAAACAGTACAGTTCTTCCTAATAGAGTTTCTGCACTTGGATGAGACAGTTATTTCCAAATAGGAAAATACCTTTTTTATGTATAAAGGGTTTATAAAATATTCTTTTTCATGTACTACAACTGCGGCTCTATTAGGGTTTGTGACAATTTAATTACTTCACAGGAAAAAGTTCACATCACTGTCAGGGAGCAGGGGCTTAAATTGATACAGAACTCTGAAGGCCCACAAAACAGAAAAAAACCCTAAAGTTTCTGGGAAGAACTAATGCCTTTGGTATTGCACTTCTTTGCCTGAAGCATAAGTTTTTGTAAATGGAAAGCATCTTACAAGTTCTATTTCACTTTAAGGTAATTGTTGACATTAAGGAAGATACCTGCTATGACTCTGTCAGTGACTCCTCTCTGTCATCCTTAGTGAAGACCATAAAACACATTATTTTCCCAAGAAACCAGCAAGAATATCTACATGGGTGATTTCACCAACGAGTTTTGTTGGCAAATCACTCCATGCTGACAACCTCTCCCTGTGGAGAAAATTGTCTGAAACTGTTAACTCAGGATACTCAAAGTCCCTGCTTCCAATTCAAGATTAGTCCATTACAGCTCACTGGGAGTTTCTGAATACACAAATTTTTAATATTCCTGCTTCTGGTGCCATACAGTGATAGGAATAAAAAGGTCTTCTCTTCCTTTTCCTTGTTTATCTTTATTTGGGAACATCACTGACACCTCTGTAGCCAAGTACAACACTGGTAATTTCCTGCAGCCTAGCTTTCACAATATTATTTAATGCTTAGTTACAGTATAAACAAAATAGACAAAACTACCAAAATCTCTTAGCTTTTATTCTTGGATATATTTACTTTAAAATTTTGTTGTGACTGACTTCCTGATACTCCTACTACAACAACACACTGTTTTTTCTAGGGGAACAGTAATGCACTCACCTGTTCTCCATACACAGAGCATCTATGTCAATGATACGGTTTTCATGCCCTCCTAAGACATGATTCAACTCTTGGTTTAGTCTGTCAGACTTATCTTGGTAAACAGAGCGTTCCTCTTTCACATCCTGTAACTCATCCAGTGCAGCCTGAAGATCGTATCTCAGAGTCTCAATCTGAGGAGAAAGGAGAGTTGTGTAAGTTTAAACAAGAGCTAACATAGCACACAGCCTGAAAACAGCAACAAGTGTATGTTTCAACAGTATTGATTTTTGACAGTCAAAAGTCTTTTCAAAGCTCATAACCCCAGGTATTTTTACTCAATTTTGGTAATATTTCATTAATTTGGAGTTAAGTAACTTTACCAGTTAGATTTGACAAAATTTCTAGAAAACAACCAAAATGTAACAGCAAAAGAAACCTCAATCGCTACTATAATACGGCTACAAACATATTAAGGTGGTTTTATCATATAATTTCTAGGACTCCAAGAATTAAGTCAACTGAGTAAGAACTTCTCAAAAAGCCTGTAAGTGGGCTTGGGCAATGAAGTTCCACAGAATAAGAACTGAGAAAGTACAAAATAAGCCAACACAGAAGCAACAAGATGAGCTTTGCTATTAAGCAAAAGAGTGAAGAAGTCCAATGTGAAAGATACTCAAGGACAAAGAGCTTCAAACTTCCAAGGAGATGAAACTGTGAGTGTGAGAAAAGTCTGCAGTGACAGAAGTCTCCACCCACACCCCAGAAAACATGGATAAGCCAGGAAGGACAACAGACCACCATTTAAAAGAGGCCAGGTGATGAACAGAAAGAACACAAGCTTGGGAACAGAGTTAGCAGAAAGGATCACACAGGAAGAACACCGACAGCCTTTCCAGTAAGGTACAGTGGTGCTGCAATTGAAGGAAGACTGAAAAACCAGAAATACACACCTCTCCTGGATCACAGAATGGCTCATTCAGGTTGGAACTGACACTGGTAGGAATCAGTGTGGAAAAAGCTGAGAACACAGACCCGTGAAACTGTCCAGAAATTTATGTATCAGTATTAGGGAAAAAGTGTGATGCTCCCTGATGAAGAGCATGCATGCAGACTTGAGGAAACGGAAATAGGTCTAATATGAGAATTTTTCAAAAGAGGAGAAGAAATAGCTTGGAGGCAGGAGGAAGAGGACACAACGTTTCTACAGAAAATTTGATTCAGAGGGTATCTTTAGGAGGTACATCAGCCACTGTACACTGTGTTGAATACTTGTAACAGCCTTCACTAAAGGGTACCTTTCACTGACATTCATTGACAATATTCAATTGTCACAAGTTGTTGCTGGACGTTAAAAAGAAAAGAAGAATCAGTAATATAGAGAAGAAATTCCTGAGATTAGGAGTTCACTCTAACCACTACTTCTGATGTCAATCAGCTATCAGCCCTTCAAACAGAACAGAAGTTATTTACTTGCTACTACAACAGCTCTGTAAATAATGACACTACATACCCATTTAATTATTACCTGTTCTCGAGCCTTCTCCAACTGTTGAACAAGGTCCTCCCGTTCATGTGCTGCAAAGTGGCGAGCCCCAACTTCATCATCTCCAAGTCTTTGCTTTGCTATGGTCATTCGAAGGAGCTGCCATGACAAAACCAGGATTCGGTAAGCAAGAGAACATAGGCTGTAGCAGCAGAGTACATCTGTATTAGAAAGAGTAAAGCTGTCAGAGATTTCAGCTCTTCCAGGCCAAACAGCTGGTATTATTTAAACCAGAGGAAGTCTTCTGAGCTGAGGGTTCAATCCTGTTCTCAGTGAAAAAATCCAGTTGAACAGTCAAAGCAGCCATAGGAATTGAATCAGACCCTGCAACAACAGTCACCAGAATATATAAATGATGAAAGACCAAGACCACAGATGTGGACAATGTTTTTTAGGAGTGACAGGAACTAATTCCACTCAGACTAAAATTGGAGAATTATCAGAAAACCTTTCGTCAATATGTAAATATTAAAATTCTCTGCAGCAGAGAACACTTCCTAGTTAATAAAAAGGAATGAAGTAGCTTGTCCAGCTTCATTTTACTGACACTACTTAAACCCCCCCCATGCTACATCAGTGCAGAATTTGTATTAACAGCTGCTAAAACATTTGCTTATGCATTATTTTTTTAGTCTACTCACAAAAGCTAATTCATGTCAAAAACAAAGAAATGGGCCAACAACAAAAAAACTCAGCCAAAATGCTCAAGCAACTAATGAACTCCTGAGCTTTTGACTGCTGAAAACAGTCTGACTTGAACTAATACACATTTACATTCCATATCCAAAGCAAAAAGCAACAACCTTTCAAGGACCATGGAGTATTAAATACCAATCTGTAAGGCATTCAGCATTTACAGTTGTTTATACTCAGTACAACTAGGCCTCATCTTTAGGAGCTCCAGAGAGGCCAGGGAAACCCACCACAATAACCAGCCTGACTTTCCCTGTATCTTTGACTGCACCAAGGAATTAATGCACATCATTATACTGCAGAGTTAGGAAAAAAAAAAATCAATCTTCTGAAGTAGAAGATTGTACATTAAAATCTGTCTTTGGTATTTATGGGATGCCTGTCGCCATAGCTACAATGTGCCAATTAAAATCCCGCTGATGCAAGACAGACTACCAAAATCATCCTCCCCACTTATTTCAGCTCCAGTTCAGTGCAAGTCACTGAAGCTAGTAGAAGGTGTGCTGATAAGAAGTTCACTTGTTCAGGGGAAGCTGTGGCTGCAAAAGTAACTGGTTTTGGCAAACTACATTTCCCTATCCCCACAGGGAAAGTGCAAACCACTGCACAGTTAGTAAGGCTGAGTGGATACTAAGAGATATACCTCCTATTAATTTCTTCATCAAAACAAGTCAAAAAGGCAACTAGCAAATCCTAGAATGGCTTCATAGCTATTGGATTTTTTTTTAATGCTGAAGTGCTGATGAACAAAAGGTGGTCATGTCATTTAACTCAGATTAATTTAATGTCTAGAATCTCTCTCTAGTGACAAAGACTGCACAAAACAAACATAGTAACATTTTGAGGTTTCAATCTTGTTCAAAAAAAATGGAAATGGAAAGAGGAATCACACTTTATTAATGCCTCCAATGCCTGCAGCAGAGCAAAACTTCTGCATAACACTTGGCACAAGACTGGGAACAGGACCAAAGCTGTCACTCGTGCACTATGACCAACTCTCTTCCAGCCCAGGAGGGGGTGAGGCATAAGATATAACTGTAAGCAATTATAACTTGCAAGGTCAAACAGTCTGTCAATAAAAGGAGAACTTTTTATTTACCACTAATTTTGAGGCAAAAAAAGCCCAAAACCATGAAGTCTTATGAAAAGAATGCTTCAGAAATACAAATTCATCCAGTAAAAGCAGCATTATTAACATATACAAAATACGGTAAAATACAAATCCATAAAATAAACAGAGTGCCTCTTCCAGACAGTTGGCCAATCAGAGAGTTGACAGGGCAGAACAGGCCAAGTCGTTTAATTCTGCATTGTGAATGTCTCATGAGGCAGCACCACCTGCTATAAAATTCTTCCCTGAAAATGCTGTGACCCAAAGAGACACTGTTATGCCAGAGGTTTAAGGGTTTATTTTATATATTAGTGCTTTGTTATAAACTTTATACACTTGCCCTCTAGCTGCTGTATTTTTGTTTCTGTCATTCAGAAATCACTGAGGAAAAGACCACTCAACTTCATTTTGCAGCTAGAGAATAGGTTAACACTACCCCTCAGGATTCTGTGAACAGCATTAACAGTTAAACGGATTTAAATTAATGGCACCTTACCAGAGAAAACTCCTGTTTGTCAAGAACCCATAAATTGTTAACCAAAACAATCCAGTGCTGCAAGCACTGACTTTTTATTTTAATATCACAGCTTTTTCTTATGTCACTTTCAGCTAAGATAATTATTTACAAAGTAGCAACACTGTATCAGCCCCACAATGCCTAAAACCAGCATCGCTGGGATAGATGCTGTGCAGGCTACGAGTTCATAGACAATGCCTGCACCAAAGCTGGACACTCCTGATTATCATTTAAACATGCAGAAGGAAAAGGGAAACAAGCACAACCAATTCTTCATGGAAGGCAGAAACCATCATGTTTAGCCACAGTCAAAGCAATTGTCTTCACCATGTTATCTACAAAATCTTAAAATGTGGACCAAATACGCGACCTGAAGTCCCAGTTCTGCCAAAACACACATGCCACATTTAACACTTCTCCCTGCTGCCGCATGAATGATTGTCTGCCTGGCAGTAAGGAACTGACAGTAACACCGCAGCCATTGTTCCCCGCGCACCGTCCTCTCGCTCAGCACGGCTCTTGGCAGCTTACAAAAGCAATTCTTTGCATGGGTAGGGGTTCAGGTGAAGGCAACTGAGTCGTCTTGTCTTGCAGAAGTCTCCAGTTTCTCTTAAGCTTTCCAATTTTACCCTTTTACATGACAGAATTACGTTTTTTACTATATCCTTCTGTGTTTTAGTAATTGTTTCCAAGCATTGCTGCCAAAACATTAGGAGGGAAAAAGATTTACAAATAACTACCATAAACCTACAAGAGTTTTTATGTGTCAGAACTTGTGAGATTGTGATCAATCATAAAAATACATAGCCTTAGATATCTGTTGCTGGAATGCTGCAGTCTAACTATTGCGGTATTTTTCAAACTGCAGCAACAAATCCTTTCAGAGACTGTATGAAGCAGTTTTATTATTTATGCCAACAAAACTCTACTTGAAATGACAGGAAAAAATTATTCAAGTTAAACCAAATGCAAGTAATTTGTTATTGCTTAACTGATGACGTGTTTAACATGATTTCAACAAGTAAAATATCTCTGGTTCAAGGTCTTCTTGCTAATCCAAGTGACTTTATCCTACTAGTAGCAAACATTAAAATGGTGAAAAACAAGTCAAGCCATCAAAACATTTCTTTCTCAATAGAGCTAATGTGTGATATTTAAAGAGGTTTTTTTTTCTTTTTTAGTCCTGCAAAACTCTTGCCACTCAGTGACAAAGCCTGCATGAGTCACCCCTGCTCAGACACAGGCAGAATTGTTCATCCATAAGCAGCTTCACTTGCTGCAAAAGCAGCTGTTTGTTCATCTCTTGCCAGAAGTAAGGCTGACGTAGACCAGCTGGGCAGGATGCCCTCCCTCACTTTGGAAAAAGCAGTGAGCAGAATGCAGGGGAAAAATATAAGAACAAGTAAATTATTATAGTTTTTGGTTTTGTATATACCATGCATTATCTGGGCTCCAGTGCCTGAGGTAGCCCAGCTGCCTGTACAGGAGAACTGATGAGCAGAAGAGAATGGCTTAGTGAACAAGCTTAGAATTTTATCACTGAAGCTTGTAGGGAGAGAAATCTGACACAGAAGGAGAGTGTTAAATCCCTCAGAGAGATGGCAATGCTTTTTTAGGCACTTTGAAAACCAGCAACCTGACTCTAAAATAAGCTCTATTTCTCATTTACTAGGAAAGTGAAGAATGTGTTCCAAAAATGAAAATCCTAGTCTAAATTAATCCGTGTCTTTCCTCCCACTCTTTATTTAGTGATGCACTATTCTGCACCTTTCAGAGAGAGGCACGCTGGGCAGAATAACTCCTTTTGTACTTTTCCATTCATTTGGAGGATCATGAATTTAAATTCATGCTGAGAACACAGGTGTCACGAAGATGACCAGTTCATGCCAAGTTAACCCACAAAGGTGAACCTAAACAGTGCCAATTCAAGCACAAAGAAGTAGGCTCTGTGTTACCAAGATCATATATTGTCATAAGGAACTAGAATAGGTACATAACCTTGATATTTAAATGTGTTGTAGTTTTCCTACCTTTGTTTTCTGTTTGTACTTACAAACCCTTGCTCTCTGTTCAGGACTGGCTTGGAAAAGCCTGTATGGCATAATATTGGTACTGGAGAACTTCAAGGCACTGACTTCTACACTGTAATATAGTTCAAACAGTAACATGCAAATGAAAATAAACAGTGGGAAACCTGCTCTTTGAAGACTTGAGCAAGTTATGCTGAATGCTATGCATACTGCAAATCAGGTTTCACTTGACCCTCTCCCAGCTCTCTGAACACCTTCAAGGGAGGTCTTTGTGACAGTGAAAAAAACCTGCATTATCACAATATACTTATGTTTAAAAGAAAATAGATAAAATAAACTTGAATTGAAAGAAACAAACCCCATCTGAATAATAAAAAGCCATGTAACTTTTATTCCCATTTTAAAATCCCATCATTTTAAAACTGTAGTTGAGGAAGTTATCATTATTTGTTTCAATTTTTTACTTTGTTAATCACCTCAGCTCTCCAATTCAACCTCTCACTAGTTTGATCTCTGAATGTACTTTTGCATAAAGCTCCAGCTGTGAATGTTACACACATTTGGCTTGAGTTTAAATATTTCAATTAATGGAGACAACAGGAGTTTGATTAATACCAAATGGCAGATTTTGAGCAATGTTCCATATAACTCGCTAAATTTAGCAATGAAATAAATTGGGTATGTAAGGGTGATGGGATGAGGGTTTAATACAAAGCTCACTATACACATTTCTGATCAACTACTCCATATTTTTTAAGGGAAAAATTATGCTCCTCCGGCATCTACTAAAATTTTGCTTTTCAGTGCAAAAACCTGAAAATTATCACATGAAGAAGACATGCTTATCTGTATTTATTTGTAAGAGGAAGTATCACTAATAAAATATGGAGGTTTTTTTAAAAAAGAAAAGAACATAGAAAGTCTGAGAGCATTAAAGCAAGGCTAAATACAAAATACATAGTTAAGGACAACAGAGCAAAAGCAGCATAAAAAGAAATATAATAGGCTGCACTTACTGGTATCCTTTACAGCCTCTGTAGTTCTACTGTTCTAAGCATTTATTGTAATTAAAGTATTCTAGAAGTTCTGTAACCCATTATTTTAGTTGTTTTCCTAAGAAGTAAATGCAAAACTCTAGCCCAGTTTACACATTCCATGCCATTTACTGGCAGTTTGTAATACCTTATTGTCCCCTTGTACTTCACCCAGTCTCTGTTGAAGCTCTCCAATCTCTTCTCCAAGATGTTTATTTCGATCTTGAGCCTCACTCAGTAGTTGAGCAAGATTTGCCTAGAAAAGGAGTAAACATCAGTCAGAAGTCAGTGTTTGCGGAGAGAAGTGTAAGTAGTGATTGAAAAGAAACCTTTGAATTACCCCTTATATGCCAACAATCTTTACTTTTATTGTTGGCATTACCCAGACTTCATGCTTCACTAGAGAGATAACAGAAAAAGTCACCTGAATTCCTTTACTTTTCATAGTAGAAAATACTTAGAGCATGTGTGCATACAAACCCCAAACAAGACAAAGTGAAAACATCTACGCTAGTTCCAGTATCCTGCCTGGTGGGAAGAATTAAATTCAGAATACTTTGGCAATATTTATAGAAAGCTGCCAAAATAATAGTTTTAAACTTGCATATAATTAGACAAAAGGCACAGCTGAGAAACAATTATAATACAATTGAAGTCCTTAATAGTGTTTAGAGCAGATTTTCAGCCAGTAAAGAGGTTGTCAGCCAAAGTCCTTGCCCCCGCATGGAGCTATGCCACGGACATCTACTAGTACAAAACTTCAAACATGACCTGATTTGTGTGGTTAGGTATCACCTAGATTCTGTAAAAATTGAGGTGAAAGCTGAAGTTTAAAACCAAACCACTCCCTTCCCCACTCAATAATCCACATCAAAAGTAGTCATTCACATTAACCTACTAAGTTAGCAGGGCAAGCAGTCTGGTCTATAATCTTACAATTAAATTCCATCAGCTTGATGGAAAATAAATAAATAAATTTAAAAAAATGCAATCTCCTCCTTTTCTATATATGCTATCTGAAAATGAGCAAATACTACAGGTAAATGTATTCAGTTTTTACCCTAAAAATGTCTCATGAATACACAAACACTGGCTCAACACAGGAAAAGCCTACCAATGACAGCTTTTCTAAGAGAGTTGGAATCATAGTGACTAAGGTGCAGCCTTTTAAGACATTGCCTATGGATGGCTCGGTGTGTCATCCATTGTCATAAATCTCAAGAGTATGAAAAGAAATGAAAAAACAATTTTTGAATCTTCCAAGCATGACTTAGTAAAGCCTCATGAGTCAGTATCTCTGAGCCACCCTTACACATACTCCCTGGATTTGAGGCCAATGCCTCAACAGACTGTAATTCATCAAGTGACTGTTCCTAGCTCTCTCTTGGTATTTTAGGTTTAGTTTTAGATTCCCTGCTTGCTGTGCTTCTCTTTCAACTTCCCCATTTCTCTATTCTGACATCTCTCTTTTTCAATCTGACTCTTTGACCCAGTGATTCTGCTACCACTTGAATCTCATCGGATGTTTTAATGAACCTTATATTTACAACTCATACACTATCAAACCAACACAGTATCTGATAGCCATTACTGTAATCTTGCTCCGAACAACTGCTATTTCTCCATGTCCTGCTTTGCACTTAAGAGAACTATTAAGAGGAATGTATTAATGTGAATAGTAACATGAACATAGCTATGCATGCATACAACCATTTGCAGGATTAGACTATTATGCAATCATCAACTAGAACTTTCGTATATTACTACTGAAGAAGGTAACTCCAAATCCCAGTCTAGATTAGCAACAGTTTCAAACTTTTAAACAGGAAATATAACTCAAGAAACTGACAACATCCTACTTGATGAACACAAAGCCTAAGTCACTGCTACAGCTTCTGTACTTCTGATGCTTTGAGACCAAAAGGAAGAAAGAAAGCAAGGTAAATTTCACACAGTTTTGGAAGAGACTAAAGCATTTTTTTAATTACTGGCAAACCTGAAGACTGCAAATAAATAATTTGGGGGAAGAGTGCAATAGCAAAAGAACCCCCATAAATTGCCAATTACAGGACTAAAGCTGCTTCTCATTTTATTTTCAAGACAACAACGATTCAAGCAACGCAAAAGACTCCCCATGTATGCTTTGGTGGACTGATTTTTTTTCCTACATCTTAAACAAGTAGTGTAGTAGTCATTCACATAATGAATGAACCAAGGAGCCTCAGAATACATTCAGTCAATGAGAAGTACTTCTAAATGGCTGTTTAAAAGAAAGGAAACAAAGAACCCAGGTCTGCAGGAAATTGTATTTAAACTGAAGTATCTATGGCTACTGCTTAGATACAATTTTTTTTTTTAAAGAAAGCTGACTTTCAATAAAGCCTGCGTTAGTTAAAAGTAACATGATTTGCACAAATCTCTCTGAAACACCTCTATTTATAAAGTTCCTTTTTATGATGAATTGGAACAACTCCTAGCACTGCAATAGCACATGTAATTTCAACACCTGGAAAGAACTCAATCTCACTAATCAGTGTTTACAACCATAACACCAGGATTTCAGCAGTCTGTAGTTAAAACCTGGCTCCCAGTAACGGCAGGAAAGGCATTACCATGCCTACACTAAATCTTCCTGCTCAGATTTATTTCCTTTAAAACCATTTCTCTGGGATTGCAATTCTATGCTGAATTTTATTTGTCAGTCATATAAATGACTTAACGTGACAAAAACCTTTATGCTCATGACAGATATTTTGGAAGAAACTTGAAATGAAGAATTTTAGACACCAAAATAAACCAGCCTTGTTTGACCATGCCAAGAGCATTACAATGAGCTAAGTATAGATTTGCTCCTTACTGCAAGCCTTGCATTATACTTCTGTTAAACTGAAACAACCAAACTATGTCACAGAAGTAGTCTCCAGTAATTACTCATTTCCCTGGCTTAGAGGTTCCACACAATGTATAATTTAGACTGTTACAAAGTTTCAAAGGTTTTGGCAACACCTTATTAAAGCTCTTGGTTAAATGTGGACAGAAGGAGAAATATTTGAGTTTCAAAAGTGCTCAACTAGGCTTAAGGAGAGCCAGCCAAGAGGGTATGTTGAATGATACCTGGACTTGGTACCATTTCTTTGGCATATAGAAGAAAACATACCATATGGTTGAAAGGTGATAAAACTAACAATGGAGGATTGCCTTCATGAACCTGCAAGCACATATTTTTCAAGGAAAGGGGAGAAATCTATGCAAGGGCAAAGGCAATTCATTTTTCCATTTGGCAACTTCTTTTCAATATTCACAGAACAAACACAGAATTCACTCAGAAATCCAAGACAAGTTACTTCAACAGACAACAAAGCTCATATCATTTACCCATGCAACAGAGAACAACTCACTGTAAATTAGCCAAATTCAGCTTCTCTACGCTCAATTTCTTCGACAGTTTCTTTCGATTTTAAGTGAAGCCTTAAAAAGACTTCTGAAACTGTGAAAGACTTTACTTCTTTCACTCACATTATACAAAACTAACTTCAAAGTCCTGATGAGAGGTTTCTAAGCCATGAATAAAGATGGGAGAGATGAAGAGCTCCATACTTTTCTTCTGCCTCATCTTGTCTTTCCTCTGCAACAACCTACAGCAGTGGAAACTGTTTCTCACACCGTCTCTCAATGCAACTGTTTCTAATACTAAATAAGTATTGCTTCGGCCCTGTCTCTGTAACTGGCCAGTATCAGACAAGCTTCCAGAGCTCTGTCCACATTCAGTTTCTGGCAGGTCTCTGGACCCTCTGCAGCACAACAAGCTATTTGTTTTATATACATCTGTTATGGGAAGCTTGCATGTATCATAGACTCATAGAATAGCTGGAAGGGACTCATAGAGATCAAGTCCAACTCCCTCTGCCTCACAGGACTACCCCAAAACAAAGCCATATGACTAAGAGTGTTGTCCAGATGCTGCCTGAACTCTGGTAGGCTGGGTGCTGCAACTACTTCCCTGGGAAGCCTGTTCAAGTGCCCAATCACCTTCTCAGTGGAGCACGATTTGAGCACAGTCTAAGCCCCCACTGAAGCTAGACGTAAGACACTCTCCCCGTATTCCTTTTTCCTCTGACCAAATGCAAGTGCAACCACAGCCAACAATCCCATCAGAAGCTAAGACGAGAGGAGAAAAAGATGGATCTGAGAGTGCTGAGTGGGAAGTGCCTACCTTTATTACATAAAGGAAAAAAAGCATGATAGATCAGAAGAGACCAGAGTCTGAAAGATTCAATGGGATGCAATCACAGACCTCCTCCTTTTCCACTTAGGCTTTGTTAAAATTTGCAAGAATATTTTTTGGGATAGAAGGTGGAAAAGAACTTCACTTTTAGCTACAGATGAGCACCAAAAAATACTGACAAAAATATCTATAAATACTTATTAATATAAGCTAGTAAATACCTGTCAGGCAGCAACAGGTCTTTGCTCACTAGTGACCCATGGCCTGATGGGAAAAAAAAAAAAAAAGTAACTCCGAATAATCATCCCTGACATCATGCACTACTCTTGAGTTTGGTTCCTTTAACAATTTTGCAAATATAGCTATACGTACACACAGCGTTATTTTTCTTCACGGCACTTTAAAAATGATGGATAGTAACAGTCTTTAATATAGCTCTCAATTCTCTTGCACATAAATCTTAT
>VZRQ01004000.1:378157-394841 GCA_013397975.1 Machaerirhynchus nigripectus | reverse complement strand
AAACAATCAAAAAAAAAAAAAAAAAAAAAAAAAAGAAAAAGAACTTTTTGCCTTTAGGGTACTACCTGAAAAAGTAATTTGGGAAGGGGGAAGAGGGGGATACTTCCAACATAACTTTACAGTTTAAAAGTCTTTTTAAATACAAACATTCCTATATTGCAATTTACAGTCTTTTATGTTTGTTTCAGCCACACCTTCAAACAAAGAAGAACACTGAATTATAGGTGTGACAGAAAAAAGTTTGATGAAACATTAAGCACAATTGATGGTCGTGACTGATCACAAATTTAAGTGCAGTTTCTCCTCCAATGCATTCATATGATTGCAATGGCTGAATTAATACAGAAAAACCTGTTTTACTTACCAACTACCACTGTTCACTCCAAGATAGAGGAACTGATGACCTCCCTTAGCACTAGCTTCCTTGCAATAAAATTCCAAAATTATTGTATTTTGCTCTTTAAGTTGAAAAACCAGAAAAGACTTTTAAAATTACAGATCCTGGGTATACAAAACAAAATACACTTAATATGGATTGTATTTTCATGCAGAAAAACAACACCAAAAATCAAAGCTTTGCCAAGCAGCCACTTGACATAAAACAAGAGAAGAAGAAAATCCTCTCCTAAATATTCTGAGCTCCTAAAGACATCCTAAACTTTGAGATAATGCACAAAAAGAATCAAAATTCCTTGAACATTTTGAGTATTGTAGTTAATTGAAGGACTATTTATGGAGAGTACTCAGGTGCAGAGGTGTGCACAAGTGTCTCTCTATTCCATTAAGGTAAGACACAGCAACCAGAGAAGAAGCTGTTGTACACATCAGGCCTGAGGGACTATCACATCTACTATAATGAGCATTTCTTCTCTCCTAGACTTCAGTGGTGGACTTGGCAGCATTAGGTTAATGGTTGGACAAGATGGTCTTACAGATCTTTTGCAGTCTAAATGATTCTATGATTCTGTGTTAGTGCAAAACCAATTTGTTGAAGAAACAATGGTGTCACTTCACAAAGCACGACTCCTAGTGTGGTTAAAAAGTTCTAGGTTTTACATACTACCACCTGCTCTGACCAACGAAATAGAAGATTGTAGTGTCCAGAAACAAAAATCTCTCTACTGGCTATGTTCTTGGAGTGGGCACATTTTGAAATCCATGGGAGTATTGCTTTCTATGTGTTGCAAGAGCAAACAATGTCCCTGTTTTCCAACTGCTATCTCATACTATGGGAGTCAAACACATGCACCTACAAACCAAAGCAAAGCGCACTGGTCTATGTTTGGCACATGCCAACATTTTTCACCTTCAAACCCTTTGAAGAGAGGAGGAAATCACATTAATCTTCATAGCACCACTGTGAGATAAATAGAAAATTATTGCTTACCCTGTAGCGTATTTTACCTGCAGATTTTATCTCATAGGACTCTGAATACAGCTTTTGCGCCTTAGCACAAGACTAGCAAAACTTCCTGAATTCATTAATTAACAAGTAATAGCCCCATTAGTCATAATTTATGATGATGTCAAGAACAGTCATAAGGTAATCCCTGAAGTTTGTTTCAGAAGTGAATTGTGATAGCCGAGTACATGGAACTAGAAGCTGGAAGTGGAAGGGATCAAAATGGGTCCATTTGTGGTATGTCACAGCATAATCCTGTCTGGAACCTCTGGTCCTTTTGATGTTACGCCTGCCCCAAAAATGAATATGTCCATGAATGCTCATGGACATATTCATTAGCAGGAGACAAGCTGTCTGACCAACATCTCAGTGAGTGGGTACCATGCTGCTGTGATACCAATGACCCATGAAGCAGTCAGAATCTTGGGTTGAATGAATCACCATGGGATAGCTAAGGACAACTGTAACAGCATTAAGGGCCACAACCTTCAGTTTCTCTGGTGGGACTTTTTGGCTGGTAGGAAGGATTAACCATCAAGCTGTTTCTGTACTAGGACTGTGCCATCATTACATTACAGGACTCAGTATTGGGAGCCTCACAGATGGTTCTATGATCATGGGATCCTCTCTAAGGCTCAACAGCTGCTTGGAAAACAGAAGGTCCGCTTGACTACGTGAGGCAAAAGTGTCTTTGCCAGTAGGCTGGAGAACTTCAAAAGGAGAGCTTTACTCTTGAAATTACATGGGAGGCAATGAAGAAGCTTAGGATAGGGTAGGCAAGCCAGGAGGCTGGTATGATGGGAAGAGAAAGGACATAGCAATTCACAAAGCAATGGAGCTGAATTGTAATTCCTTTGACCACAGGCATGTAAAGAAGGAGATTCCCATAGAACAGCCTTGAAGGAAAGCTCTCAAGCCTGTACCACGGAACCAGCACACTCAGATGCCCCTCCAAGGTCTCTAACACATGCAGCAGGGGGAATAAACAGGAGGAGTTTGAAGACCATGTGCAGTTACAGGGTTACAGTCTCTTTGGGATCATGGAGAATTGGTGCAATAGCTCACACAACCAGAGCGCTGTGATGAAAGGATACAGGCTCCTTAGAAAGGAAAGCAAGAAGGTGAGGAGAGGTCTTGCCCCCTCACCCTTTTTTCTGTGAGAGTGCTCAAACACTGTAACAGGTTGCCCAGAGAGGCTGCGGACTTGCAGATAATCAAAACCATACTGAAAATGGTCCTGGGCAATCTACTCTAGGTGGTCATGTTTAAGCAAGAAGGTTGGACTAGTTGACCTCAAGAGCTGTCTTCCCACCTCAACTATTCTGTGGTCTTGTGATGTTCAGTTCCATTTAATTTGATTCTTTATACATTTAAAACACAAATCTAAGGCCTCACCAGTAACATATGCATTGCAGCTTTATTCTTGACACACAGCCCCAGTGCAAACCCATTATCTTCAACTGAGTGGTCTCACTGACATCAAATTAAGCAAAGCATATTTAGGACTGAGGCCCAGAACAGTCATTTTCCTAACCATGCCTTTTACTCCATCTTTCTTTCTTCAAAGGATCTCATTTGTATTAAAAGAACTTCCATTTCACATAGGAGGTCGAAGGATTCACTGATTTATTATTTTAATGGCAAAGCTTCTCCCAAACTGAAACTATACTGAAAATTTAAACAATGTAAATGAAAATAATAGGCAGTATATATCAAGTCAGAAATCCCATCTGTGTTTTCTTCTTGAAGTTTCCCAGTGCAGCAACACTGGCCAACAGATACCTAGTAAACTTCCATTAAAATGTCCTGTATCACAGTTAATGCATATAAATACGTATCATTGCAGAACTGTAGAATGGCAGAATTTCTATTTATATAGGATGCTCAACAGAGGCTATGTAGTGAGAGAAATATTTTAACAGGTCTTTCAAAATGGGGAGTTTCTATTGTTTACAATTGTTCTGGTTTCAGCTGGGGTAGAGTTAATTTTCTTCACAGTGGCTGATATGGGGCTATGCTTTAGATTTGAGCTGAACACAGGGTTGATAATATAGAGATGTTTTTGTTATTGCTGAGCAGGGCTTACACAGAGCCAAGGCCTTCTCTGCTTTGGTACTGCCATGCTGGCAAGGAAGTTGGGGGTGCCTGGGAGGTTGGGAGGAGACAAAGCCAGGACAGGTGACCCAAACTGACCAAAGGGATATTACACACCATGCGACATCATGGTCAGCATATAAAGTGGGGGGAAGAAGGAGGAAGGGTGGGGCATTTGGAAGTGATGGCGTTTGTCTTCCCAAGTCACCGTTATGAGTGATGGGGCCCTGCTCTCCCAGGGCTGAACACCTGCCTGCCCACGGAAGTGGTGAATGAATTTCTTGCTTTGCTTTGTTGTGTGAGCCACTTTTGCTCTTCCTATAAAACTGTCATTATCTCAACCCACAAGTTCCCTAGTTTTTACCCTTCCAATTTGCTCTCTGATTGTCCCTGGCTGCGTAGGCCTTGGCTGCTGGCTGGGATTAAACCACTACAACCATGTCTGAATTAATTTCAGCATAAAACACACTCTTCCTAATTCCTACTGTCCTGAAACATTTCACTGCTCCATTCCTTATCCAAAAATTACTCTACACCTGACACCATAAGACATTATAAAACTACCTTCAACCACACCATTTGAGAGTGTTAGGCATAAGGGGCCAGGAAAGCACTGACAGCTCACAAGCTATGATAACAACAGCAGTGGTGAAATAGTAGAAAAAGAGATTTCAGTAGCACAGTTTCTCATTTCCTGCTTCTGCTGGTTCGCAGAAGGCGATACACACAGAACAATCTTTGGATAGAATCGTCATAGTATCATGGAATTGTTTAGTTTGGAAAAGATCCAAGATGCAAACACAGCTTTTAGAGGGAAAACTACCACTGCATGTTAAGATACTTTTAAGTACCAATTTTACAAAAACAGATTTTGAGTTAGCTGATTGCTGACAGAAAAATGCCTGGTTACATGATATTTCCATAAAAACCATGAAAATTCTGTGCTGCAAAACAAGATAGAAGGCATGGTGGAAAACAAGACATTTTAACCAGTCACAAAACATAATTAATAATAAAGGGGAAAAATGAAGACAAGAAGGAGAAGACAGTAGCAATTCCAACCAACCTGTTACATTTAAGGTTCTAGATTGAAATTTCAATAACAAGAGATAATTATTCAGTTGTGGCAAACCGATGCAACAGATAGCAAATTGTTAAGCGTACCATGTTGTCATCTCATTTCTGACCATGAAAACAGTATGCACTTTTGTGTCATGTGGAATTCATTGGAGAATCAGGGTCTCCTTTCATAAAGTGACTGAGGTCACAAACTTCTCCCAGCAGGCATCTGGGGTTCCAGGAAAAAAAGGGAATGGAAGAAGCACAAAAGGGAAAGAGAAATTCATTCTTTTTTAGGTGAGAAAGTGCTAAGAAATGTATGTAAGGTAATAATGGAAAGATATTCATAACTTTCTTTTATTATTCTCTGATGCATTTCTCAAAGCAAAACTATACTCTTCTTCAGAAAGGTGGCACTAACTACTCTAGGTTATCCTCCTTGCATGCTACAGACACATTTCTCAGGAAAATGAAAACTCAAAAAGTACACTAACAGTCTATTACTGTACAACCTAATGTATATATTCTTCTTGAGGGGAACCCATCAATGACCCCATTTGAAGACAAGATTTTCTTTATTTCACTGCTACCTAGCATGAATACATAACTTCCTCAGGGAAAAAAATGACTCCTAGGTAGATCATTAAAGGTTTTCCAGGCATTTGCCCCGGTAAGACAAATAGCCAAACTTAATATAATCACAGCTTCGGAATTTAGACTGAATTTGGCTGGTATTTTAGAAACAAGTGTCAGTTTTATTTGTTTTGAAAGATAAAAGATTAATTAGAATAGCTGTGGGATGGCAAATCTCCCTTCCTACTTATTTCTGTAATGATCCATATACTGCCTTGGGTTTTTTTCTTTCAACTGGATATTCCTCAGCAACACTCAGAATGCACAAACTTGTATCTGGTCATAAACTTTTATTAGAATTCTGTTGAAATAGGAGAATTGCAAATAAATTATGCTAAATAATGAGGAAGTTAAATGATTCTACACTGAGCCACTGACTTCTTGGCAGCTATTTGTTTAAGTGCCTGAAGGAGTAATTATATTGCCTCTGGAAGTTTAGTTTAAAGCAACCAAAACCCTAAGCCATAAAATTTTAAGCAAATAGTGAGAATTACATGCAAACTCTCAGGGAAAGGGTGATGAGTAAAACCTCTGATCCATTAAAAGAATGTAATAACCATGTTTTAAACATAGTTAAAAGACTTCCAAAACTAGCAATTACAGCAACAATTTTTGTTCTTTTAGGTTGTCCTAATGTCCCTGCTCCACATATTGAGTTTTGGGTACCATTTTTCTCTAAAAATTAAGGTAATTTTAAGATGTGACAACCAACACTTCACAACAGGGACACACTACGTGGATATCCAGGAACAAAAATGAATGTGAGCAGGCAAAAAGTTTTTCAGGGGAACCATAAAATGCAATTATCATTGTTTTACCATTTATAACTCATAGAGTCCAAGTGGCCTGGGAGAATACTTAATGGAAAACAGCACTCACAACAATAAATTAACAATTATGGAATGCAGACAATGCATTCCCAGTTTACTTCTAAGTATGAGAAGTCCTGTCACAAATCCATTTTAGGACTCAATATGGTAGAATAACCAACAAGGAGAACAATCTCAAGTCTCTGTACACTGACCAATTTCAGTCTCAGGTGAACATGAAAGCAATAGCCATATATTCTAAATAATGATAGTTCAGGTATTTCAGAGTGAAACGTGTAGACAGAAGCAGAAGTCACAGTATAAAGACTGAGCTTTTCAATATTAAGAAACGCTTGCTTTTTTACCAGATTTCTTAATTAATATTTTTATTCTTTTGCAAAGTACTTTTGTAGCAGATAAATAACATCAACTGAAAAATAAATCCTACCTGTTTCCTCTTTTCAGGTGGAAGCGATGGATCCCCATCCTACAAATAAACAGATATATTTTATTGGCAGCTTATTTCTGAAACCAGAAACTATATTAATTCTGTGAATCTAATTGTAGAACATGTATTTTAACTAAAATGCTATCAAATTATTTTTTTAAATAGTACTGATTAATACCAGTAATACGAACTTCAACTTAAAAAAATTTCTGAAGTTGAAGATTTGTTTACACTTCTAGAACAGCAGGTCGTTACAAATTTGTGTTGCATTAATTTTCATACTGGCACATTAAGTTGCTGTGGAATAATAATACCACAGTCAGTTTTTAAATGGAATTATCACTGAAACTAATTTCCTCAGAGCATGCACTGTCTTTCTGTGTCCTATATATAACAAGCACTGCCTCATCAATGCATAACAAATGAGTAATAATATGATCAGGGCTGTACAACTGCAGGACTCCTCCAACCAAGTACCTAAACATTTTTACAGCCGCCATTATGGACTTCTTTCCTTTTTTTTTTGAGGTTCACCTTTGTGCCCCAATTAAACAGTCTTCATAAAGAACAACCTACAATCAGCTCCCGATACTTCTTTTTCAGAGACTGGTGTCGTTCCCGCAGCTGGTTGGCCATAAGTTTGTACTGGTCTCTTTCTTGTTGACAGGTGTCCAGCTCTTTGGAAAGGATTAGCAATGCCTCCTTTTTACTTTCGAGCTTTCTTTTGCATACCAGATACTGCAGAAAAGAAAAAACCCATACATGTAACAAGCCATTTCTACCCAAGCCAGTACTGGATACAAGAGGCTCAAGATCTTCTCTGAAAAGTTGGAGGAACACTGCACAAGATCAAAGTCTGCAACAAGTCATCTTAGATTATTAATAAGAATCATGGAGAAGATATCTCATATAGAAAGCTTGAAATCCATCTGTATGGCCACATGTTCACCTGACCACTGTGACTTAGAAAAAATTAGCAATTTGAGTTTCTCATTCTTTTCCTCATATGCAATAGCATGAGGAACCTTGCAATTTGCCCAGCAGCCCTGGGAAGGCTGCTAGAAGAAGAAGCATTTGCAAACTCCCTTTTTTACACGTTTTTACAATACCCAGCTCCCAGGTAGCAACCAATCGTTCCTGCTTCACTTCCCACTGCCATCCTTCTCCCCACTATCAGCAAGGTCCTCTGGGCTCAGCCTCCCAACTGGTCACTGAAATGGGACCCTGTTACAGCAGAAGGAGCAGCATGAATGGTAACCAAAATTTACCTTGACTCTGGAACAATTACAGTGTGATGCCCTGTAGTGCGTTGGAGCTGAGTTGATTGATGGGCTTTTGGGCCAATTGCGCTTTTGTGATTTTTGCATATTTAAACCACGTGGAGGTGCGGGAACTTCCCTTTTTTTGTTCCAGCTCTCCAGAGGGGAGGTGAGGGGGCAATGGGCCCCGGGCTCTGTCTCTTGGAGCGGGCCCGCGCCTCGCCCTTCCCCCGGCCCCAGGGCACGGGCCCCCGGGTCACTGCAGGAGAACCCCCTCACAGCCGCAGGCAGCTAAGAAACAACCATAAGCTGCTGCGTAGCTGAGACCACCCGGCGCGGCTTTCTAAGGACTGGTGGGCTTTCCCCCCCGGCACCCCTACCCCTCACACGGCCACGAGCAGACCCAGCGGGAGCCGATGGGAGTTTTCTGCAACCAACGCGGCTTGAGTCGAGCAGAGGAGGACATCATGCAGCCAGCAGCATAAAGGGAAAGAGGCTTTTTCTCCAACATAAAGGCCGAAGAAAATCATGGTGGCTTCAAGGTCAGAGAGAAAGAAAGAGAGAGTCATATGGGACAGAGCTGAAGATGGCGGCGGGAAAAGAGGGCGGAGCGCGCCCAGTGCAAAGCTTAAAAATGCTTTCTCCAGGCGTGGTAAAAACTGTAATATCACAAACTGTTCTTTCCTCTTTAATCCATTTAAAGAGACATGGCGGGGGTGAGAATTCCGTGTGCAGCCTGCGGAAAAAGGAAAGTGGTCACACCAGGTCACCTAGGAGCTGTAAGAGACTTCTAGAGATTTTGTGAAGAAGAGAGAGAGAGAGCTGTTGCTTTCAGGATGGAATTTGCCCATCCTTAAACGAGAAACACCCCATGTGTGGCCCATGATTGGCAGCATGAAAGAGACAGTGAGATTTTCATGGGAGAGATGTTTTTCACGGCAGCAGATTTCCGGGCGGGTCTGTTGCCAGTGGCAGTTTGGAAACCACGTTTAAAGCAGAGAAGAAACCTTTTTCCCCCTAAATATTGGAGGGACATTTTTTAAGAACTGTGAAACTGACCAATGCCCTGTTTTATTATCCTTTGTGCAAGCTGGATAAATGAGAGGGGGTGCTGGAAGAGAGGGAAGTTTAGCTTTAATTTTTTATTATTTCTTTTTACCTTTAATTCTGTTAGTAATAAAACTTCCTTTATACTGTAATTGCTCAAGCATGGGCCTGTTTTGCTTCGCAAATTTCCAGTTTTCCTCAATATAATTGTATTTCCCCTTATAAAAATAACAGATTTTGTGGTAGCCTGGCGCTTAGCCAGTTCAAACCACGACATGCCCTGACGGCACAGGTAAAAGAACTTAATTGCACTGTGATACTACAGGCACATGCTCGTTTGAGGCAAAGAATGAGAAATAATGCAGGAATGCTGCAAACACCTAAAAGGGAAGGGAAGGCAGAGATGAGCCTTCCCCTGAAGCCACCACTTCTCACGTGAAGGGCTCATGCACTAAGCAAAGCAGAACTTGCAAAACTTAGCTGTTCTGCATTAGTCTGATCTGCTTCATTGCCTTTCCCCATTGAAAGGAAGAGTAACATGTATGTCATCTTCAATGTTACCTATCAGAACCTTCAGGTAACTTTTTCAACTTAACATGATGTTTGATCAGCAGATTCTTATTACCTGTCACTTGACACTGCTCATGCTGAAGTATATATTTCTATTTCTGATTTAACTGACATAAGATGTGGCTCTAAATACTTTCTGAATGTGCTCTGCAAGAGACCAAATACCACAGCAGTCATGAAAACAATTTATAGTTTCATTATATCCTCTGACAAGAATACTTTGTCATTATGGGTTCTTGCACAAAGCAAGAACATCAGCACTTCCATACTGTTCAAGTCAGTGCTGTTCTTTGGGACAAAAATCATTCTTTTTATGTACTACTTGCTTGGAATTAACTTTGTTAACCTCAATTTCAAGTCACTAAGAAAGGGAAAAGCGAGTTTGGTATATTAGTACAGCCAACCTTTTCCAAAAATGGTAAATGCTTAGTTGCAGAAAAGTGGGAAGGGAGTGAGAAAAGCAGTTCCAAGATGGATTTGAACTCTCAAAAAGGACACTTCCACCTTGGATTAATTTTATTTCTGGCAATACTAAAGTTGAAATCCTGCCATAAATTTTCTGGATTATGATGCCTTGGCATCAACAAAGGCAAGTGTACCTATGTACTTTTGTCCTTACTGATACCTTACACAAATGTCAAATCCCCTGATAAAAGACTGAAAGGTATGAGAAGCTAAACTTTAATATTGTCAGCAAGTGATTATACTGACATGGTAAACTGCTTCAAACTTGATAAAGTAATTCCTTCCTTTACAGTGAAATATTTGTCAATCTCTCTTCTTTTTTTCCATTTCATCCCCTGTCTAAGTAATTCTATAATATACCTTTGCTAAATTGTTTTTAAATATTAACCATCTGATAGAGTAATTGCAAACAAAGATGAGTAAAAGCAAACCTCACAATCACTTTAAAAAAATGCCAGCAGCCTAAAGCCCTGAAACAAGTAGCCTGTCCTGTTCCTTCAACAGGAAGAATCCCAGGAAGAATGAAGCTGGCCCACCCAGCCAACACCTGTGTGGAGCAGAGCAACCTATACCATGCACACAATGGGAGTGGAAAGAAGCCAAACATCTTGCCTTATACACCCACAGCACCTGCAGGTGCCTGCAAGCCTTGCCTCGAGTGCTGCTGGATGAAACTGTATGAGAGTCAGAAGTGAAGCAGAGCATGTGGATTAGACTGTAAAACCCAGTACTTACCCAGCAGGAAATACAGACCTAGCACCAAACAAATCTTGCATCTGCCATGAGTTACAGCCCTCCACAAAGGACACATTTACAGCATACAAGAAGGCTTCACCTTTTACAGCAGCACTGGCAGGGTCTGGGGAATTCTCCACTACCTATTAGCCTGAGGATAACCAACCATAAACAGATTGTGGGGACAGTAACATTCAGGGTCTAAATGTAAAGCAATAATGATGGCCTCCTTGTTTAAAATCTGTTTTAACTACATGAACTATGTACTGATGATTTTGGCATCTCTCCTCAATGTACTGTTTGGATTTTACTATAAAAATGACCATGTAAAAGACTTTTTGAAGTAATTTTTGCCTTTTACACATACTGACTTTCCCAAATAAATGGAATAAAACCAGTGATAACATAATAATTTGTTTCCATGAGCTTATGGTACAAGAAACACTAAAGCCAGAGTCTTTCTGTGGAATCTGATTATTCAAGAGCTCTGTTTGCAGTTCCTATTACCATTACTGAAGGAAAAACAAATTTCACAAAAATGGACCTCCAAAAGGTTATTCAATATATATGTTTCTGAATGTTAAAAAACAATGTAGCAATAATGGCCATAAACTGACCCAACAACTGTATACCAAAAATGGGTTCTACTCAGGGAAATAACTGAGTCTCATCAATGATTTCCCTTATATGGACAAATAAATGCAATAAAATTGGTATGCTGCCAAAAAGAACATAGGAATGTGACAAGTCTTTTTGGAGCAATGAAAGCAATAAGGCAAATTTCCTCAAACAGTCTGAAAAAAAGTATTCAATAGATGCTTCTGGCATTCACTCATATAGAGATTTCTTCCCCTGCAACTGAAGGAAAGCCTACATCTCAGGTACTGTCTACCAGTGAGACAAACAACTGAATTCTATTATGCACTATAGTTGCCACGATATATTCTTGTTGTCTTTTGTTTCTTTTTAATTATTGGTACAAAATAATCTATGAATTTAAAAAACAAAGTTAAACAAGAACCGGCTGCTATACATTCAATCTAAAAGCTACAATGTACAACTTTTCATATCTGCCTAGTAACTTTTACCTTCCAATGTGCTGTTATCTGCAATAAAGTAAGTTATAATTGCTACAAGGAAGATCGTAGTAATTAAAGGAATATATGACATCCTACATTATTGCCTGAACTGCTTTACAGACAGATGACTACTTCAGTGAAATTGAGTAAAAAGAGACTGACATTACAGAAGAGTGTAACTGCTTCAAGGTGACCCTCTACATTGAACACTTACTATTTGTCCATTGCTATTTTTAGTGACAAATCTGGGTAGATCTCATTAATGACACTGTAGACATGGTCTAATAATCTGATGAAGCTGGGACACGGTCAAGGTTTCAGACTTTCTTTTTTTAAACCAACAAACACACTGAATTCTTATCAGATTTTTTTTTTAATTTGTACAAATTACTGGCCTGTGTTTTGGTAGTTAATGGCAGTTAATGTCAAGGAAAACATCTAATTTCCTGAGAGTAGAAGCAGAGATACTATCTGCAATCTGTGCTTTGGAATCACTGTGGATCATACTCTGTCTCCTTTTGACACTCCAGGGCCTTGTGTCCTCAAATGCTGAAGGGCTGGTACATTACATTGGGCCTTGACACCTATCATCTACCATGCTCTCTGAGAATCCATGAACTCTACTCACCATCTTTTAACAAGAGATCCAACTGCTACCGAACTGCCTTAAGTTTTATCAAATTTCTCCCGACTGTACTCTTGGATGCAATTTTGTTGTAGAAACTGAAGGGTCCCAAAATGCATTACAATCTCACTGTTTGAGATGTTTATTGACTGTGTTTCTATAATGTTGCTCCTCTTGACTTCAGATTAAACTGTTAACGTATCTGAAAGAGTCAAGCACTCAGATCCAGAGAAATACACAATTACTGGTCATTTGCTTGCCATCTCACTTCCTGATGTGATTTATCTCTGATAAAACCTGAAACAATGCAGTGACCTTGGTTTTATCCCACCATATCAACTCTGCTTTTCCTGCTGCCCAGCTCTTGCTTCACTGGCTGCTTCCCGGCTGCTGAAACACAAAGCAGGCTGGTATCATTCACTGATGATAGAAGTGATATAAGCAGCTCATCAGAGCATCACGTCTTGTCTTAATGACAATACTACACCACATCATCTTCACTGGCCATTTAGGAATACCACAATTTAGTAGTTAAGACTACTGTGCAATATGGCCCAGCCCTTAAAAGTTTTGTATGCTGTGCCTCATGATTTATTTCTCTCTGTTTGTTTCACAACATCCCTGTGGGTCTCTTAGTCCAACCTGAAACATGGAAACATGAAAAGCAACACTCGTTCTGTTGCCCAAAAGTCCAGCATGCAGGTCTTCATAGCACTCTCCCATATCTCCTGGGAATTTTGGAGCACAGTAAATCACAGTGCCAGCTCTTTTAGTGTTTTCATTTAATTTTCCAAATGTCAAAGTAGTTACAATGCCAACCCAACCAGCCAGGGACCTGAGAGTATCTGCTCCACTTAGTTCTTCCCTACAGCCACTGCATTTGTCCACATTAAGAAAAGCTGTGAAACTAGTGGCTCCAAAGCCTGTTGGGCCCCTCATAGAGGTTTGGTGAATTACATTTACATTTCACGCTTTGTTTGAAAAGGAAACATGACAGAATTTAATAGACATATTATGAACATGAAAATCTCACCAGTTTTCTTTCCTCTTCTCTCTTGTCAACATAAAAAATTGTGCAACCAATGGGAAAGGTACGCTCTGCCAATTACAAGCAGGCTAGGTATCTCACTCTTCAGAATTCATGTCTGGAAATCATGTTGAAATCTAGCTATTTCAACTAGAACTACTGCTCAGCAGTTTGGTAAGTCCAAAAGTACTGGGCAAGGGAGCTCAAGAGACAAGCACATCACCTTCCTCTGTGCTGCTGAAGACCATACACAGTCAATAACCAAGAAATAGCCTCTTGTGAATGACAGATTAAAAAGAAAGTACATCTCTTCAAACTAACTTTAGGAGGCATAGTCACATGTGAGTAGCTGCAAATAGCATACACTAGACACTCTGATGTGTGGGAGGTGACAAGCAAAAGCATTTTGGCATTGGATTTAATTCTACAAGTTGGCAAATCGGAGGGACATTGAAGATCATCTAGTTCCAACCGCACTGCCATGGGCCGGGACACTTTCAACTAGACCAGGTAGCTCAGACTCCTATCCAGCCTGGCCTTGAACAGCTCCAGGGATGGGGATGAGGAATGGAATGTACTCTTGGGATAGTATTTTGAGATTTATGAAGATCACTGTTTTATGGAGGACTTGGGCCACCAGCAAGAAAGTTCTTGCTACAGCTCAGTCTCTTGTTAGCAGTTGTTGATCAGATCTTCACCCTACAACTTTACACCGGCTTTTAAATACTCTAAACATGGGTTATTGAGTGACATAAACATTAGATAAAAACCAAGAGTCCAGGCAGAAAAATTACATGATAACCCAACAGAGCAATTAATCTTTTATATATATATATATATATCCATCTATCCCTCACCAATACATGAACTTAGCTAGAGAACAGGTATCATTTATGTAGATTCCTGCTCCTGAAGTGAGTTCTTTTGCATCCAGTTTGTGAGTTTATCAATGGAAATAATGACTCTTTTATGCTCCTTCAGTATTTGCTAAATTGGCTTTGTCCCAGTATTCCTACCTACGTCATCCTAGTTTAAAGAATGTGCACGGTACAGGTGGTGCAAAGATTGTTCAGAGTACCAGGTGCCCACTGGGCCTGAAATGTGTGTGGCTGTAAAGTAAGTGGAAATATACATAAACATGGAGGCAAAAGAACAAGCAAGAAGTTTGTAGTGAGCACAATAAAAGCAGAGAAAGATATGTGAAAGGGTACAGAACAAAAGGCACTGAAATGAAACAAAAGTCAAAAGGAAAAAGAAGAGTAAATATAGAAAAAGACTGAAACAGACAAAAAGACATCTTTTTTCCTACTGAAAAATGAAAAGACAACCTACAAAAATATATGTTGTGTGTACAAGTGTTTGTGCATAAGGACCAAATGTGCATCCTACCACTTCTTTTAATGCCTGTAGTACTATCGTTTTAAAAATTACAGTTGCTTTGACAAGTATTTCAGTTACTCCTACCTTTCAAACTTGGAGGATTGGACTGATGCAAATGAGAAAGTATGTGACCACAGATGGTGGGTTCAGATCAGGTGGTCTTTTACACCAAGATTTTTAACCCCATCTTATGTTTTAACTGTCTACCATCAGCAATGGGAGAGTGTTTGTTTAGAGCTACCGTGTCTTTTTGTGCCTTTGTTACCTTGTATGTTGAAAGCATTTCAAGATGTTTATGAAATGCACAGGGGAAAAAAATTACCTAGCAGACACTGAAGCTAGGAGGCCTTGAGAAAATCTGTACCACTGAGAGATATGATAAATTCAAAAACCTTATTACAAGTTACTTCAGAAGTCTGAGCCACTTTCTCACAAACCCATTAGGATGTTGGAGTTAATGGGTAAATCAGATGAAGTGAATTACAACAGCCAAAGGAAGGGGAAGGCAAAAGAGGAAAACCTGTATCTTGGCAGCACATACTACAGACTTCACCCAGAAAAACAGGCTGTAAGCTTGCTGTGGAAACAGACAGAAAGGAAGGAAAGGTGGAATATAAGTCACTATGCCTTCAATTTTTCCTGAAAAAAGGTAATTATATGGATGTTTAAGTATCTACAAGAATGTAGCTTAGCACAGTCATTTAACTTCGCTATAATCAAGAAGCCCCTAAACTGAAGTAAGTGTTCAACTTCATGACTGAGTTTTTAGGTTAAACTATATAAAAAGTAAAACAGTTCCAAAGTAATTCTAAATTACTTTTTAAAGCGAAGAATAGCAACACTTCCTCTGAACACATCTCATTACTTGTCTCTCCTCTCTTACCCTTCCCTCCTATCTGAAACCACCCCCACCCCAAATAAAACTCCATTTGAGAAATAAGACATCAGATTTAACACTGCACAAACAGGATACTACTGCAAGTGCACTTTTCACTTTCTCCTGGATCATTTTGTGTCTTTGCAAATACTGTGTGCATAGATAGTCTCCAATTCTGGATGTACTGTACTAGCACAGATCTGGGGCCATACAAACTCCCACTGAAATCACCAGGAGTAGTGACAGGTTCAACATCATAAACTCAAATATCTTTTTGAAAGGTCAGGGCCTTAGGCTTTACACTCAGTTAACATAATGGAGGCAAAGCCCTCCTGAAAACAGGGAAATTCGCCTGTGTGCATCATACTGTAGGACAGTAGACTCAGTCAGGTTTATCCAGGCCCATGCTGTTCGCACAGAAGTTTTATCTGCTAGCTGTAAGCATAAAAATATTGGTTTTATAGTAATGCAATGCAAAAATCAGCATGCCAGCTTAGTTAATGAGTTTGGCTAATAAATAGATTTGACTTCAATAACACCCCTTTAAATTATACTGACCTCAAGTTGGTTTGAGTTTGGTAACTTACCCTACGTGAAAATGTGTACCTGTAAGCACTCTGGATCTTTTAATGGGGATGCAGTGGACAATTAAGTTTCTATTCAGGTAACTGGCAAATCCTCTACCTGTTGAGGCTCATGGGCATGGTGCTATTATATTCTTTTTTCCCATAGTACAAAGGTCACCATGGGTCTCAAAACCCTTTCATATGTGATTCAAGTGAAGTAAGGACACAAGGCATACAGCACAGGGGCAGACCGGTCACCCAGGCCGGTGCCGCAGCTGTGCTGCGCTGCTCTTCCAGGCCCGAGGCCTCAGCCATACCCGCAGCTCAGGGAATCCTCGGCGGTTTCAAACCAGCCGCAGCAGCAGCAGCGCCTACAACCTGCTTTCTGCAGCCCCAGGGCGGTTAACACACGGAGAGGTTCGCAGGCCCTTTTTGCCGGTGCTCCGCAGCCGCGCGGAGCCGGGGCGGCAGCCCGAGCAGGGGCGGGCCATCGGCAGACGTGGCAGCAAGCTCAGCCGTGACCAGCATAGCTCGGCGCCCCCCGCCTGCCGCTGCCACCCGCTCGGCCGCGGGCCGGGTCCCCTGCCGGCGGCTGTGCCCCTCTCCCCG
>VZRQ01004000.1:353642-378027 GCA_013397975.1 Machaerirhynchus nigripectus | reverse complement strand
GGGCCGGGCCGCGGGGCAGAGCGCTGGGGCCCGAGCGGCACCTGCCGAGGGCTGTGCGGGAGTGTCTCGGGTGCGTGTCCCAGAGAAGGGTCCTCCTCTCCGTACGTGCGCCTCCTGCTTAACAGCTTAGCGCTGCTGCCATCCCAGGCTCTGGCCAGCCACACTTCCGTGAGGACTGGTCGATGAGGGGAGAGGCATCAGGGAGACTTTAGTATTATGTATGTGTGTAACAAAATTATGTACACACTTGTGTTGTGTGTGTAATGTAAGACACAGCGGGAGGACTAAGCAACCATTTTCTCAAAACATGATAGTGGAACAGTGCCCACTTTGGGCACAGATCTCCGTTGTTACTCTGTTCACGGAGGTGTAAATAACCTAATGAACCAGGACTTGATCTGGCTTCTTTATTTCCCCGTTGGCACAGGCGCTCCTCCATCAGCACTGAAACCCAAGCACGGCACCCACACAGCGCTCCTCACCCGTCCTGGCACCTCTGCTCCGGCCATACCCTCCGCAACTCCCGTGGGTACACTTCCCCATAGACCAGGTCTACCATGAAGCACATCATGTGCGATCTTTATTGTACTCCTAACACGGCGAGTGGCCCCAGGACTTAGGTTTTCCAGGCCGAGTCCAAGCGTAATTGCCCGGAGTATTTGAGCAGTTTAACCCACAAGTACTCTTTGTTTTAAATAACACCACAAACAGCACAAGACAACATGATAAAATATGCATGCCTCGTTCCTTATCACAATTTACCGCTTGTTAAGATTTGTTTGTGGTTTGGCGTCTAGGCACAATGTCCTTCTGTTCTCTAAAATGGCTTGGAGAGCCTCGTTTAACAACTTCACCTCCCTTTGAGCAGGTGATGCCTTGGCCTTGCCACTGTCAACATTTCTGTTCCAGGTGCTTAATTAATGGCTTATATGGAAAGAAACATAGACCATATCTAAACTCAGCAGGAACGCTGAATGGAAAATTATAAATTTTAATAAATGCCTGTGGTTATCTCCATATTAAAAAAAAAAAAAAAAAAAAAAAAAAAAAAAAAAAAAGAAAAAAGAGGTCCAGGAGAGCAGCTAGCTTTAGTATGGAACTTTAGTTGGATAGTTACAAAGTTCATACATTTCACCTGCAAATTACAAATCAAACTTGGACATTTTCTCCAAATTATAATCCGTTTTCTCCAAATTATAATCCATTTTCTCATGTATTAGCTGTTCCTCATCTCTAGGCATTCTGCAGCTTTAATGCTGTAGAGGGTACGTTTGTCTTTCCTCTTTGTTCCTATTTTTCTGTGGTTTGCATTGCCGTGTGTGTGATATATCACAATCCTGTATCTCCTCACAGGCTTCTCAGCAAACTCTTTCTGAAAACAACACCTTATTTGCACAGGCAAATAGCAAAGAATGAAAATTAAATTAACAAGAACTATAATTTAAACCACTGCTTAAAAGAATTGTTAATTATATTAGAAACTCAATCATTTTCTTAGTGTTCTTAATGGTTAAAGTTATACAACTGCTAGTGCAGATGAACCAAACAGAATCTTTTACCGAGTTCTGATTCTCATTTATAGAATTTCTCTCCTTTGTTTTCTTGGTCAGGTAGCATGCTGGACTCAGAATACTCTTGCAGAAAGAGCTCTGCTTTAAGAAAGATAACCCTTCAAAAGCCCTCGTTTTTGAAGGATGCCACTCATTTTAATCCCAAATGTGCTCGCACTCCTCACAAACATAAGGTTTTAATTTTTATTGATGATAAGTATTCAAATGAGAAGTAAATATTCATGAAAGAGAGGTTATTAAAACAAAAGGAACTCTCGATGTTTTCAGCTCCTATGATTTTATCAAAAGGCTGATGAGAGCTGGTGTTTTTCAGAAAGCCCAAGCTCTTTTATGAGAACACCACTTTCTTTTGAAGTAAAAGTAAGATTCAAAGGAATAAATAAAAAATAAGCTGAAATGTGCCTTGAGTACATTTGATAGGATCAGAAAGAAAATAAAAGAACCCAAATACGTATTTTTAAGCAATCACTTTTAATTCCTGATATCAAGACTTTTGTCAGTTTCTTTGGCTTTCCTGTTTCTCTCTGGCTTACTTACCCATGGTTGCTGCAAAACCCCTAGGTAGCAGTCCCAGTCAGAACCAGGCTGCGTTGCCAGCCTCTAGGCAGGAAGAGACTGAGATACGGGTTCTGTCGTAACTCAGGCAACCAAGGTAAGAAGATGATGACAGAAAAGAAATACTATCACCATAGTTTATGAATGGGAAACTGAAGAGAGTAGTGATTGCCTTGCCCAAGAAAACTGAAGTTTCAAACATAACCAGGAATCCAAATTGCAGGTTTTAGGTAGGTTGTTTTAATTGCAAAACTAACAGGGTGTCTTGGTTCTTTTCCCGCCTCCATCAGTGACTGCTTTTGCACCATCACCTTGCCAGTATTGGAAGAACGCAGTGAACGCCTGAGACAAAAAATCATCTCTCAACCTTCCTCTTCAGCTACCATCCCGTTGTCTTTGTCTCTAGATCTGTTATCTTCTCTGCTTTCTTCCTCTATACATTCACTAGATAAACTTATCTGCTTCTAGTGTTTCATCTTCCTTCTCTGCAATTCTGCTTTGTGATCAATCTTTCCCTCAGTATCTTGATTTCATCTGTCTTTTCACCAGATTACCCTCCACTTCTCTAAGCATTTTCTACATTTCATTAAGAAAGCTCCAAACTTTCTAAAAAACTTTTTTTTGGACTGGACAAATTACACATTCAGAATCAGATCTAAGGTACTGTGGCTCATTGGTACAAGTACTCAGGTAAACATATGTAGGAGACTTAAACAACAGTTTTCATTTGTAGGAGATTTAATCAACATTTCTAAAACACAGCTTTCGGAAGTCAGTGTCTTTGTCATAAATTAAGAAAGAAAATAGCCTGGGTTTGTGTCCATAGGTAAGCCAACAAATGGATTGCATCAAATTTTGCTGCCTCTTTTTGTCAACAGTTTTCTGCTGCACTAATATAATAATTAAATCTATGTCCAACTCTAAGGAAATATATGAATAAAAACACAGTGTAAATCCTTAAGATCTGGACATGCTACATAATTGAAATGTAATGAAAACATGTAGTGCTTGTCTCCTGAAGGATGATTTGATCTGACTCTCCATGGATGTTTCAGGATTCCATTTAATCAGGGTTTAAATACCTCTGAATGAGGATATAACCTATCAAAGACAGAACATTCATTTTAGTACTCTTGGTAATTTGTATTGGCATTATTCTATTTCATGTTCTTTCTAATCTGATGATAACCACATGCTCAAAACCTCATGCACACATTTTGGAGGAAATGTACTATATTTGTTTGGGTTACCTTACTTTTAGCTTTTGTCGGTTCCCATATTTGTTTTCTTTCCTTTACTTATGCCTTTCCTTCTTTAAAGGCTACTTTTTGTCCATTTATATTCCAGCTGCACCTTCTCAGCTTTCACAGGTTCATTGCTGGTTTCACTATCCTGTATCAGCTCTTCTACTTCACATGCATGATCTGTCAGCAGGACAATATGATCTGCAGATCAGAAGCAGTTTAGCAGTTATTAGTTTGTGTTGAATCCTTTTGTGGCCCGTCAAGTCCATGAAGGACACATCTTAGGCAAATAACAAAGATCGCTAAGATGTGGTGTTTCTCTTTTCCTCTTCAGTGGTTTCAGACCTTCAATATATTGCTTTCCTTTGTGTATTAAATGCTTTCTGTAACATTAAAATTGGAGGCAGTCTTTATTTTCTTCTTATTTTTTTGCTTTTTTAAAGCTATCTTATGACTGTTAGTTGGTGCAACTGAGTACTGGAGTTCAGAGTAGAGTATCTCTCTCTCCCAGAGAGAGAATGGTAAAAAGAGAATTTTGGGGAAGAGACAGGAACAGACTATGATCTGCACAAACCAATTCTAGGATGAAGCTTGGTGGTGAGGTCTGGCCAAAGAAGAGGGGAAAACCAAGTCAAAGCAGCAATTAAGAACAGGGAGTGCAGGCAGTGGGTGTGATGCTCATGGGAAGAATTGAGGGGAAAGCTGTAAGATGATAGGGCAGAGGAGAAACTGCAAGTTTGAAAACAAAATTATTTTGGAAGTGAACAAACACATATAACCAAGAGAACTGTCCTAACTCTGAGATATTCTGAGTGAACGAAAATCCAGAGTCAAGAGTGTTCTGTTGTATAGATTTTCTAGGAGTAATATATTATGTGTAAGTTCGTGTGCAAGTGTCTTGAATAATTTTGTTTTAAAGCCTGGTTTCTCCAAAGACCAATGATGTTGCAGCATCTAACTCTTAGGCACATTTCTAGAGAAACCTCTGGCCTCTAAATACCAAAGTCTTCATTGGAAAACAGCTGATTGGCTTCTTCCTAGCTTGCTTAGGGCTGAAATGCTCAAAAAATGGGTTGGATGGTGGGCACAGGTGTTGAAGCAGGTAACCAGCCCCCGAATATCACTAGCAAACACCCATTATACAGAACTGTTCCGTTCAAACACTCTCTTTTGTGGACATACTTAGCCTGACACCAAGTATGGTCTTCAGTGAAGTCCCCCAGGAACACCAGGCTGTGGATTAGGCTCTGCAAGGTGCTGGTGCTGGTTCAAACCCAATTTGGACAAGAAGGCTCTTAGTTCTCTAAAAGCATCTGTAAAGTTAATTGGTTTGATCTAGGCTGTATTGGAAAAGTTTGGTGCTCTTGTCTTTCCTAGTGATAGCAAATAACCATGTAGGGATTAATAATAAATTATGCTCACCAGCAGAATTTGTGGCTCTTCCCACACCCCAAGAGTAAGGAAAACTCAATAGGAACTAAAAGATAGCAGTAAAAAAAAAGTAAAACATCTCAGAGCCTGTTTTAAGGCTTGTCATTACAGTTGAATAGAGTTAGTGTAAATGAATTCTGTTTTCCCAGAGGCATCAAATTCCTCCTGCCAAGACAGTCTCTCAAGAGAGACTTGAAAGTCTCTCACTGCCCTCCTGCATTATCATTATTTTCCTTAAAATTTTCTTGTTATTGATGTAACTAAAAATCGAGTATAAGATCAGAGAAAATACTTTGTCAAGTAACTCAGAGAGACACAACTGATGGATACGAAGGAAACATGCACTTCATTTTATGTTCCTCTGAGTGCACTAGAAAAATTTAAAAAATAGTTCATTTTACTAAAAATCCAGCCGGGAAATTCACACTACTTTCTGCTACTATGAAATTGAAGAGTGACCCAGTACCTCCATCAAATCTGACATATGAGTGATTTTTCAGACTTGTAGGTTCAATTTTCAACTGGTAGGGTATGTCAAATTCCTGAAAACTGTCAGACCATCACTTTGCATGTGTGGTCAATATTCAGCAGACTGTAAGCAAAGAACAAGATGGGATACGTAAAGTACAGCTAGCCTGATCCTGTTCTTTCTAGTCAATTTAGAGAGAATAAAGAAAGAAAACCCACTGTCAAAGAGGAAAAAATGGAATTGAAACAGAACTTATTGACAATATCATAGCAAAATAATTTCTTATTTGAAAATGTCTGTCTGGAAAAAAACAAAATCTCTCAGCTTTGGTGTGCAGTTTTTCTGGGTTCTTGAGGAAATTTCCAATCAAACCCTGATTGCATGCTTTAGAATGGCAATGGCACTGAACTAAGTTTGCCTGTTTTATGTTTAAATTACACAGACTTTTGGGACTTCAGCCTCAGGCTTTTTTAAGTGAAGTTTGGTGAGCATTCTCTTATCTCCCTGGAAACTTGTCCAGTTAGTAAAAGCAGACTGTAATAGAAAGGATATAACTTCTCTCTCTTCACATAAATACTTAGTTATAAAAGCACAACAGATTTAACAGAAGTAATTAAGGGGTCTGTTTATATGCTTCAGGTTTGAATCAAATGGAAAGAAACAGAACCTTCTAATTGTCACAAGAGCCATTGGAGTAGATGTTGTTCTATGAGTGACTGTCTCTTTTCTTTGCCCCTGCTGCTTTCTCGTATGGGGGACACCACCTGCTTCTTTTCCTGTACGAATTGTAATTGTTCAGTGTTGGATAATTGCTCTTATACCTAGCACTACCAGGTTGCTCAGGAGCATTTTGTAAGTATCTGCTTCTCATTTAACTGCTCTGGACAAGATGTAGCTATTAAGTAAAAATTATAAGGTTACTCCAGAGTTTCACTTAGTTTATCCATTTAACTGATTAGATTATGGTCTTATTAAGTTATTATCCCAGTGAAAGTAGATCTATCAATCTAATTTATTTATTATTGCTTGTTTGAATTTCATGCCTTTTTCCTTTTTATTCCTGGTTTGTTACTGTTTATTTTAAAAATAAACTCTTTCCTTTCACTGAGAAAGTTTTTTCTTTCATCATGCTTGTTGTCCTAGGTTACAATGTAGGTTGTGCCTAAAAGTATGTATTCTATCACCATCTTCATAAGCTGTTAAAAACTGGTGGGGCAGTGTTCCCCATCTCCTTCATGACTCATCCCTGATAAACTCTGGGGATATCTTCTGTTAATGGGCCAGCTGTTGAAACCAGGTGGGGTAGTATTCTTTATCTCTCCCATAACCCATCCTCCCTCCAGGGCGATATCTTCTGTTAATGGGCCATCTCGCCTCACCCAAGACTGATAAAATTACATCAGCCCATTGTGAGATGTTCCGCCCAGAGGGAGGAACCAAGCATTCCATCCTGGATATAATCTGAGATTTTTAACACCACAAGCAGCCTTTTTCTACTGGATTCCCAGAGGAAGAACAGACCGTTCTACAGGATCACTGCTTCAACAGAGCCATCACTCCAGGAAGACTGCAGTCACCGTTTAATTGGACTGCTACCAACCCCCTGACCGTCAGGGGGTCAGGTTGTATTCTCACTCTGTCAGTGGCGGTTTTTTCTACTTCTGCATTTATTTTATTTTTTCCTATTAAATTGTATTTCTGACTTGGAGTCTCTCATCGGTCTGCTTTCAAACTAGTACACTTGTTGGTCACTGAATCAATTTAAAATACAATCTCCTGGTCCTAGTGAGAGCTCGTACGTGGATGGGGTGTTTACTTATTTGCTCTGACAAGTGGTGGAGGTATCAAACAGTCAGTACCAAGAAGAGCTTAATGAAATTAGATAAGATAATGGCTGACAGCTCTGACTTTTATTCAGCAGTGGGCAACAATCACAGGCTGCAGTGTCTCTCCCTGGTCCTTGCCTTGTTTTCCAGAAGCAGCTTGTAGGGACAAATAAAAATTATGAAACAGCTTCTGAATCACAATTTTAAGCTAAGCGTACTGAAATGAATGAAATATTGATTTAAAATAATTTGTATATGCCATGCACATATATGGTACTTTCTTTAGCCATCTGGTTTACATCTCTTTTGTAAGTGAGATTCCTGAAACCTGCCAACAGAGAACAAGAGGTAGTTTTGTGGGTATGTACTAGCAATTTGGTGTGGTATCCAAAAGTAAGGAGACAAAGACTCTCAGATCTCAGCTGAATAGGTCAAACTCTACATGTTTTTGCGAGAAATATTTTCTTCATGAAGCTTTCTCTCTGTCACAGACTTCAGTGTTTTATATCAATATTCTCATTAAGTAGGAGTATCTTGGTTTTTGAGAAATACATAATCTAAAGGGTGGAATAAATAAAATTAATTAATGCTTTCACCACTGGAGGTGTAGTCCAAAAGCATCACACTGTTCAAGCAACTTTAGGGCTAGAAGCTGAGTTCCATGGCAGAACTTTAAATGCTATGAGGTGCCTATTTCCCATCAAAACTTTAGGATGTGAAACCTTTCTCCTTTAAAAGAAGCAATAATGTATCATTTAACAGAGTGTATTGAGTTATGTAGCCCCTCCTTTCATGTTTGAGCCAATCGGTGTACACAGAGAATGAGTCTTTCTTGGAACATTGCTAGTTTTTAGGACCCTCCTATGAGTTTTCTGTGCTCAGTCATATTTGTACTCATTTCTAGGTTGTTCCTCAGTCTATTCCTAAAACAAGGAGAAAAAAATCCACTCAGTAAGAAGAAGTCAAAGCCTGGTTATTAAGGCAGCTGCTTGGACATTTTGCTGATGAAGAGTGCACTCTGCGCTCTCCAGCCTTCCAGTTCTGCACTGTGCATGGGTTTCACTAACAGCACAATGTCATTTTTTTCAACTTTAGTGGTTGGGCAGATTCTGACACACCAGGAAAATGTATCTGTTTCAATTTGGTATTTAACAAGGTGCACAGATGGTGTTAAAAAGCAGGTAGAAGTGGTTAATCACCTGTGAATTTTAGGCATTTTTCTCCTGTCCATAGAGGACTTGAGAAGTGCATTTACTGCATGGGTTTCTCCATTATGATTTGTATTTTCATGGCTGTTTTCAATCAATCACCCCAGAGTGGTTTGCAAATCTCTTCATTCCAAAGCAGTGAAGACCTGCCCACGTCCACATTCCTAGCGCAACAAATTATTTGGGACCTGAATCATGTGTTATTTGGTATTCATGTTCAGGCAAATCTGTACTTCATCACACCCTGAATTGTTTCATTTTACTGATACCACCTGTTTCTTGTGCCTCAACCAATTTGTATTCCATTTCAAGAGTTGTCCCCTATGCTCAGCTTTCTGACCTTGTAAATCGATCTCCTGTACAGTCTTTAACAAATACTTTCCTGAAATCTGGATGAATTATGTCAACGATTTCATCTTTATCAATTCAGCAATGCCTTGAAATGACCCTAATACATTTGTCATACATGATCTTCTTTTAGCAGAACCAGGCAGCTTTCCCTTTACTAAATCACATTCCTAAATGAATTGTAATCTCCCTTATAAATGTTTCCATTATCCTGCTCACTACTACAGTCAGTCTTACAAGACTGTATTTTGTTGGGTCTTCCCAGTGTCTCTTTTTGACAGCTACTGAAGACACTTAACAACGAAGTGCATTTCAGGTAAATATTAAGTGCTCCTTAAAAGAAGAAGAAAAAATTAAAACCCAGTAAGATATACTCCTGGTGTTCAATAGTAGTTTTAGAGATTCACTTAAATGAATGGAGAATAAAGGAGGATTTCTTTATTGCTGGCAGTTAGTGGCAGTGATGGATCATGGCATAGACATTCTCAATATGGCCAAACAATTCCACTGTATAGAGTTTTTTATGGCTACAGCTAAAATTCAATGAACTGATTCAGAAGGTTCAGGATAAACTATAACAATAAGTTAAACCCTTAAATCGATTTGGTATTTTAAAAGGATGGGGAGCAGAAAGATGTCATCTTCCTTCACAGATCTAACTTTACTGGAACTGTAAATCCAGAGCAGAGTATTGGTGGATAAGAGTAAATAATGTGTGATTTAAGACCCATCCTGGAAATCAGTGAGGATTTGAGTACACCAACTCTAACACATTATCAGAGCATTATAAGAGTACATCCAGAAAGTTAGGAGGATTCTTTTTTTTTTAAGAATAAAGATAAATTTAATAGCTTAAAGAGGCTATTTTTGAAGAGTGCCAGACAAGATGAGAAAAGAAAATGACTGTGAAAGGAGCAGCAGAGTAGCAGAGGCATAGATAACCACTCATCCTACTATCCTCTCAAGATACGAGCTGAGGATGATTTCTATCAATGACTTCTAAATATAACATTATTCAGCTTTCATTATGTTGTCAATCTAATTTGAATGTAAGTTATTTGGAGCACATGGCTGTTTTTCCTTTGTGTTTGTCTGTAAAGCGCTGCACCCCCCAGCCAGGAAAAAAGAGAATTCTCGGATTAGAGGAGATAACGTCCTCACTGAAAGTCCTGTGTACAAATGCTTGTTTTCTAATCACCTTTGTGAAACCTACCCCTGCTACACCACACAGAGAATTCTTCTTCAAAGTAAGAAGAATTGCAGCTTATTTTCTACTAACCCTGGAACAGCCTCTCTGCTTTGTGAGGAATGGGAGAAACTCCTGCCAACTTACATTAGTTTCTAGGGAAAAAAACACCTGAATCCCAGGATTTGGCTTTGGTGGTGACCTGAAGTTCACAGAACTCTCGATATTGAACAACGTTCATGTCTGAGATGAAATCCTGAATTCTTACTGAAGTGAAATAGAGTTTTTCATTGACCTTAGAAAAGCTGAAGTTTCAATCCTTCTTTTTGAGACAGGAGTTATTAAAGTTTTTGCATTCTGTGGCATGCTTACATCAGAATTGAGTGCTAGAGAGATAGCCCACAAGCAATACAGAAAATATTATCTCTACATCTGCAAGATCTAAGAGAAAAGCCCGAAAACGTAGCTTGCTATATGCCAACAAGTCCACCTTCCTTGTCTTAACTCTAAATAAAATCATAAAAGTTTAACTGAAGGACAATTGAAATCTGAGAACATGCCCTTTATTGGCCTTCTGAGCAATTTTCTAGATTTCGGCTTCCCTTTCCCATCCTCTCCCTCTTTACAATGAATCTACTCTAAATCTCCCTGGTTTTGTTGCATTGTATCTTTCTCCCACTCTTTGTATTAATTTTTCTTTCTGCTGTTTGATTCTAGATATCTGACTATTTTATGTGTCTGCCTTTGAGCAGGGCCTGACTAAGGAACTAGTTCATAACTATAAAACACCAGACTGGAGAGGCTTTCCTTGCCTGAATCCCCAGAACTGCCACTGGCCAATCCATGGTTCCAGCCTCGTTCTCAAATGAGGGCAGTGAGGACCACTGTCTCTTGTGTAAGTCTGACAGTTTCTTTGGGCATGAGTTACATGTGCAGCTGGATCAGAAGCCATTGCAGAGCACTTGCGAGCCACTACAGCACAGCCTACGTGAGCCTCTAGTAACACAAGCCAAGGATAAAGTTGGACAACAAAAGTAACTACTGGCAGCAGACTGAGCCCCACGCTCAGACTGGGGCGTAAGCTCAGGCTGTGTGTGACAAACATGGGTCTGTCAGGGTGCTGTTGGACCATCACCTTTCCCAGGAGTGATACACAAGAGCTGGGTCCCTCAGATCAATCTGTGGCTCTCACAGAGAATTCACTCTGCTCCCTGTGAGTGTGGGTTGGGTGTATGAGGCAGGACTTCCAAAAATGTCAGCTAATGTCAGCACAAGGACTGACCAAATAAGATTAATACCTACCATAAAAAGCCAGGGATGTAAAAAGCATAGGCTTGAGCTAAGCCAAGTGCATTGAACATCCATCTGAGAACACAGTGGGAATAGTTTAACGTAGGAAGACAATACTGGCTCCACCTCAACAGACAAAAAGAAAGAAAATTAAAGGGCTAAAAAGGAAAGGAAGCTAAAAGGAAAGGGAGAAAGCCAGAGGGTGGTTCTTGCCTTCAGGCACCAGGATGAATGTATTGGTGCTGTGTTATGTTCAGGCTGTGGGAGCTGGACTGCCCTCTTTTCACAGCAGCAGGGGGTGTGTTCAAGCATGCAATGCAAACCACGGCCAGTCCAAGCACACAGAACAGGTCAGGTGCTGGTGCTGGTGCTGGTGTGCAGCTCCAGAATGGCTCAGTGGGGAATACCTCCTTGCCAAGCAGCACAAGGGATGAAGGACAGGCACAATGCAGAGCAAGAGGGAGAGTAACGGTGGTTTTAATCCTTTCAGAGACTAAAAGGCAGCCAAACAGAGGCTGACAGGTAAAAGAACCAGCATCTTAACAACTTAAGGGTGCAGAAGCAACTTGGACAACACCAAGCTGAGCTGAAAGCGTGTTCCTGAGGCAGAGTTAAAGCACTAGGGCATTACCTGCCAGCAAGAAGTCTGAGTGCAGGCACTAAACACCACCCAAGCAACAGGAGAAAGCAGCAGAGGAAAGCTGAGGAGAGGCAAATTCTCAGAATGATGGAGACCAAGCTGCTCAGCTCCCAGCCCATGTGGAGTGGTCGTGGCATGTAAGGGCAAGCTGCACACTGTGCAAACTACACACAGAATCAGGGGTGTTACATGATCCTACGTGTAAGTAAAAAATGGCAGGATTGTGTGACTTTTCAGGGGTCTGATTCATAGTTTTTGGGCTCCAAGTGAGCAGCAGTAGTATTGCCAGTTATGTTAAACATTCCCTGCTCAAGGATCTGTTCCACATATAGCATGCTTTTTCTGAATTTTACAATAACTAAACATATTCACAGAAGATACAGGGAAAAGCAATTTAAGATGAAAGTATGGAAAAACTTCATGAAGTTGAGCAGTCTACAGGATAGCGTTTACCATATGGCTTATCTACGTAAGAGTGAAAGAGCTGTCCATGCAGGCTGCACCTGAGATGTTCTCCCACAGACGTCTTGTGGGCAGCAGGGCTGTGTCGGTGTGTCTGACCTGGACTGTGTGTACCACACCAGCAAGAGGCCGTGTGGGAGTGAACCCCCCTATAGCATCTCCTGCTGGGTTCATGCTTGCCAGTACAGCTACCATTTGTCTCTTCTTTTTAAGGTAGTGATTTAAATCAGCTCCCAAGTTTTACACTGGCGTAATGTTAGGATGAGAGCGGTTAGTAACCAGTAGGGGAAAATACACTGCCACAAAAAATAAATAAAAATGAGGTGTTCTGTTAGAGTATTGGGGCATTTCAAGCCTCAGGGGTTATTCATGTAAATGAATCTTGTGCTTACTCTGTCAGGGAACACAAATCAATAGCACATGAAGAAATAAGAACCAACAGTCTTAAAACCCCAGATGAAATCAAACCACACAAATCAGATCCCATTATAGATTTCAGGACCATGCTCTTGATCAGATAGAATTTCTTCCATAAATAAAGTTGTTAAATGTGACCCCATGTTAGAGTCAAAGTTTGAACTTACCTCCCAAAACATCTGAGGTGTTTGAAGCACTGTTTTTCTTTTGGATCAAGCCCAAAAGGTCTGCAAATATGGTTTATTTGGACAGCATGTGAAGTTTTGATTGATCCCGGAGCTCTGTTGGCATAAAGATTTATTGAAGTGTCCTTTCAGGAAAACATAGTTGACTGTCCAGTGCTACCACCATGAGGACTAGATTCCCCACAAAAACTAAGAGCTTAGCTATGACTCTAAATAACTAGCACAGAAGTAAAAAGAAAAAAGAAAAAAAAAGTTTCAATTATATAAAAAGTGATTGCAGCAAAGAAAAATCAGTCTTGATATCAACATCACTGGCAATCCAAATATCTGGTATTTCCCTGCTGCCCTGTCATCTGCTCACCAGTCACAACACTGACAACATTGGGTTTTCTGCTTCCTTGTCTCTGAATCCTGAGTTTCCACTAGCTCACATTCTCCAAGTGTTTAGAGGCATATTAAAGAAAGCAAGATGCTGAAACGGTGGAAGACCTTATCTTGGTCATTTGAACCTTGGATTTGGAGACCTAAAATTACCTGAGCCTAATCTAAATTACCTAACTTGCTTGTAATGTGAATGAGCTTCAATGTTTAGTTTGAATCAGAATGAATTTCAGTCTATGAAAGGCACACTTTGCATCTCACAGGGTATGTGTAGTTCCATAGCAGAGAAATGCGGATTCAGCCCCTATCTGCACTAGCCATATTGGTTCCCAGGTACCTTACCTTGCTTGTCTGTGTTTAGAAGTCTTTGTTCAGCAAGAGAGCATCACTTTAGTCTTTCCACAGCTTGTTATGTTGTTTACAGTCTTACTCAGACTGCTGTTGAAAATGCTTTTTTCCTTTTCCCAGTATGAAGTTACAACATGCTGTTACTGTTTACAGCAAATAGGCTGGCATGACTGTGCAAGCCAAGGAGGAACACACATGCAGTGGTAGATTTGCTGTAGTGCTTTCACAGAAACTTGAATACGTACTAATTTTTAGTAGTTCTGCTATCAAAATAGCTCATAGTGTTAAGGAAAAGAAAAAACCCTCACAATTATTTGTGGAAAATATTGTGGAAATAAATAATTTGGAAACGTGACCTGCTACTAATAATATCTTAAGAACTGGCCCAACTTTAGTGACCTCTTAGAGGAACATAATACTGCCTAGTCTGTTTGGAGCTAGTGTATACTTTCCAGGGAAAAAAAAAGGAAAAAAGGGGGGGGAAAGTGCTAAAAATTAGTGCAAGGAGAAAGCCAGAAAATATAATTCTTATTAAATTACTTCCAATTTCACTTTTACCTGTAGAATTCAGTCTGTGAGACACTCTACAAAGGTGTGGTCTAACCTCTAGGAAACAGACACATTTATGACCCAGAGCAAGAGGCTGCTCTCTGAAGTTGTGAAATTGCATGTAGGTATTTGAAGCCTATATGATATTTTTTGTCCTGCCTTTAGACCTCCAGCATAGTGTGTGTATTCATGTACATGAACTAAAACATGTTGCTCCCTCTTGGTAATATAAAAAACCTTGTCAACTAATGTGTCAAAATCACTTTTGTGTCTATCATAAAATCACAGAACTATAAAAATTACCTCTGGAGCTCATTTGGTCCAACACCGTGCTCAAAGCATGGGAAATGTCAAAGTTAGGTCAGGTTACCAGGGCTTTGTGAAGTCTAGTTCTGAGTGTCTCCAAGGACAGAGATCCTACAACCTCCTTGGGCAACACAGTGCAGTGTTCCACCACACAGAATGAATTTATTTCCTTCTATCTGATGATAGAAGAAAGTGATGACCCAGTGGGTTCCCTCCCAACATTACCTTTTCTGTGATTTTATCTAACCAGAATGTCCATTACAGCAACTTGTGTCTGTTGCCTCTTGTTCTTTTGCTGTGTAATACTTAATCAGGAGAAAAATTTTTCTCTGTTCCATCTAACTCTACACATATCTATCCATATTACAAGGCAGGGAGAATGAAGACATTTTCTGGCTATTAGAGCTTCTTTTTGCAGGCTGCCCTAAATGAAATTACACAGTCAATTCTCCATCAACAAAAGTAATGGCTGAATTCAATGTTTTTTATTGATGCATCACATTGGTGTTCAGATACAGGATTTCCCATGCCACAAGGCTGCCTTTACAAGGATTTACAATTCTTCATTTCTGTGGTAGAAACACACTAGATTTTTCATGTTTATGAGAAATATGAGGAACTAGTGATATTCACTCTCTTTTACTTTGTCTTTAAAACATATGTGGCAGACTTGTAACCACTGAAATAGCTAGTTAACAGTTATAAATGCATTTATAAATGGATTTATATTAATACATATAGGTAGAGTGTGTGGACGGGAGATTACTGTACCACCTTAATCTAGACTGGCTTGCCTAATTTTTGTTTAACTGATTTACAAAGAAAGTCTGAATTATGGTATTTTCTTTAAAAATTAACAATTCTATTAATAATAATTATTTTTATACCCATAGGTAAGTAATAAATTAGATAACTACACTGATAATCCATCTGGATAATTAGGAAATATGATGATGGCCACCACAATTTCTCATGTCTTCTGAGGTGCCTGCTTCTACCTATGAGCTGTGGGAGAGGTCAAGGCAGCCCTCAGGCTGTTTGGCTGGATGCTTAAGGGACATATTGGCATTCTCCTGACATTCCTCTCAGTCTAGCCCTAAGTGACTTGATCATGGACCTATGGACTTGGGGAAGATTAGAAAATGCAACTGAGGTCTTCAGCATCCTGTCCTGAGGCCTAATCATATGCCTAAGTTGAATAGCTCCAAGTAACCCTTTCAGCTCCAGTGCAGCAGAATTAGTCATGTACTGTCTAGAAGGACCTAGGTGGTCACAGCGGTGCTAAAGAAGAAAGAAACTGATTTAAAGACAGAGACCAGCAGCCTTGTTCCTTTTCCAGATTGGTTAAAGTCACTAGCAATAGCAGTCCCTTTTCTCTTTCTAGATCTGAAATTTTTACACAACTGCAATCGGAAAAGGGAGATTTTCAGAGCACTTCCTTATTGCTTTTTGTAATGACAAGACTATATATGAAATATAACATTCTCAGCTGAGCTCTGGTTAAGACATTGTTGGCCGAGGTGTAATAGCACAAATGTGGCAGCTGTCTAGATATTCCCTTAAACATCACCCTGATCAGGAATACACTGCAGTGCTAGCATGTTCAGACATCCTTCTATACCTTGAGACAGAGGGCGGAAGATAGAAGGATAGAAGGAAGAGTTCTTCGACGGATAGAAGGGAAGAGTTCAGCCCCCTGGTGGGGATATGGATCCACTGTGCAAAGCAGTTAGGATAGACTTCAATCAGTGGTGTCACTGATACAGTGAACATTTCCATGGATTACACAAGATGTGATGTGGCCTTGCTTTTCTTCTCTTTGTTCTGCTGAGCACAGCTGCTGTAATTTCTTCGACATCTAAGGGAGCAAACCCAGAGCTGCTGCAATGTAGGGAGAAGGGTAAGAGTTGGGAAACCATGGAGTGAAGCATCCTGTCAACTAGAAGGAGGAGCAGGCCTTTGGTACCCTATCATGGACCATGGCAGAGGCGGCTTGAGCATCGTGAGATCCCAGAGGAGAGGATGTACCCCTGCTTCATGGGTCATGAAGAACATGACAAATCTCAAGTTCCTTGAGGGCTCAGACTTGCCAGCACTGCATAAGCCTACTGCTAGTGCCTTTAACTCTGAGTGTCCCTTATGTGCTAGGGCTCTTTTATGCTTCCCTTTCCTGTTTGCAGAGGCTTGTTTAATGAAGATAAGGGCCGTGCGTGTAATAACAGACTAAAATTAAACTTCAAACAAATTATCTGTTAGGGTTTAGGAAAATCTTATCAGGGGAGGAATTAATCCTTGCAGCTTGTTTTGGGGCTTTAGCAGGCCACCAGGGATTTGAAAGAGAACAGTTTTTCAGGCTGGAATATACACAGCAACTGGAACAATGTGCACAATTCTGTGGATATGATAAAAAGAGAAAAAATCCCAAAAAGACACATGAACATCTGAAGTGTAGCATGAACTGACTGCAAACCAAATGCAGCTGCTGTAGATCATCAGCTGTCACTGTCAAAGCCCTGGTCTCTTTGTGACTGATGTCCCTGCTTCCTTTGTCACTGCATATGGGGACAGTTCTGCAAGTCAGCTCTTATGCCCTAGTGCTCCCTGCTGCAGGGTTTGGAACCCAGCCACTGCGCCCTCCCAGTGACGTCAGGTTGCTCTGAGAAGATGATGCTGCTCAGTCCAGCCTATTAATCAAATCAACACAGAGAGGGCAAGAAGTGCCCGTGGGGGTTACTTTGCTGAAAAGTGCTCATGTGGCTCAGCCTGCTGTTGGGAATTCGATGAGAGGTTCCATTCAAATGGGACTGGCAGAGACTGGGAAAAATCAGCCCCATTTGAATGCTACCACTCCATAAAGGCTCGAGGGATATAGTCCCAGGAACGATTTCAGGCTAACGCGTTATTTCTGCTTCACTCCCGTGCAAGTAATACTTACGACAGACAACAAAGACAGGAAGACCTCTCGTACCACCTTCTTACCCTCATACCACAGAGGTACCTCAAATTTCCTTTTGCAAGAGATTCCTGGTAGAGTTCTTTCACCTTTTTCTCTTCCATTCATTTTTTCTTTCTTTGATCTTAGCTGTCCACACCAGTTGTAGGGTGAAAGAGCTGTAGGAAGAGGGAATAAGAGAGAAAAGGAATTTTACCAGCCAGGAGGAAATAAATGGGTGGTCTTTGGAAGCATAAACTAAACCAATAGTGAGGGAAATAACAGGGGAAAAAGTCCAGTGTTTACTGTTTTGTGATTTTCTTAAGCATATTTTTCTTGCAGTTCTGGGGGCATAGATAATTCAGGGTTCAGAGTGAAATGCCCTCTCAGAACTGCACAGCAGTACTAGAAGAAAAACTGCCCAAAAACATACTCTCAAATTTCCATTATCCTCAACCACACAATGGGGTAAGATGCAAGTCTTAGGTGGAAATATTGCAGTGCCTGAACTCTGCAAAGGTTTTCACAGAATCCGCTGTGTATTCCACTACTGTTTTGGGAACATTTGACTGCATTGCCATGATGTCAGATTGTTATGGTTAGGGGTACTTATAGCAACAAAATGAGTAAAAGAATGGTCTAAACCTGCATTGTGAAACCCCAGAAGACTGAATGGATCCATTGTGGGTGTCCAAAACCTCTGACTGTATTCCCTGAAGCTGTTTATGAAGAGGGATATCTTTCCTGACAGAAGTGAATGCAGTCAGAAGCTCAGAATACAGCAGGAAAGCATGTACAAATAAACAGAAAAATATCCATTCCCCCTCTTTGATAGCTGGTTTAGATTCCTTCCCGTCCATGTGACAGTAGCTCTTTGGCCACTCTCCCTCTGCATCCACTCTTCCCGCCTCACAATTTGCAGCAGTAGTCCTTTGGTATTTGCAGGTCTGTTTCCCACCTGAAGAGCCCCAAGTCACTTCTTGACCTACCATAATTATGCAATTTATTAGGAAGTTAAACAGCTGAGAACTCCCTGAAGTCCAGCTCTGCTGTCCTCCCCAGCCAGCGCCATCTCTGCAGAGGTTCACGTCTGTGTGGTTACTCCACTCTATCTCTGGGTCTGCGCTGCATCAAGAGAGAAGCGGAGACAGCTGAGCACAGTGTGTCTTCTGCCTGGTCAGAAACCACCTCTGTCTCCAGAACAGGGCTCCCTTCACTACCTGAGCTGCTCATGACCCCACGTTGCTTCTCATAAATCTTGGGTGTCAACAGAGGAATTGAGAACTAGGGAAGGAAAAATCTTTAAAATAATCTTTTCATCCCAAAGAGTCAGAAAGCAAAAAGGAGGACCTCTTCTTTACTTTTGGAGCTTCTGCCAAGGACACCAAGTTTACAGTAGTGAAGCACAGCGGCACACCTGCATCAGTGCACAGTGCGGTGATGCCCAGCCCAAAGAAACCATGTGCAGCGTGGAGACCTGAGGATCTAACAGTCCAGAAATGTTGGTGCAGTACTTTGCCTCATCCATAAACCCCTGTCAGGTGGGCAAATTTCCCTGGTCTGCCACTCCTCTGGGTCCCCAGCAGTGCTGCAATCACATGGATCAAACATGTTGCTCTTGGTGTTTGTCTAACCTACCTGACCGTCGGCCTGGAAGAAAACCAGCCACAGTGTGCACCAGTTGAAGTTGTTCTTTCATGCGATTTCTTGAAAGGCGTCTGACAACCTGTTAGTAATCACTACCTGCATGGTCTTTCTCAGTGTGCAGCCAAGCAGGATGAAGCAGAAATCCCTAGCAACATGCAGTCATTTTTCAGTCCAGACTTTAAATGGGCACAGAGGCCACTACTGGGCAATCTCTAGTCCATGCAAAAGGAGTATGTAATCTTGGCAACACTTCAAATGTGTGCTGATCTGAAGAGTGAAAGACTAGAGACAAGAAATTAAGTAGTTTGGTGTGCTGAACTCATGGTATAATAAACCAGCTCTTTTTTACCTTCAATTTCCATCTACAACACTCACACAGGTCTTGACAACAAATGTCATATATTTGATTGTGATGGATATTACGTGCTAAATGCAAATATGTTTCCAAAGGATTGAATTTGCTACCATGGGAGACAACATAAATAATTTGGGGTTAAATACAAAGAGACAAAAGAAAGCTCTCTTGTTAGAGTAAATACAATCTCACTACTTTGCATTCAGTTTTAGAGGATTCGTGAATATCTTTGTTTTCCGTAACCTTGCACGTTATTGAAAAAGATCTTTCATTTGCTTCTACTCTTCGCAATTTCTTTAGATATTCTATTTCCTTGCATCTGCAGAAACTGAGCTGTTTTTTGTGTGCTTGACAAACCATCAACATCTGCATGTGAAAGATTTCAGAGAGAGAAGAAACAGTAGAAAACCAGAAGACAGGATCCTTTCCTAATCATTTTTCCTTTGATTTTCAGACACTTGTGTAATAGGATGTATCCAACAGTGAATTTTTCTGAAAATATATTTAAACTGAGCAAATTCAGATTTGATTTGTTGACACTAGAGAACAAACTCGGTGAAAGAAGTAGTCTGTCTTGCTCAGAAGCTACTTCAGACTGAAGCTGCATTTTGATTTGAGAGCATGAAACAAAAATACAGAATTATGCAGGGTTGATACCTACTGGAGGTCATTCCTGTAACTGGAGAGTCACCCAGCACACTGAGGTGGCACATTTCAGTACCTACTCAAGATCATGCTGGAAAAAACCAGGGCGTGTGGAAAGGAGCTGTGACCATTCGGGCATCCTTTCTGCTTTCCCACACAAAATGGTTTCTGTGTTGTGCCTTGGTTTCTTGGTGACAACAATTGCCAGGTTTTACCAAATAAAGGAAGAGAAGGCCCAAACCCCATCCCTTGGGGTTTGCACCAACTGGAACAATCTTCCTCCCAGTTTATCTTGCTGAATTGTTAATGTAAATCAGGTGTTTCTTACTGAAATTTGCTTTGTACAAAATAAGCTAGAGGAGTAGTTGCCACATACTGGTGCCCTCCCCAGGTGGGAGCAGCAGCTCCCCAAGGAGTTTCTATTCCAATTTTCTGTTGCTTGGAAGAATTTAAATCCACTGCTTATAACATTCTCTCTTCTCCCCAAAGATCTGAGCACCCTTGGATGCTGCCTGTGTCAAATAACCACCCATCGCTTCCAAGAAAAAAAGGGAGTTGCTTATCTATTCTCATTTGCAAGTGTGGGCTCTGGGGAGTACCAGGACTGGGATTCAGACCCTGTCTCCCCTTGGGGTTGGGGAGGGTTGGGTTCAGCTTTCCTACCACCCAAGCTGTTACTAATAATAGAGGGCCTGATAAGCATTCTCCTTAGCCCAACCATGGGGAGACAACTGTCAGCAACTCATTACTTACCTCAGATCAAAGGGCTTGTGAAAGACTATTTTCTCACAGTTGTTATGACTCTAGATAATTTCTACAGTATTTACCTCAGTGTCAGTGTTCATGGATAACTACAGGTAGTTGGTGTTTTTCAGCTTAAAGGGTAAATCCTAAGCTAGCTGTCAGTGGAGACAAGTGAATGTGAAGTACAGCAGGCTACCCGGAGATGAGCCTGAGATGTTTTTAGTGAAGACAAACTTTGTGCCTTGGGCTGCACTTGGGAGCAGTAGGAGTGACTCACCCTCTTCCCTAAATTACACCACTATGTGAGGCATGCATCAGACATTAGCAAGCTCCCAGTTATTCCAGAAGTTAGTGTGCTGTGCCAACTCATTACTTCCTAAATAGCTCCAGTGTCAGTGCTGAGTGGTGACTTAACTGACTGCTGACATTCACAAGGTCACTAAGCTAAGTCTATACTTAGGAACAGTTTGGTGCTGCAAATGACATGGAATTGATTTAATCTGTACAATGCCTTGTCTCTGATGATCCTTCCTATAAAAGGTCTGACCAACATGGACAAAGAATGTAGAAGACACAATTAATATTCAGCTCACTAACTAAAACCTGGGGAGGAGTCTCAGTAAAGCAAACACTAAAGACAACACCAGTAAGGAATTGAATAGCAGCTGAAAATGTGAACATTCCTGCATTTTTTTCCTAAGGAATCTAGTGTGCCTCTACTGATGACTGCAGCAAATGTGCAGTATTTGTCACTGCGGAGAGCTCTTTTTGATTTGCACAGCTCTCTCTACAGTCCACATACTGCACATGGATCCTTCCCTCTCAGTGCTGACTGAAGTGGATCTCCCTGAAAAGGCCCAGTGCCTATGGCCAGCTGACAAAGAAATGTACAGCTCCACTTGGCAGCCTTGAGCTTTCAGCATCTTCATAGACTCCCAAATTCAAAAGGCAATTCTCATCCCCCTACCCCTACAGCTGTTAGCACATCAGCAAGTAACTGGTGCCAAGATACAAGAACCTCTTTGTTCTTCTCTGCCCGCCACACCAAAGGGCCATGATTGGCTCCAGCTGGCCCTCATTGATATTCTATCAAAAATATCAAAAGACAAATTATCCTCAGCTGACCTGCAGATGTTGCTACCAGACACCCTACAACAATGAAGATAAATATCTCAGCTGTCATTTAAGGGGAATGGCATATGGTTCTTCAAGTCCGATGATTCAGACATAATAATCTCCCAGCAATTATGAAGACAGAGGCAAAGGAAGAAAATTGAAAGGAGATAAACTCTCTATTACCTTCCATTTAACCCCCAAATCAGTCATCATCCGTGTCCAAGAAAAGCAAAGGGACCAATCACTGTTTGTTACTAGCAAGGCAGCACAGGACTGGCAAGTGTGCCTGCACACGTGTGCATTCTGTTTTAAGCCAAGGCTGGCAAAAAGTATTAAAGTGTCAGTTTGTTCTGTATTACACTTTATGCTCTTGTCTTAGGTCAGGTACATCCTTAATGCACATTGGAACAAACCATGTGGGAGCCATGTATCTCCTGCAATGCTGGAGTGGGCTGGCTCAGGCACACCAACTGCCTGCACCTCTGTACCTGCTCTGTCATATGGGGTGGGACTGGAATTCAGCATGGATGTGAGCACAGCCCTCTCCACACAATTGTCATCAAGGATTTCTTTATCATTTTCTAGCTCAAAAAGCAGTGAATGTTGCTGGTTTGGGTTTTTTTTTTATTCTACCCGCATCCATTTTCAGCCAGCAATATGCTCCAAGCTCATCTGGTCTGTGTTGTGACAGAGAAGGAGAGCTGGCCAGGCTTTCACAGTCCCAACTCTGTGGGGGTTTCTAGGACAAGCTCCCAATATTACAAATCATAAAAATTGGGTGGTAGATATTCCTCAGATAGAAGTAACTGCAGTAAGTTTGTGGGGAGTAACTGCAGGACTCTGTAGTTACTCACTTCATTAAGTCTTAATTGTAACAATTGCAAGGTGCAACCCCAGAACCATAATCAGATCCTGAAGTGATAGAGGCACAGATAATTGTAATGAGCCTTCCTCTGAAATGAAAGGCCTGCAGTTTTCTCCCCAGATGCTAATGGCACAAAGCAGAGTCAGAAAATGCTGTCAGCAGGAACCAGGAGAAGATGGGGATCCAAGGAGACCCCTGGGCTTCAGGGTTTGCAAACAAATAGTAGGCAGATGCCATTAACCAGGGTTGGTGATTTAACTTCTCTTTCCTCTGTCTATTTCTAGCTTGCTCTCAGAAGCATCCCAAGTAAACCTACACTATCCCGGCCTCACTGTTTTCTGTAAAACTCTGGAAAAACTTTTTTCCATACTGGCAAGACCAAAAAGAAACGGAAGAGAGAGATTAATCCATATGCAGCTCTCTCCTTCCATGTGCTAGCCCAGGCTCCATCCACATTGACCCTGCCAGCTCTGAGTGGTGAGTACTTTCTTGACCCCCTGGCCTTTCATTCATGGGACTAAAATGAAGAATTAAGTGTCAGGGCACACCTGCAACTGGAGGATGAGTCAGCCTCAAGGGGCTGCTGAGTCAGAAGAACTGAAACAGCCACTGAAGTTGGAAAATGAGCATTCTTGTACAATCCAGTGCTAATGTCCAAGCAGGAAATAGAAATGAACTTTGGAATAGAAGTCAACAATTACAAATGAATAAAAATGGGAGCAGTGCTACCAGAAGCCCTTCATTCTGGTGATGTCACGGTTCCCAAATGCCCTTCAGAAATGCAAATTGCCTACAATGTAATAAAAAGGGCATTTTCTAGAGTGTGCAGAGCTTGCATAGTTTAATTAAGCATAAACTAGGGTGACTCTTGAAAGGAAAATGATGTGGATTGCATTCTCTGAGTGACCTTGGAAAGGCACTTATAACTTTGTCTACACGGCAATTAAGTAAACTCACACTTCATACGCTGTCACTCTTATTCCTTTCCTTTATTTAGAAAGATATTTTTTGTTCTCTCAGATTCCCTGATCTCACATTGATTTATCTCTGTGCTTAGAAAATGTGATTTGTTTCCCTCAAGGTAACTAAACATTTGTCTACAGCCTCACCATCTCTAGTTCTCTAATCTCTACTTCAATATTACTTATATTAAACTTCCGGCACCTGCTTTCCTTGCTCTCCACCAAATTCTACCTAGGCTACCTCACTGACATGGCAAAACTGGAATAAGGAGATGCCTATAGAAATTTCTCATCCAGCCTTTCTAAGACCAACTTAGATGGCCTTCTCTGATGGAGTGACTGTGTCAATGGACAAAGGAAGAGGTACAGATGTCATCTACCTGGACCTCTGTAAAGCCTTTGACATGGTTCCCCACTACATCCTTCTCTCCAAATTGGAGGGAGATGGATTTGATGAGTGGATGGTTTGGTGGATGAGGAACTGGTTGTATGGTCACATCCAGAGGGTAGGGGACAATGGTTCAATGTCTGGATGGAGATGAGTGAGAAGTGGTGTCCCTCAGGAGTCTATACTGGGACCAGCACAGTTTAATATTGTAGTGGGTTAGAGCTGAGTTGATTGACAGGCTTTTGGACCAATGACGCTTCTTGTGATTTGCATATTTAAACCGTGTGGAAGGTCAGTTAAACAGACATTGGGGGT